>JARHVA010003178.1:397500-510000 GCA_037957365.1 Torreya grandis
CAAAAACCAAATGATTTTACTCTTAAAAAACTTAACAATTTTTAATATTTGAAATAAAAAAACACTGAAAAAACAATATGTAAGAAAAATATCCTGCCTACTTTTCAAAGAGAAAATAATTTTTTTATGACATTCAAAATCAATTTATAAAAAAATCATTATTTATTTCCCTAAGTTTTACATGTACATGTAGAAAATATTACATAGTTTATAGTAACTATTTACTTCTTCCATGGATTTCATGTTTTAGGGAAAGAGTTCTTAAACACACAATGGAATAGAAAAATCCATAATCAACAATAACTAGATGAAAATGAACATACAATCAAATAAATATACTCAATAAAATAATGGAAAAGATAAATAAAATATCAAATTCTATACATATTAATAAATTTACTGTAAAAATATCTCGCGTGTGATTTATATTTTACTATTCAAATAATAATAAATATTTTGTAAAAATATTTACAAAATTTAATAGCATCACAATGTGCATTATCAATAGTTTTAAGCAAAAAACACAATTTGCTTGGTTATGAAATTATTTATTTTATTTATACAATTGTCAAATTTACTTTTTCTCACTAAAAAATTTAATACATGTATGTAAATTATTAAAACAACCATGCAATTATTCTTTACTACAACAATTAGGCAATTCAATTTTTTTTGGCTTGCTATATCAATGAAGGGACAAATGTATACTACCTCATGAACAAAATCAATAGACTATATGCAATGTGTTGTGAAATTGAAAAATATGTCACTTACATTAATCATATTTTTTTGAACAAGTATTAGGTTTTAATATACTTTATTTCTTGATTTTCAATTTACTATTAAAATCTAAATTTTGGTCACCACTATTCTGAAACTAAAGTAGAAGTTACATCTTAGTAAATAAGTAACCACTAAATACATGCAAAAAAATTCCATCTTGGAGAAAACGAAATCACATTTACATTTCCTCTATAATCTTTATTATATTATGACAATGTAAAAAATATGCTCTACACAAAGCATAAGGATCAGATACCCTTCTTTCCTAACAAAAAAAAGGTACGATTTCTTATTCTCTATCTAAATATTTGTTTATTTATACTTTGAGTTTTTTAGCTTTCATCGAAACATGGAAAAATAATTACAATATTATTTTAAATTGCATAAATATTTAAGCAAAATTTGGAATATTCATAATGAAGGAAAACCCTCGAATACGCAATGGCCAAATAGGATCTTTCTTGTCAAAGAAATTAACAAAAAATAAAAGAGAGTTATGTACATACTCTAACTTTATGTAAAATTTTAAGCCTTCATATTCACCTATGTAATATTATTAATTGTAATTACTATTGAATAATTTATTATATATTTTATAAGCTATAGTTTCTCATCTAGTCATTTCCTACCAACCATTGTAGAACATGAAAAGAGTAATTGGAGTAACAAGAAATAAAACACCATGGAGACATGTAGCACTTGCAATTACAACTATTCATAAATGTCTATTAATACTTTTACTTTAAATACTGATATACATATTAAGCTTTTATTGTATGCATATTATTAAAATCTACCATAGGCTAATTCATCCACAGGATTTACTATGAGATGAAGCTAAAGAAGAAAGCAAAACACAAAGGACTGATCCTCCTATCCAAATCAGTGATGTTAGGACCCCGGTGCCAATAGAGAAGAAGTCTCCCAAGAAGAATAAGGGGGAGACTTTGGAAGAGATAGAAGAGTGCCTAAGGCTCAAGATCAACTCAAAAGAGAATAATCTCCTTTGGAATCTTACAATAAGCATGTGAAATTCATGCCAAAGGCTTCCCCTAGCACAAAGAAGAAGGGGAAGGTTCCTTCTATGGCACCCATGCTAATTCTATCTGACATAGAGGACGAAGAGGAGTTGGAGTAAGAAATAATATTGAGGGGCATAAACATCATAATAGAGGAATATGACTCCTCATCAAGTGAATGGACCCCCTCTCCATCACCTCAAATTGAAGTGTAAAAGATGTGGAGATGGAAGAAACTCAGCTTCAATGAAGATGAGATGCAGAGGGCATAGGAATTAAAGGATTGGAGAGAATAAATGACAAAGGTTAGGATGTCAAAGGAAGCTATGGAGATGGTTGAGGCCAAGGAGTGAAGGGAATAAAAGGAGAAGCACAAGGTTTAAGAGATGAAAGGGAAGAAAGAAGAAAGGAGGAAGGAAGTAGAAAGAGGAGAAGGGCCCAACGAGGTGGAAGTGCATGAAGAAGAAACACACTCGAGTGTACCAAATAAATAATAGTTGAAGAATAAATGGGAGGACATGGGTCTAGACCAAAAAAACATTGATGTGACACTGAATTTGCACCATAATCCAAAGGCCATGAGGGCCAAGGGCATGCCCCAAGCTGAAATTGGTCGAATAGAGGCTGAGGAGATAGAGGCAAGAGAAAATAAATGAAAGGAATAGACCAACAAATGGAAGCCTAAGAAGAAAAAGACCAAAGAAGAGAAGGACAAGAAGAAAGAAATAGAAAAGAAGGTAGCCCAAGAAGAAAGGGCCAAAATGAAGAAAGAAAGAGAGGAAAAGGTTGTTGCTCATGCATAACCTAGGAAGGAGAAGGCAACTGAAGAAGCACTTAGTTCTTCCACCAGAACGATATAAGATGCTAAACAATATCCATGCCCTAGCTCCAAAGGGGCACCTAGAGATAAAGAAGGTGATGTTAATTCCTTAGAAAAATAATAGAGAAGGAAGTAGAGACCCTATTAGGGTAAGAGGAGAGACAGGGTAGCACTGAGGAAGCTTGAACTGAAGAGCCATGACAAGAGGAGGAAACAAAAAAAGGGGTAAACTTTATAGAATAACCCTTGTTAGAAGTAGAACATGATGGATAGTCTAGCACCAAAGAAAAATAAGAAAGAGAAGAAGAAGAATGAAAAGAAGAAGGAACTAGCAATGGCACTAATGCTAGCAAAGAAGAAAAGGAGCTAAGAGAGGAATAAGATTATGAGAAAAGAAATCAGGGAAAAACACAATAGGGGTTCAAAGATGATGATGACTTTTATATGGAGTACATACCCCTAAGACTGACATAACCTTGACATGATAGCATGTTTTTTGGGTGATATATTACTACATGGATGAGCCCCAATTTGAGGTTCCAAAAAAGCACTCCAGAGTGCCAAAAATCTAGAAGAGGGGCATGACTACCAACTTATAAATCCTCAATATATTAACCTTGTAATGTCAGCTAATGCCCTTATTAATACGGCCTCTTCAGTAGCACACAAGAACATCATCAATGATGTTCACACTAATAATTGGAAGAAGATAGTGCAAGAGGTAGAAGAAGAACTAAAAACAACAAAGTTCAAGCTCAAAAATTTGGTCAAGCACCTCGAATAAGTGGATCCATCCTTGTTGGATGGTGTTGATACTTTAGATATGAATGAAGTGGATAAGGTATACATGCTAGTTGAGCAAATTCTGTCCCAAATGAATTCAATGCTAGAAGAGCAAGAAAACCCCTGTGAGGACATAAAAAGAGAGCTAAACAAAAAAATCAATATGGTAGAAGACATCTTCACCAAACTAGAGGAGGGCATGGAAGAAGTAAATGCAATCTTCTACAACTTTTCCACTCAAGTAGTGGTCATTGATGGATGCCTTACAAAGCTGAAGGAGGAGAAAGATGCCTTGTTCCAAGACTCTTGCATAGTGAGTAGAACTAAGCATGTATAAGTGATGACATAGGTCAACACCTTAAGTGCCTAACTAAAGACCTAGGATCAATACCTGGAGGCTCTATTTCATGCCTTGCGAATGAAGGCAAGTGAGCAGGTGGATATTATAGATGGTGGGGTAAGTTGAGCAAAGTAAAGGCTTGAAGCCTTTAGAAAAGAAATGGAAAGCATAGACATGCTCACCCTCAAGGATGCATCAACTGAATTAGAAAGCATTGTTGAAGAGATCAAGTTCACTATCCATGGATTCAACAACTTCAAGGTGGAACTAAAGTAGGGTGGTCCCAAATTTTGTGTACCAAAGGCACTGAAACACTAGTCTAGGGTAGACCAGGAATTTTGTACGGGGTAATGTTGGGCCCCCTTTTTGTAACTTAGGTAGTGGACCACACATACTCGATAGATCTCAACACATGGTAGTCATTTCAAATGATTTCCCTTTAGGAACTATTAGTGCTAGCTAGAAAATCTTCAAAGATATTTCACCAACTGGAAGGCATTTTCTTAGTGCCTAGGTTTGAATAATAATATCTTAAGTGATTGCACATGGGAGTTGGAGACTATGGGTGTTAGAGTAGTAGAGCTGTTAGCATAAGAACCCCCAATGATATCTTAACACCTGGTGTGTGCCCATCTAACCTAGTAAGAAGATGCCCATCTGTCTATAAATTAAGTGTGAATTGAAAGGCTAAAGGAGGTGATTAATGGTAGTGAAGGTATACTAAAATTGAGAGACACCAGTATTGAATTGTATTCTACATGAACTAGGTTAAGAATTCTGAATGTGTAGCCCAAGCTTTCTTGTGAGCCACTAAACATGATTAGTTTCAAAGATGAGCACATGATCTATTTTCATCTTATAGACTATGTATACTGAATTATGAATTAATGAATAACATTATTGAAAGTAATTGAGTGTTGGTCTTTTCTAGATGGTTATAGCATTATATTATGTTTGTGACTTGAATTTAATAGTCATGATAGTATAAATGCCATGCTTGTATATGTTTTTGAAGTGAAGGTTTTCTCCAGGCTGTTAATGGCATCCTTATGCCAGATAGTGACTTGGCTTAGTAGTAAGACTGACTAAGTGTTGAAACTGGCATGCATTGAGTCCTTAGTAACCACACCTAAAGTGCTACCTTGAAGAGTGAGTATCAAAAAATGAGCCATTCCCTTGACTCAACTACATACCTGAAGGATGCTTAACTTGTTATCCCTATGGCTTGTACCACTAATATCTATATCTAGCCAGATATGAACTTGTACCCAAAATACTTGTGCTCTTGAATAGGCTTGCACCTATTGATCTTACCCAGAATAGCCTTGCATTGATAGGCCACCTAAGCCCATTTTACCAATGACTAAGTCCTATTGAGACTAAGGTTGTGCCATGTTTCAACTAGCCCAACGTGGACCCCAATCCCTTCACTGTTGTGCTTTGGGTAAGCACACAAGGCTTATGCCTTGTTTGAAATTGATGCTAGTGTAGTAGTGTGTTTAAATGTTGTGCACCAAAAAATTTACTATGATTATGCCTAGTTGTATCAAGTATAGAGTTGACCTGGCTTGACTGTTAAGCGCATGACTAAGCACAAAATCTAAACATGAGATTTTTCTACAACAAATATACAAGATAAAACATACATAACTTAAAAATGACATAACTAAATTATTTAAAGTAGTGTCATAGATCAACCTCATCAGTTTCTCTTATCCAATGCACCGAGGAGAAAATTTAGAAGATTACTTGAGTTTCCATATTCGCTATTTAAGAAGCTCATTGATTGCTATCTCAAATCTCTCCATTTTACCATATAAATTGATATGATTAGAGCTATACCTTGTGGATATGATGCTAATTCATATTATTACAATCATAGGGGCCCTATACATTCTAATAGTCAATGATATACCTTGAAGCATAACATCTAAGACCTTCTTGATAACTAATAACTTACACTTGATTATCTTCCCAAATATTTAGGTTCACAACATGGTGACCATAAGAATCAAAATATGTTTAGTGATCGATTACAAGATCATTCTCAAAAGAGTCCAAAAGTAAAAATGGCATTTAATGCACATCCGTCTTGATCATATTATGGACACCAATTAGATGATATTAGTGGTACCTATACATGAAATACACCTCGTATGGTTTATAGACCATCTATTAATTTTGATGAAAATGAGATTATAGATGATACCTCATATATTCATTCATTATTTAATCAAGCATACCTCAATCACAAACTTATTCACAACATTATGATTTGTAATGGTGCTAACAAAATTTTTGGCACTAGGATACTAATTACACATTTGGGATACACACATGATGATGTAAATCCTTCAACCAAAGTGGTCAAATTATTCAATGAGAACTCGCAATATGTTCTTGGTGAGCTTGGCTTACCTTTATAGGTTAACCTAGCGTATGTGGTCAATATCTTCTTAGTTATATGATTTATGAGAGTCCTTAATATGTTATTGGGATAACTTTTGATACATAGACTCTATGAAATATCTTCCATAGTGTATGGGTGTATTAAATACATTCATACCAGTAGAGTAGTCATGCTTCTATGGATTCCATATGAATGTTCATTTGAACAAAAATAATTTAATCCAAGACATTTAATTATGAAACCTACTAAGGTTAATCCTCATGATATGGTAAGCAACATGAAATACCCTTTCTTAGGCAACCCATACTCGAAAGACCATTTCATTAGAGATACACATTAAATCCCAGGTAATGTTTCTCTAGTACTATGCAACACATTTAGTTATCCAAAGCAATTAAACATGTTCATATTATTTCTAATTCAAAAAAACTTCATAATACAAAACAATGTGTTCCACAAACCTGTACTACTTCTATTACCCCTTCAAGAGACAAAAGTCCTATAATGCATACAACGAAGAATTAAAAATCCTACAATGTTATATATTACATTTATGCATGCTACTTATCAGTACCACTAGTTTGATATACCATATATAATGTTCATAACACTTCAATATGAACATCCCTTAGATGAGATAATTATCTATAATTTGACTTTTCAAATACACCAAAAAATACAAACAAAATAAAATATTCCATAAATACCAAAAACATTCAAATAATTCAAAAATGCAAAAAAATTAATATGTTCCTTGTTGTACTACTTATACATATATTTTTTGATCCATGTTAGTACGCTTGGGAAATCTACTTCTTTGATCATAATACAACCATATCATATTATTATATGATCACTTTCCATTATCATGTTTGAGCTTAAATATTCTTACACATGTCTCTATCCATGCTTATACCTTCCACATTATATGTGACATGCTATGTACTTAATATTGCTTACAAACCCATATGTCTAGGGAATAATATGTTATGTTCATGTTGCTTGCCTATTTTCCTTTCTTGCTATTGTCTTTAATTGTATTTCTTGTTGTATCATTTGAATATGATTCATTGATTGTGGCCCCCATGTCATGCTTTCCTATTCATACATTTGAATATGTCATTTTATGAATTATGGACATTTGAATAAGTCATATCCCTTTGATTATGTGGAATTATAACATGCTCTTTGTATGAGTCCATTTTGGACCATTTCCTATTGTCTTTATTTTAGTGCTCTTGTGTGTGTGCTTGGTCTCTTAGTGACCTTGTACTTTTACTCTCGAGGAGTTGCCATGGTCTACATCATACATATTAGGATTTCAAGTGATCACATACTACATGCCTAAAATACTATATATACCTATTTAAGATACTCATATATGCTACATGATCCATACATAAATTATACAATTATCTTATCTTTTTTAGGTAAGGTAACTACCAAAATATACTTTACCTAACCTCAAAAGGAGGGGGGCATGTCATAGAGGTGTGGCTTTCATACTTCCAAATTTTTAGATTATATTGGGGGCATGTCAAAAAATCATGGCCTCTACACTTATTTATTTTTCATTATCTCCATATTATAGTGTGGGAATGTTATGTAAACATGTTCTCCAAATTTCACACTACTTATCAAATTTTCCATATTATAGTGAGTTCATGTTATGTAAACAAGTTCTTCACATTTGACATGGGTTCTTAGATTCAATGGTAGAATTTCATAAAAACATGTCCTTCACACTTTCATCATTTTCATATTCACTAAATTTCACAATATAATATTCAGATACACATTGCTGACAATATTTTACACATTGATATTGTTATTATACCCATATTTTAGCCTGAGACATATATAAGGTGAATATGCCATGAAAAAGGTAGCTAAAATTATAGAATCAAATCATTTATAAATTTTAAATAATATTATAGAACATTATAATACCTAGATTTTATTTTAACAAATTATTATTCAGACAATCTAGTATAGTAGTTCATAAACTTTTGGAAGGTTAAGTTGATTAAAACACTCAATCTTATAAAACATATAAGTTATACTTGATAAAACCATTTGAAATTTCCATAATTATAGTATGTATTAAAATAAATCATCAACCCTCACCGAATATATGTTGTGTGTTGATTCAATTACTCAAACTCACCAAATCTTACACATATTTGGGTTTCACGATTGATATGTAAAAATCTTAGTGGCTGTGTTGAAGCTCACCTTTTTATTAAGGTTGTGGGCATGCCTCCCATCTCTCTTTGTGTGTGTGTGTGTGTGTGTGTGTGTGTGTGTGTGTGTGTGTGTGTGTGCGCGTGCGCGCGCGTGTGTGCGAGTGTGTGTGCGTGTGTGTGTGTGTTTGTGTGTGTGTGTGTGTGCACATGTGCACATGCAGGTGTGTACATGTATTTGAGTGCATGCATGCATGAATGCATGCACACGTGTGTGTATGTGTAAATTCATGTGTGCATGCATGTGCATAGGAACATTCATGTTTGTATTCACTTTAAAGTTCAAAATTTTTCCAACCTTAGCTTCAGTTCTTCATGATGAGGCATCATTTCAAATTAAATTGATAAAATGCAAGATGGTTGCATCAACATATAACTTTAATCCTAACCTTGCTCTTCATACTTTCAATCACTTCAAATTATTTTAATTTTAGATTCCATACACTAATTATATACTATAAAATCATATTGGTTGTAGATCAATCAGCAATAAAACATGAAGTTGGTCTCATGCAAAGATAATGTGTATTATACACACCTTGGTATACATTTCTTTCCTTTAAACTAGTAATTTCCGTACTAGATTAAAGGGGAGGGGGGAATATATATAATAACATCTAATTTATGTATTAATCTAGTCTTCTACACTTGGAAAATATCCATCATTGTTGTACTTATAGGTTATAGACATGCCCACTATTGAAAGGCTTGTGTTCACTATCTATTTATGCCTAAATTATTTATATCTTAGTCCAACCATTGTTATTTTTATGACCATGCCTTCTATACATTTCAAAAATATTTAAACCTAGTTATTGTCCCTCACTATTAGTTTTGGTCCTATACCTATTTTCTCTCTTCCTAGATACTTGCATCCTAGATAGACACTTTCATCGATAGAAGTGTCCACTTTTCCAACAAAGTGTCTAATGCCTAGAATTAATCCAATTTAAAAATGAAATGTATACTAAAGGTTTGTCTAACTGATTAATGAAATATATTTCTAAAATGGATTGGTATATATACAATATCAATCCTCATTCATTCCTCACCTAGAAAATATTGAGAATTAACCTAGCAACTTATCAAGAAGCACTCAATCAAGCATTTAAGTGAGAAAACCTACCCCCATTCATCTCTATTTTTATATCAGTTGTAGGAAAAGTGTTCCCATGGGCTTGAATCATTAAAATAAAAGTTAATGAGCCACATTTTCTGAGTTATAGAGTATGTCATTGAATGTCATTACTTATCACAAATTACATCCTTGTACACACTCAATCCAACATGTAGCAGAGAATTACATAAGCCTAAGGCCCTATTCATAATATTTGTTATCTGGTGAGTTCCCATTAAAAGAGGAGTCCTTAGGTAATATTGACACAATGAAAATACTAAATCATTTTTCCCATGGACACTCCAAGGGTGAGGAATCTACAATTTTATCATATAACAAAGAGAGATAGCCTATGTATGAGATCTATAGGCACCACAAGAAAGGAAATATAAATACTAGAAGGATATAGTTAGTCACATATAGATCCATTTAGTATTTAATATAAGAACCTTAATCAAATTTAGACACTTGTGTCGATGCAATTATCCATATATGATGCAATTATTTGAACCCATACAAAGAATATTCCCATAATCTGACAATTTTTGTGGGATAATCTTCCAGTCCAATTTCATCATGTTCTAGATTAGAGATACTGATACGTAAACTAAAAATACAAGTGTAATACATTTGAAAAACACTCTTTCACGTTTAAGAGATCCTTCAATTTCTCAATTTTTTGTTTAATTTTGTATAAAGAAATTAAAACTAAAATTATATGAAGATCAGAATTAAATAATAATTAGAGAAAATCATAATAATTCACTAGCAAATTGATAATGGCGTTCGGCTTCAATAGCCTACATCTCCGGGTCCGTTCGAAGTGAGGACCATTTCCATTAATTTTTTGCAACAAATGGCTTCCAAAATCAATACAAGTCTTCAATTCACCTTCTCTGATCTCTACTTGCCAATAATAATATCTCTCAGCCTGAGAATAATGGCCCAAGGCCGTACAAATCAAGAATAAGACTCTAACCTTCTTAATGTTCTTTACACAGTCAGCTTTTTCTTCCTCTTCAAGTGGAATTTCATTCCTTATATAGCACTTAGACCTCCGTAGCTCAAGTGGTCAAAGGCTATTCCTTTTGCACCAAAGGTGCAAGGTTCAAACCATTGGCCTCCTCTTTTGGCACTTTGGAAACCGTTGGCCTCCTCTTTTGGTGCCTTTGCACATCTTTATCCCACATTTTTTGGGGAATAACTATTTATAAGCTTGAAATAGGTTAGTCAGTTTCCTTTCAAATGATGACGTCTACTTTATAGGAGACTTAGGCAATAGCTTAGGTCATCATTGGACTTGGTCCTTGCATGGTTTGGGTGGTGACGTGGTAGCTGATGCATGTTAGTTGGTGGCGTCTTATTACAAAGTGATAAATAATTATCCCACATTGGTGGGGTTTGAGAAGCATTTGAAACTTAAATATAATTTCTCAAAAAATAACATACAAAAATTAGGAGGCCAAGGCACCCCTCCATAAGAGTGTGTTGACCCTCACTGAGGGTCCCCAGCTAGCAAATAGCAGGGCCCACAGATCCTCATATGACCACTTGTCGAAGACTAGAGGTTAAAAACAAACACCAAACCCAATTATTTTTTTGCACCAAATCATTTTGGCATGTGTCAAATGGCTATTTGTCCACTTGGCATATTTAAATAGTGCCATGTCACTTTTGACACCCATTATTCCCCTGTTGTAAGATTTCTTCAACTAGCCATATCTCAAGCATTCGGACTCCATTTTTCATTCCGAAAGAAGCGTTAGAAATCTCTCGATGAATTATTCAATGTGAAAATAGTTTGACTAGAATTTCAAGACTTTTAAAATGGAATGGTACATGGATCTACCTAGATCATTCCTCCCCACTGGGAACTTTTGGACCTCCAAAATTTGAAATTAGTTGGTAATGAGGTGAGGGTATTTTTCCCTCACCTTTCCAACTTCCATCCATTTGGCCTTGTGTGGTTGCATCCCTTTGAGACCAACATGAATATATTCAACATTACCTCTTCACGAAGTCCACATATTCCTATCAAGTATAGTATCTTCCTATAATTCTTTTAGATATTCAGGAGAAAAATCATCAACAGAAGGAATGGATACACTTTCATCATGATCAATTATCATTGGAGGCTTATACAATTTCAGATTTTCTACATTTACAACTAAATAAATCTACATGTAAGATGGTAAATCTAATTGGAAAGCATTTGTGCCATTTTTTTTGTTATCCAAAAGGGACCATACCATATTGGTTTCAACTTTTTACCTTCACCTGTCAGTCTTTCCTTACTGATGTGAAGCCATACCATATCACCTACAACAAATTGGTGATCAATACGATGTTTGTCATGTCTAGATTTATACTTGGCTTGACTTTTCTCCAATTGAGTATGAGCAGTCTAATGTATAAGCTATATTTGTTCAATGAACTTCTTAGCTCGAATAGCTTCTTTTGGTTCACCAATAGCTATATCCTATCCATAGCAAACATCTAGAGGAGATTTAGGCAAGTATCCATAACAAACTTCAAATGGAGATTTCATAGTAGAAGAATGAAGTGCCCAGTTATATGCATGTTGTATGTAACACAATTGTTCATCCCATAAAATTGGATGTTTATTGCTATAACCCCTAAGCAAATGTACCACAGTGTGGTTCACAACCTCTGTTTGTCCATCAGTTTGTGATTGAAATGTAGTGCTCTTTTTTAATTTAGTGTCCATTAGTCCCCACAAAGTTGACCAAAACTCCCCAATAAATCAAGAATCTTGATCAAAAATAATTGAAGTAGGCAAACCAAAATGAACCCATACATGTTTAAAGAACAAGTGTGCAGTGCCTTCACCAGTAATTTGCTTAGTGTAAGGAATCAAAACACACGTTTTACTAAATCTATCCACCACCACATATAAATAGTCATGTTTTCTTTGTGTCATAGGCAACCTCCCCCCCCACAAAATCCATGGAGATACTTTCCCAGGGATGAGTAGGAATTGGTAGAGGAGTGTAAAATCCCAATTTCCTATTACTAGGTTTACTTGTGGTACAAAGAGTACATCCCTTTATATATTTAGCAACATTTTCCTACATACAAGGCTAGTAACAATACATTTTCAAATATTCAACCATTTTAGCAACTCCAAAATTACCATAAATAAGAGAAGTATGTGCTTCTCTAATCATGTGTGCCCTCTCATTTTGAGGAATACATAGTTTACCCAAATGATACAAAAGATCATTGTGTACATGATAGTCCAATTCTTCTACTTGTTTACTACTCATCAAGTCTTTATAAACATCCTGAAAATCAAGATCATTAACATATTGTTATTTATAACTTTCATGAGCCAAAGAAACATGTTGTAAAAGAATAGATGCAACAACCATAGAAGGCATAGATAGCATATCTGCAACCTTATTCTAAATACCTTTTTTATACTTGATCACAAGATGAAATTGTTGTAAGAAACCCATATAACAAAAATGTCTAGACTGTTGTAGTTTGGTTTATGATTGGAGATAATGTAAGGTTTGATGATTTGTACGTATTATTGTTTCTTTTCCCATTAAGTAATGTTTCCATTTTTTAACACTTTGAACCAATGCATAAAATTCCTTATCATAAGTTTGATATTTTCTTACTAAACTTGTAAAGGTTTCAGAATGATAACAAACTGGTTTCTTACCTTGCATTAAAATAGCTCCCATAGCATACTCACTTGCATCCGTCTCGATCTCAAATGGTTGTTTTATATCAGGAAGTGCCAAGATCGGAGCAGTACTTATCTTTTCTTTTAAAGTGTCAAAGGCTTTTTGATGTTTACCTCCCCATTGAAAGACCTATTTCACACTTGTCAAAGAATGCAAAGGTGATGCAACATATGAAAATTGAGTAATAAACTTTTGCCAAAATTGTACTGCAGAAGGAAAACTTCTAGCCTTAGTTGTGTTAGTGGGTGTAGGCCAATTAACAATGACTACCACTTTTGTAGGATTAATTTTCAATTCACCATGTCCTACAATGTAACCCGAGTATATCAAAGAGGTCTTGCCAAATTCACATTTTGACATTTTTAGATAAAATTTTTCCCTTCATAATGCATCCATGACTTTCTTAATGTGGATCACATGCTCTTCCCAAGACTTGCTGAAAATCAATATATCATCTAAGTAAACTATAACAAAATAATCAAGGAACTATCTAAAAACATCATTCATCAATCTCATGAATGTAGTCGGGGCATTACACAACCCCAAAGGCATAACAAGCCATTCAAACAATCCCTATTTTGTTTTGAAGGTGGTTTTGACACATCACCTTCATTAATTCTTAATTGATGATATCCACTTCTCAAATCCAGCTTAGTGAAATAAATAGCATGTTTTAATTGATCCAAAAAATCATCAATACAAGGAAGAGGGTAACGATTCTTAATAGTAATTTTGCTTAAAGCATGAAAAACAACACACATTCGCCAAGTGTCATCTTTCTTCAGCACTAAAATAATTGGAAAACAAATAGGAGATGAACTTGAATGAATAACACCTCTATCCAATAGATCCATTACCTATTTTTTGATTTCTTCATTTTCCACTACTGATAACCTATACATGCAAATGTTAGGGAGAGGAGAATCCTGCAATAGCTGAATTTCATGTTGAACTCCCCTTTTAGGGGGCAAACCCTTAGGATCTTGAAATACATCATCATAAATAAAAATGATTTCAACCAATTCATTCTTTTGTTTAGGATCACAATTTGCCAAAGCTTGAGAATATTCTTTTTCCTTAGACTTAATCAACATAAGACAAAAAGTCTTGCTTGAATTAACTAGTCTTTTCATTTGCCCTGATGTAACCAAGGAAAGACTTGTTCTAATGTGATGTGCTCTAACTATATATTCAATGCCATCCTTCACAAGCAAGTACTTATTCTCCTCTCTATAAAAGATTGCTTTTCTATCATAAAGATATGGGCTTCCCAAAATAATCCCACATATGTCCAATGGAACAACATCCAACTCAACCTCATCTACGAACTTGGATGTGATGGCAAACCTAAGTCTACAAGTTTTTGAGACTTGTAGCTTTGCATTGTCACACACCCAACCTAGTGGATAAGGCTTCGGATGGGGATTGGTTTGTAAGCCTAGCATCTTAACAACCTCTTCAGAAATTAAATTTGCTTGTGAACCACTATCAAATAGAGTGTCAATCTTAGTATGTTTTGAAACAAATCTAATGTGGAACAATTCATTTATTTTCTTATCAACATGCACAAAATTCTATTTAGAAGAATATGCATCATTTGATGACTTAGTGCTATAAAATGAAAGAGAAAAATAATTATGTAATACCATAGTTGTGATCTTAGTTTCATCACCTGAATTTGAACCTAAGTCCTGAACCATAGCATTAGCCTTCTTTTGTTTCTTTTGAAACCTCTTAGGCCTTAACTCAGGGTGTAGTTTCCAACACTTAGACTCATCATGATTTTTCTTGCAATGATTACAAAATGGTTTTCTTTCTTCATTTTTAACAGTAAAAGTGGATTTATGTTTACCCTTTCTAGATGAACTTTCCCCTTTGGATTACTTAACATTAGATTGCTTACTTTTAACTTTAGGAAAGGATTCTTTTGATTGTTTTCCTCTAGCCTCTAAATGAGTGGCTTGAACACATACTACATCTAAATTAGTGGGATTGAACATAAGAATAATATGTCTTAAGTAACTATGTATCCCACCTATATATTTTAGCAATGTTTCTTGTGTGTATAGAGGAACATTCAAAAGTAAAGATTTTTTCTTAAATTCTTGTGTATAATCTTGAACATTTTGGCCTTTCTCTTGTCTGAAACTTTGCCAATCCATCATGGCTTGTTGCATATAGCCTAAAGAATAGAATTTATTTCTGAGTTCTTCAATAAATTCATTCCAAATAGAAATTGAGTTACCTTTTTGAAGCTCGGATTCCTTCAACTTAGTCTCCCACCAGATGAGAGCTGTGCCTCCCATACGAAGAGTAGCCAAATGAATTTTTGACTCATCCCCTACAATCTTTTGGACCCTACAATAAACTTCGATCTGCTTGACCCAATTATCCAACTTTTTGGCATTAACTTCACCATTAAACATTGGTAATTCAAACTTAATATCTAATTTTAGTGAAGGGAGAGAATCCACAATTTTTTTACCGTCATCTGATGAAGAAGGTTTTTCAGTTTCTTTACCTTTCGATTCTTGTGAATCACCTTCTTTTTCATTTTTGAATTTCCTTTATTTGTCAAATTATAGTTCCTCAACCATGCTTCTCATATCCATGAAAGCTCGACAGAAAGCTTGTTCGCATTCCATCTCTTCTTCGCCCATCCTTGAAGCATGCCTTGAACCAATCTCTAGATTAAAATCAATGAGTTTTCCTTCACCCTTTTGGGATTTAGACCTTGTCAACATACACCAGCAATTACTGTTAAATAACAACCACTTTGATACCAAAATCTGATCTATAAACTAAAAATACAAGTGTATTACATCCGAAAAACACTCTTTCTCGTTAAGAGATCCTTCAATTTCTAGATTTTTTTGTTTAATTTTTTATAAAGAAATTAAAACTAGAATTAATCGAAGATCAAAATTAAATAATAATCAGAGAAAATCATAAGAATTCACCAACAAATTGATAATGGCGTTCAGATTCAATAGCCTACATCTCTAGGTCCGTTTGAAGTGAGGACTATTACCATTAATGTTGTGCAACAAATGGCTTCCAAAATCAATACAAGTCTTCAATTCACCTTCTCTGATCTCTACTTGCCCATAATAATATCTCTCAGACCTGAGAATAATGGTCCAAGGCCGTATAAAGAAAGAATAAGACTCTAACCTTCTTAATGTTCTTTACACAATCAGCTTTTTCTTCTTCTTCAAGTGGAATTTCATTCCTTATATAGCACTTTGACCTTTGTAGCTCAAACAGTCAAAGGCTATTCATTTTACACCAAAGGTGTAAAGTTCAAACTATCAGCCTCCTCTTTTGGTGCTTTGGAAACCGTCGGCCTCCTCTTTTGGCACCTTGGCACATCTTTATCGCACATTTGTTGTGGAATAATTGTTTATATTCTTGAAATAGGTTGGTCAATTCCATTTCAAATGCCGACATCTACTTCATAGGAGACTCATGCACTATCTTAGGCTGCTATTGGACTTGGTCATTGCATGGTTTGTGTAGCGACGTGGTAATTGATGTGTGTTGGTTGGTGTTATCTTATTACAAAGTGATAAATAATTATCCCACATTGGTGGGGTTTGAGAAGCATTTGAAACTTAAATAAAATTTCTCAAAAAATAGCATATGAAGATTAGGATGCCAAGGCACCCCTCCACAAGAGTGTGTCAACCCTTGTTGAGGGCCCCTAGTGAGCAAATAGTGGTGCCAACAGATCCTCATATGACTTCCTGTCAAAAACCAGAGGTTAAAAACAAACACCAACCAAATTATTTTTTTGCACCAAATCATTTTTCCACATGTCAAATGGCTATTGGTCCACTTGGCATATTTAAATAGTGCCACATCACTTTTGACACCCATTATTCCCCTGTCGCAAGATTTCTTCAACTATCTATATCTCGAGCATCTGGACTCCTTTTTTAATTCCAAAAGAAGTGCTAGAAAGCTCTCGATGAATTATTTAATGTGCAAATAGTTTGACCAGAATTTGAAGACTTTTAAAATGGAATGGTACATGGATCTACCTAGATTAGCTACATGAGCACAATAAATAAATCTAAGTATCATGGCTATCTATTCATTAAAATAACTATTAATAGTTTCAATTTACTATTTTTATCAATCTCAGTTGTGTAACTTTAAAATATTATGATTTTGAGTTTATATTAATTACACTACTCATTAGGTTAGTTCATGATCCTTGTGTAAAAACTAATATAATACCCCTTAACCATATATACCCTCACATATCTAAATTTGGTGTTAAACATAGATTACGATTTTTAAGTGTATTGTTGACTTCCATTTTGTGAACTTTCCATTCATTTTGATCTATCAAAGCCAACATGGTTTTAATGGTATTGCATTTTGTTTTAAGTGCAAATGTTTAATTTTAATTAATTATTTATTTTTTTGAAAATAATTTTGCAACAAGCCTTGTTTTATTTTTGTCAATTGATCCATATGATTTACTTTCTGTGAAATAACCAATTGCATCCAAATGGTTTATATTCAATTAGAGGATCAATCAATTTTTAAGTTCCATTCTTGACCAACCCATCATACTCACTTATCATTACATTTTTCCGTGCCTTGAGATTTTCATATTGTTTGAAATAAGTGGGTTCAAATTAAAATACAACATTGAATTTTTCTTTTAGGAGGGCCTTTTAAGGTAATATTTTACATCTTGTATTGAAATTCATCAAATAACTTTTATGATTGATGTGTGGTTGTGTGTGCACTTCTTGTGCCTGTTTTCCAAACCTTGTAAAGTCTAACACATTTTAGTGTATATTCAATCCCTTTTGGAATCTTTTTCTATGTATATTGATGAATCATAAGTGCCTCAATTTATGAATTTTAATCTCATTAATTTTATGCCATTATACCATCCTCTAATGAAGTTTCACAGTGTTCTATAGGAGGAGTTTTGTTTTTAGTTACATGAATCAATAGAGATTCTAGTCTTTTCCAATTATAGGTTCCCTCTTCACTAATTGGAACCTTCATATCAACCTCTTTGAAAAAATTAATTTAATAGTCAATTTAATTATTGGTTGATGCTTATATTTTCCTTTATAGTTTCATAAAATATGACATCCTTTGCAATGAGAAATTTATTGGTGTTCTCATCAAATAACATGTATTATTTTGAATACTTTGAATATCCCAAAACCATGTATTTGTGACTCATAAGTTCCAATTTTTTCTTTTTCTACTTTACAATCAATGCATATCATGTGGATACAAATATTTGAATATGTTGCACTCAAGGGAGATAACCACACCTAATTTCATATGGTGTCTTCATATGTAATTTTACATATGGTGTTATGCTATAGATTATACTATTGTTTTACTTACTTATACCCAGAAGTGTAGATTTACCCCTTTAAAGAACAAAATTTCATAAACCCTAGTCATTAAAGTTTGGTTTGTCTACTCAACTTCCCCATTCTATTGTGGATTTTAATGGCCAATGACATGATGATTGATTTTTGTTTGCTTGAAATAGTTTTAGACACTTTTGAAGTGAATTAGCTACCATTATTAGTCTTGAGTGTGTCAATTTTGGATTAGGGTTCATTTTCATTCATATTTCAAAACTTTTGAAATGTTTCTAAATATTATAATTTTTTTCTTGAGAAAATATATCCATGTCATCCTATTATAGTGATAAACAAAAAAAATGAAGTATTAATGACCACCAAAATATAGAATTAGAAAAGAACATATATTAGAGTGAACCAACTACAACTTTTTATTTGATTTCATTCTTAATTTTGAAATAGTTCTTTTTCATGTTTTGCCAAAATGTAGTATTCACATTTTTCAATGCTTTTTGGAATAATCAACAACACTAAAACAATATGTTTTTGCATTGTGTGAATGTTTTCATAGTGGACATGCTTAAATATGGCATCCTAGGAAGACTAATTAACATTACATCTACTACTAGATGAGAAACATATCATGTCACTAAGTGCTCATCCATAAGTTTCAACGATTTTCCTTCCTCATATCCAATCATAAAGAAAATTATATCACATTTTATTATAACTTCCACATCTCCATCATTAAGCATAATGGAGTGGCCATGTTGGCCATGTTTTCAAATCTACACGAGAGACAATAACTTTATTTTCAACAAAGGAAGGTATAGTACATCATGGAGAATGAAATGTAGATGTCATAATCACTTGATTCAGATTGTACCCTTACCTTGAGGTTGAAAACATGTTTTATCTACAAAATACATTGGACCATTACTTTATTCATAAAAACACTTTAAATAATTCCCTTTGTAAATGCATGTGTTGAGGGGAACAAAGTGTCAAAAACCTAAGAATTATCCCACTTTGAATTTTCTAAGGCATTATTCACTTTGTCAGAAATGAAAACAACTCAATCATAATAAAATTGAGTTGAATCAAGTCCTAAGTCTTTTCTTTGTCCTTTTCTACTTTCTATTTTTACTTTTTTAATGTTGGATATATTTTTTACCATATTTTACTCCTCTTTTTTTCTTTAATTTTCCATTTTTATTTATTATATTATTGGAATAATTTACCTTTTTATTTACGTAACAAAGGTGTTCTCTTGTGGACTCTATTATTCTTCTAAAGGCTTTTTCTCTTTCGGCCATTTTCTCAACCAATTGATCAAATTTGAGACTCTTTAATAGATTGCTTTATTTTAATAAATCCAAGAAGCTTAAGTATGTAGGAAGAAGATCTTTTATTAATATGGTAATATAGAGATCATTTTTTATGCCAATTGCATCAACATCATTTTTTATTGCGTGGATTTTAGAAGCCAAACTCTTGGCATCCCCATTTTTTATATAAACACTAAACTTTAATTAGTAAATGCTTTAAAATGTTTGTTCTTGACATCCATACCTTGCTCAATCAATTCTCCATTGAAATAACCCAAAATATCTATGGAAGGATTAAAAGTCTCCTAATTATTGTTCATAGCTCTAAGACTTCCATATTTTATCCATATTCATCCCTATTTATCATATAATTCACTATCCCTTTGGTGTCAAAATACTTTATACCTTATATAAACAATAAAACTATCATGTAAGGATGCATTGAATCCTTGTCATGTAGTGTGACTTTGACTATAGTAATGTAATGGTCATCTTTTTCTAAATGACACACATGATAATGTCTCTCCCATGCAAACCAAAGGTTGGTTATCATAAACATTTGAAATATTCACCTATAAAATAACATAAAGGTTCAAACTTTAAACCCCTTAGATATTATATACATAAATTTATTACGAAGGAAATTTCAGAATCATTTATACATTCAAAACAAAGTCTTTCTATAATTATACTACAATATTACAGTCATTAGCCAAGTTAACATTAGTTTATTGTAGGTTGAAGACATTCCTTTTTCAATTATTATAACAGAATTCAATAGTTTCATCCATATGATCATCCCTAAATGGATAACTAAATCAACTTTAGGTCCAGTTGGATTGTGTAGGCAACACTAAGTCAACAAGGGGTTTTTAGAGGATAGCTCAACCATATCCCACTTTCGTACATTTTACCCTTTTTGAATTTTATATTTTTTGTTATACTTATGAAACATAATGTTTGGATATTTAATATCATCCTCACATTCAAAGGACTATCAAAAAATCAAAAATTATATAGATAGAGACAAATAATCCTAAGTACACAGGCTATTTGGACAAAGTCGTAGTAGTAGACAATGATGCACTATGGCCTTATCTATCTTATGTGTTCTTGTTCTTGTATATATTATATCTCTATTTTAAATTAAATATGTGTTTTTCATTTCTTATAGATAGTAAAAAATAGTCATGGTCATCAAATGAATAACACATTTTCAAATAATTTAGTTTATAAGGATATCTCTCTAACCCTAAACCTAGTTTCTATTTTTAACAATTTAAAACTTATGTAATTTTTTTTAGATATTTATATTCACTATATTTTGTATTATTTAATTTCATAGATCAAATTTCAATATTTTACATTTAAAATTTGAGTTAATTGTTTAACCTGTTTCATTCTACTGTAAGCAATTTGGTGAACCCACATTTCAATTCGAATACTACTTGTTGATTGTTGAATTTTTGTAGGGTTTTAGTTTAATTATTTAAATTCCTGACACTACAATAATATACTCCTCATCTTTGGATATTATCTGTAACATAATGATTCAAATTTTTTTACCTTGGAGTGATCTAACATTAATTTTTTTTGTCTTGTCACCACAAATAAATACCAAAATAAAGGTTATTTATTTTGACCTCAGGATGAATTATGTTATTTCATATACATAAAAATATTTTCTTCATTCATTATGTTACTTTTATTTATATTGTATGCCTCTAAGTTGCAGTGCTAGATTAAATGGTACTCCTTACTCATATATGGAGATCCCTTTGATTTCTTCTACAATGGAAAGTCATGATGAAAATTAAATTTATATCAAAACAAATAATGATATTGCTAATGAGGAATACGATAATGAACAAAAATCACACCTTGATATATATGAGCTTAGTGAACTAGATCAAGAGAAAGTGAAAGAATTATCTAGATCACATAAAGGTCTCCAAAAATAAAATCATGAGGTGAATAACATCATCAATGTACTTATTTAATATGAATATAAGTAGCAAGATCATTAAAATTCATCCCCTCAAGTTTTCTCTTCTACATTTTGAAATCCCATACTTTCAATGGTGTTACTTCTACCATTAAAATTATGCATATTTCTACATGCTTAGTTACTTCTACACCTTTATCCCTTGACCTAGTAACATATATTTCTCCCCCTCAATTATTTCTGCCTATGACTACTCATAATACCTACACTCCTATTAAAAAAACTAATTGTTTTGCTTGATCAAGGCCCTCGTCTCTTGTAAACCAAGTAAACTACTATTGAGAAATCCATATCTCATGCTAGCCCTTCCTTACATTATATTACCTTATTGCATTCTCCATTGGATCCAAAAATTGTATCATATCCTATTCTAAAGGGAATTATGGCTCCTATGCTTTCTATTTATGAAGGAATAGGTGATCTTGAATAACATTTGTCTGCCTTCCATGTAGCTTATCTAAATTATACAGATAGTGACATACTATTAACAAAGGTCTTTCCTTGTAGTCTCAAATATTATGTTCTCTAATGGTTCTATGATCTTCCTATTCAATAAATTATAGATTTCAATATTGTGTCAAATCAATATTTGGCACATTTTTATACCAATATTGGTGACAAAGTATCTTGTGCTCAAATTTTCATGATAAAAAAGGTATAAATGTGATACTTAGTGAGTATGTTCTAAGATCAAGATTATGTTTTCCAACATGAAAAATCAAATGGATGATAATGAACTTCAAGATATTTTTACTCAGATCTTGCTTACTCCTCTTCAAGAGTCTATCATGTTTGATAATTTCAAATCCTTCAATGATCTATGCCATATAGTTAAAGAGTGTGAGGTCAAATTAATTACATTAAATGATCTCAAGTATAGCTCCAATGCTCCAAGTCCAACTATAAAGTTTCAAGTCAAGCCTAATAACAAGATCAAATATAATGATAGAAAACATAAGGCTAGAGTTATTTTTCACAAAAAATTACTGTCGTTATCATAAATTCATTTCCCATACTTTTCTATTCTAGTTTTTTTTTTTTTTTTTTTTTGTGTGTGTGTGTGTATGTGTGTGTGTGTGTATGCACGCGCATGCACACATGCATGAATAAATTACATTCAAAATGACACAATTAATTTCTTATGTTATCATTTTTTTGTCTAAATGTATCCAAAATACTCTAAGTTTATGTGTTACTATTTTTATAAGAAAAAATGACACTTTAAACCCTATTTTTTGACCCCCATTACCCTTCACCTACCTATAACCATGTTTATTAGATTTATAAACTCATCCAATAAGTGTCCATTTATTTAATATCAGATTAATCTTAGGATGGTCAATATTTACAACATAAATTTCATCTTATATTGGTGCTTAAATGATCACAACAAGATAAAGTGATGTTATGGTTGCACACATCACCATCAACTAGCCACTTATATTTTTACAAACATATGAAAGGGTCCATGTGATTTTTTTTGGGAGGGTATTAAACATGGCATCAAATAGTTTGTGGTTGAATGTGAGATGTTTTGGTGAAACAAAGGGTAAATGATCTCAACCCTTAGAATGATCCAATCATTACCTATTCCGATTAGGGTATGGACTAGATTTTCAATGGAGTTATTTGAATGGATACCCGAGTTCAGACTAAAATCAATAATTCTTATCATATTGGATTACCTCTTATATTATGTCCACTTATGCATCCTAACCCATCCTTATACATCATCAACTATCACCAAAATTTTTACTAATTAGTTCTTACACCTCCATGGCATACTTGTTTCCATTTTTAAAATTTGATTCCATTTGTACCATTAACTTTTAGTATCAACATTTACACTACTTAGACACCTAACTTCAAAATAGTTACATATTCCATCTGCACATATATAATCAAATGGTAATTATCAACTAATTAATGGAGATCTATAGTATTTTCTCTACCTCATATAAATAAAGTCATTAGGTTCAATGGTTACCATTCATTGAATCCTAGTTCAACTCCACATACCACACTATAGCCAAGATGACACCATATGAATTTGACTATGTTTAAAGACCACAATCACTTAAGACATACCCTATAGTAAGTTCCAAGGTACATGCAATAGATTTCACACTCAACACTTGTGAAAAATATATTTAAAATCTCAATGATTACCTCCATAAAACACACAAACACATGAATAAATAGTTCGAACAACACCACTCTTAATGTGATTATGACATAGGGTAAATGGTATTTCTCTAACTGTACACTATTATAAGCACTCCTTGTTTAAATTGAAGGGTCATCAAAAAATAGCACCTAGGTTTTATGGCCCTTATAATTTCCTCCATAAAATTAGTCATTTGTTAGAAATTTTAGACCTCCCCTCTTCTTCTAGGATCTATCATGTGTTTCATGTATTTTTTTTAATAAGGTCATTGGTCAACATGTTGGATCCTAGGATTCACTACCCAATCTTGATATTGAAGAATGTATCTTCATTACGCATGAGTCTATCCTTACTAGGACATCATGAAAGCTATACAATCACATTATAATAAATATTGTGATACAATGGTGTGGCATGCAACCAAAATATGTAGCATGGGAACCATTACTCCAATAACCATAGTAGTTTCATCATCGCAAGCTTTGAAGGAAAATAATTTGTAAGGGTGATAGCATGTTATGATCCTTTCGTCCTAATATTATTATTATTATTATTATTATTATTATTATTATTATTATTATGTATTTTTAATAAAATATTGGATGCATATTATTTTTAATTCATCCCTTTAGATAATTGTAATAATCCCATATTCATGACAAGTAATAGTTGTCTAGAGTAGATTGGATTAAATAGTGATATGTGTAAGAGGAAGAGGTATTGATTGAATGTTTTATATTGATCTGTGCTCAAAGGATGTTTCCCCCTCGAATAGGACCATGATACATTGTAATTTGATTCTTTGATTTGAATAAAATGTTTCTATTCTATTTCAGTTGTAGTGTATATTTATTTACTTTGATTGCTAAGTTAATCTCTGTGTTGGTAAGTTCCTACTAGGAAGACCCATCAGGGAATTTAGTAATATGAATAGTAAGGTGACTCGTAGCAATATGAGTGAACATAATAAGGGTCACAAAGAATATAACATTAAAATAAATCATACTAGACATGATAATGATCATGGATAGAAAATATATAAGAATAGTAAACATGTATAGATAAATTATGAATTATATCATTCATACAAAACTATTTCAGACTTTAAATCATTTATTATCTATGTAGAAACTGAATTAAAAATAACATCATATAAAACTTTGTATGATAGTAATTGACAATCATACATCATAATTAAAGTGTTAGAAATATAATTTTATTATGAAAAATATTAAAAATAAAAATAAAGAGTTATATTGTCAAACGAAAGGAAGTTCATGAGGAATGTAATGTATGATGTATGCACCCATTTTTAGATGTGGGGTGAAGATATGAATATCATATATGAAAATAAAGAGATTATATTTAACCTTAGATTATAAAAAAATCATACTTATGGTGGCATATGATGTTTAAAGATAATTTTTTTAGAAAACATTCAATAAGTATATATTTCCCCATGTTTCCCTAAGATATTGGCTTATTTAACACAAAATTATAGAACATAAAAACTATTAACAATAAGTTGCTAGTCCAAAATTATTATGATAAAAGAGGCCTATGCTCTAATATATATCCTAAGTATGTTCATGATATGAATCATGATTAGATGGTGAAGGTGAAATTACACTAGATGCATTATAATGATCATGGAAATACAAGAATAGTATAAGCATCATGATTATAAAGAATATATTACACATTACTATAGATTAATTTTGATAAGGAACATGGAAGGCACATCATACATTTTATAAGGCATATATAAAACACATGTGACATGCAAACATGATAATGAATATGGAAGCTGCATCATACACATAAGCATAATACAAATGATAAGGACCATATATAGTATCTTATAAATCCTCATAAGTTATATTATCTAATTCCTTTCATTATTATCATGTATTATTTAGGATTCTCCCTTAAAATTGCCACATAGATCTAACTAAGTCATATCACTTGATTTATCTTTTGTTGATCATTATCATTAGATATGTACTTATTTTATGCATTCTAGTTAATATAATATTTATATGTAAAACCAAGGGCATGCTAATGATGTTTGTTTTTATTTTTTTTTCATGAAATTTTTAATGTTTCTCTATCAAGTAGGTTGAATACATTGAGAATAATGGTGTTATATAAAGTAAGGTAATTTTTAAGGGTGACTAAATAATAATTTGTTTTTGATATTAAAATTGTGCTAATTATAAGTTATGGACACATAATTACTTAGTTCAAGCTAAAGACAAGTTTGATGCTACTTACAAGGTTGTAGGGCTAATTTAACACAATATTTATCCATTTCCTTCTATGAAGATGAGAAGATGAGGTTTGGTATCTATGTTTACATGGAGATGGTACTAGTAATGGTATCAATAGAGGTTAATGAGAGGTTGATAAGCATTAATATGGATAGACTTATTACATTGATATTCTTAGAAAATGACAACCTAATGTTGTATAATAATATGTAAAAGACCTTGAATAAAATAAAAATTAAAATTTATATATAAAAAAATTAAGTTATAGTATAAATATAAAAATTATTTATATATTTTTTGTTAAAAAAAATATCATACTATAAAAATTGAAACGTAAGTATTTTTTACATAATATTTTCATTTATCAAATATTGTTTATATAACAATTCCAAATTGTATTGGAATTATTTTTAAAATTTTAAGTGTAGTAATTAATTATCTACATAAATATTTGTGAGAGATTTGATTGGATAGCCTTTATTTTATGAATTTGAATTTATTAGAAAGTAATTGAATATTGTTTTATTGGACTTTATTTATTTTATAAACTAGTATTTCTGGGAAGTTAATGGAAAGACAATTAAATATTATAATTTATTTTAAAAATATTATATATAATTATTTTAATCATCCCTGTTAGTGCCCAAAATTACATCGAAGCAATTGAGCCCTAGTTAAGCATAGATGCCTAATTTGTTTAGCCCACTTCATGTTTTCAAGTGTTCATCAAAGGTCAAGTTGAATCCATGTCTGAGCACCTTAAGACACACCTTCCAATTTCCCTAGCATAGGCCCTTTGATTTAAATTCAAATTGGTGGGAGCAATTTAAATAGGAATGACTTTAATATGTTATGGAATTATTTTAAATTCTTTACTAAGGTTTGGTCATGTTTATTAACATGACCAAACCTTAGTCTAAATTTCATGTTTGGTCCCTTTTTATTTATCATGGCTAAACCCAAAAACCTAAGGCTAAACCTTTATAATAAGTTATTTGTTCCTCAATATCTGATTTAAATGTTCTTCATGTTAATTTTGAGCCAATCACATCCGACCTAATGGATCATAATTAAACGATGCACGTTAATGTAGATTAAGATGATATGATAGTGTGTGATCAATGCTAAATAGTCAAAGGGACTCGAGAAGAGTGTGGATGTGCCAATTTTCAAGCTTGTGGGGTGATATTTAAAGCTCATAGCACAAGTCTAAATGAAATAGACTGTCATCAAGATGTCATACAAAAATAGACTGGTCAATTTACTTATGTATTTTATAAATTTACTTAGAAAGTGTCTCACGGTTAAAGGATCACATAGAATCAATATTTTGGATGCCATGAACATCTTCTGTAAATTTGGTTCCTTCATGATTTTTATATCTCAAGATGCAAGCCTTTAAAGTTGAATAAGTAGTGTGATAGTCATGCAGACATCATTGACGGTTCCCTGGACGTCAAAGTAAAGCTTAGAAACTAACTATTTAGTTTTCAAAGTGTGATAATTACATAGATGCCATTGATGGTCATGTAGACTTAATTGATGCTCATGTAGACATCAAAATAAATATTGATAATTATCCATTAGTTTTCAAATATTGATTATCATGGGGACGTGAATGATAGTCATGTAGATGTCAAATAACGAGTGCACAAATGTCAAATTTAAGCCAAAATAGATAGTTATTTAGATTCAAATAATGCAAAGATCAACATTCAACATTCCATCTTACTTCAAGATTGATGAAATGAGCGAGAGATGACTTTTCAAAGGACTCAAGATGAATAAGGAGTTGTAACATGGTATAAGGGCACTAGCCCAATAGAGACTAATTGTGCAAGGTGTAGAGAGCCCATAGAGCTACTAAATGGCATGATCTCAGTTACCAAGTGAAAATGTCTAATAATAACATTCGACTGGATAAATCAAGATCTAATGGTGCAAGATGATAATGGAATTTTCAATAGATATCTAAGATAAATGCAAAAGTGACAGGTGTCAAGCTCACAAGGCATGATTTAAATCTCAAACATGTTCCCATCGATCAATGGTATGTGATAGAGAATACAAATCATGATCGATAGTGTGTATGGGTCAAGACTTTTCAAAGGGTTCCTGATCAAATATGGTGGTAACATGTGTCACTACCATGATGAGATAAATATATATCTATGACCCATGTTTAATCTATGTAAACTATATTGATGGTGCAGGATCAAAGGTGAACATCTTAACAAATTAAAGCCTAAGCATATTTTGAAGATCTAAGGGTGCCTAGTTAGATCTGATGTGGCATGTTACATGTCAATAAGTGGTGAACTTTGGATTATGAGTCAAGATCAATGATCCTTTATGGATGGGCAAGGATTTGAATCACAATTGAAGGTTTATGGGGCATTCCAGAGAATATTTTTTAATAATCACCATGGGTCATTTTCTATTTTTACCATAACTCAAGCATTCCAATGCAGCCATCATTATAGGAGTAGGTTTTTCCATGGCATGCATAAGAAGACATACAACTATCTAGGTGGTTCTCGCTATGTAGGTAAGTGGTCAAGGGCATCTCTAGGCAATTGTACATGATGACAAAGTTTGTTCAGCCTCCACCACAAAGTACACCTTCCAGATCATGAAAAAGGCATCTCCAGTCTAAAGGTTTGTTGAAAATATTCATCATGACTTATTAAGGTAGTTAGGGAAATGATTTATTACAAATGGATGAAGATTTTAAAATGAGGACAAAGGAATATTTCCTAGGTAGGACCATCTTGGCAGAATTGGGATGGTTATTATGTAATTTTTAAAATTACAACCTATAGTCCCAAATTTGAAAATAATAGTGCAAAATGTATAAATAGGGGGTTATATTATCTATTTAAGGGTTGGTCAATATGTTGGTTGTTGTTGGTATTTTTTTTCTCTAAGTCTAGGCTCTGCAAAAAATTTAAGGATCAACTGCTATGTGTAGATCTTGTCTCTCTTGCTAAGGTGGTTTCATCTATATATACATTAACAATCTTTGAGATCATGTTTATATCTCCCTGATTTTAGTGCAAACTCACCATGCTTGTGCCCTTGGCATCATTTAAAAAAAATGGTGTATGTAGTTTCTCTTTTTAAGTTAATGAAAATGCTTGTGATTCTTTTTTGTTTCCTATTGATGAAGTGCAGCGATGTGTTTTAAAAATGTTATTGTTTGGATATTTTGTTATATGATTATTACTGGTTGTCATCTTGGGCTTAGATCTAGATTATAAATCCCTTTCTGCATTATTTTAGTATATATTGTTGAATAACTTGTAAGGGCACCCTATGTTTATGGATTTGATAGGGAAAAGTGTTTGAAGGTTTATTTTTAGTGTATGTCCTATATCTTTCAAGGATCATTTGGTATGTCTCATTAGCTTTCTTATGAGTATTTTTTTATGTCTTTTTAATAAGTGATGTCATGAACATTGTAAGATCCCCTACTGATTGAAAACTACCAACACACCACCATGCCCTTCCTCTTTATAATTAACAAATGGTCCTACCCTATCCTACCCTATAAATAATACACCTTTTTCATACTATAAGTGTTATTTACCCTAAATATACATAAAATATTACATAATTAACATGCATCTGCATCTTGTTCTTTAAAGCCCAACACTGTAGTCTTCCTTTCAACCCCTTGTTATTGAAAAAGTATTTTGAATAAAGGTTTCATGTATATCCCCATCTATCTTCAGTAGATTATATGTGACTTAGTCCATTTATTCATTCCATGTGACAACCCTTCTTAGGTGGATTGAATGAGATTGGTCGTGCCCTAGTCATATTTATGTCTTTGTGTGCCAATAATCCCCATGGAGGTTGAATTGTAGAATCTCTCTATGTGAGTAAGCTACCCCATAGCTCCTCTTATTTTGGTTGAGGTAGAGCTATAAGTATCAGAGAGTTAACCATACCCTTTATAGATTCCTCTCATTCATTTTCTTTCTTCAGTTCATTTTGGATGCCAAACCCTCCCCTAGCTAAAACAACATATCATTAGGTTTTTCATCTTTCTTTTCCATTTTATTTCGAGTGTGCAAGGCCAAGTGTGAGAGATGTATGATTGGGAAGCAACAATTCTCTTTTCAAAATAAATAATAATATGGTATTTAAACATAATTTATGGGATGTTATTTGTATCTTACTATCATAAGAAAGTAGTGTTATTTTATCATGTCATTATCAAATAAATTAGCCTTTAAAATATTCCATGTGGATCCATGTATAGTTCTATTTTTAAAATATTTAAATTTTTTTAAAATCATTTGCACATTGTATTATTCATCGAGAGATTTCTAGCACTTTTTATGATTCAAAAAATGGAGTCCCGATGCTCAAGATATGGCTAGTTGAAGAAATCTTGTGACAGGGGGTGTCGAAAGTGATGTGGCACTGTTGAAAACATACCAAGTGGACCAATAGCCACTTGACACATGGAAAAATAATTCAGTGAAAAAAAAAATGTTGGTTTGTTGTTTTTATTCACATGTTATTTGAAATTTTCAAACTTTGAAACAAGGTGCCAAAGAAACTGCCACATCACCCATCGCAGCAAACATGCTTTGACCAAGCTTAAGCACAGCCTAAGATGGCACCTAAGCCTTAGGCATTTGAAATGTGTCAAAATTGTCTATTTATAGCATAAAAACTATTTTTTCCAACAAATTTGGGACAAAACCAAGTCCAAAGGTGCCAAAAAAGGAGGGAAAACATTCAAAATTTCATGTTAAGCACCTAAGGCTAACCTTTTCACTCTTCCCAAGTGCCTAGAAAGGTGGGAGGTGGTTTTGAACTCCTGAGCTATCACCTAAAAGGTTAATGCCTTGACCACTTCAGCCATGGAGGTCAAAGTGTTATAAAAGGGACTAATTTCTACTTGAACAGACACAAAAAGTAGACTGTGTAAAGATATTTAAGAAGGTTAGAGTCTTGTTATTGCTTTGTACGGCCTTGGGCCATCATTTTCAGGTCTGAGAGATATTTTTATAGGCAAACAAATATCATAGAAGGTGAATTGAAGACTTGTATTGATTTTGGAAGCCATTTGTTGCACAAAATTAATGAGAACAGTCCTCACTTCGAACGGACCCAAAGATGTAGGCTATTGAAGCCGAACTTCATTATCAATTTGCTAGTGAATTCTTTGAATTTTCTCTAATTATTGTTTAGTTTTGATCTTCATTTTATATCTAGTTTTAATTTCTTTATACAAAATTAAGAAAAAAAAAGTGAGAAATTGAAGGATCTCTTAAACGTGAACAAGTGATTTTTGAATATACTACACTTGTATTTTCAGTTTACAGATCATATTTTTGGTATCAAAGTGGTTGTTATTTAATAGTGATTGCTAATATATGTTGACAAGGTCTAAATCCCAAAAGGGTGAAAAAAAATTCGTTGAGTATAATTCAGAGATTAGTTCAAGGCGTGCTTCAAAGATGGCCAAAGAAGAGATGGAATTCGAACAAGCTTTCCCCCGGGCCTTCATGGACATGAGAAGCATGGTTGAGGAACTATACTGTGACAAACAAAGGAAATATGAGAATGAAAAAGAAGGTGATTCATGAGAATCAAAAGGTAAAGAAATTGAAAAACCTTCTCCATCAGATGATAGTAAAAAAATGTGGAATCTCTCCCTTCACTAAAATTAGATATTAAGTTTGAATTACCAATGTTTAATGGTGAAGTTAATGCTGGAAAGTGGGATAATTGGGTTAAGCAGATTGAAGTTTATTGCAGGGTCTAAAAGATTACATGGGATGAGTCAAAAATTTATTTGGCTACTCTTTGTATGGGAAGCACAGCGCTCATCTGATGGGAGAGTAAGTTAAAGGAAGCTAAGCTTCAAAAAGGTAACTCGATTTCTACTTGGAATGAATTTATTGAAGAACTCAGAAATCAATTCTATCCTTTAGGCTATATGCAACAAGCCATGATGGATTGGCAAAGTTTTAGATAAGGAAAAGGCCAAAGTGTTCAAGATTATACACAAAATTTTAGGAAAAAAGATTTACTTTTGAATGTTCCTCTATACACACAAGAAAGACTGGTAAAATATATAGGTGGGTTGAATAGTTACTTAAGACATATGATTCTTATGTTCAATCCCACTAATTTAGATGTAGTATGTGTTCAAGCCACTCATTTAGAGGCTAGAGGAAAACAATCAAAAGAATCTTTTTCAAAAGTAAAAAGTAAGCAATCTAATATTAAGCAATCCAAAAGGGAAAGTTCATCAAGAAAGGGTAAACATAAATCCACTTATACTGTTAAAAAAGAAGAACAAGGAAAACTATTTTGTAATCATTGCAAGAAAAATCATGATGAGTCTAAGTGTTGGAAACTACATCCTGAGTTAAGGCCTAAGAGGTATCAAAAGAAAGAAAAGAAGGCTAATGCTATGGTTCAAGACTTAGGTTCAGATTCAGGGGATGAAACTAAGATCACAGCTATGGGATTACATAATGTTTTTTCTCTTTTAGTTTCTAGCACTAATGTTGCATCTTCTTCTAAACAGAATTATGTGCATGTTGATAACAAAAGAAATGAATTGTTCCACATTAGAGTTGTTTCAAAACATACTAAGATTGACACTCTATTTTATAGTGGTTCACAAGCAAATTTAATTTCTGAAGAGGTTGTTAAGAAGCTAGGCTTACAAACCAATCCCCATCCGAAGCCTTATCCACTAGGTTGGGTGTGTGACAACGCGAAGCTACAAGTCTCAGAAACTTGTAGGCTAATGTTTTCCATCACATCCAAGTTCGTAGATGAGGTTGAGTTGGATGTTGTTCCATTGGACATATGTGGGATTGTTTTTGGATGCCCATATCTTTATGATAGAAAATCAATCTTCTATAGAGAGGAGAATAAGTACTTGCTTGTTAAGGATGGCATTGAATATATAGTTAGAGCACATCACATTAGAACAAGTCTTTCCTTGGTTATAGTAGGGCAAATGAAAAGACTAGTTAATTCAAGCAAGACTTTTTGTCTCATGTTGATTAAGTCTAAGGAAAAAAATATTCTCAAGCTTTGGAAAAGTGTGATCCTAGACACAATAATGAATTGGTTGAAATCATTTCTACTTATGATGATGTATTTCAGGTTCCTAAGGGCTTACCCCCTAAAAGGGGAGTTCAACATGAAATTCATCTATTGAAGGATTCTCCTCTCCCTAACATTGGCATGTACAGGTTATCAGTGGTGAAAAATGAGGAAATCAAAAAATAGATAATGGATCTATTGGATAGAGGTGTTATTCATCCAAGTTCATCTCCTGTTGGTTTGCCAATTATTTTGGTGCCAAAGAAAGATGGCACTTGGTGAATGTGTGTTGATTTTCATGCCTTAAACAAAATTACTATTAAGAATCATTACCCTCTTCCTTGTATTGATGATTTGTTGGATCAATTAAAACATGTTATTTATTTCACTAGGTTAGATTTGAGAAGTGGATATCATCAAGTAAGAATTAATGAAGGTGATGTTTGGAAAACCACCTTAAAAAAAAATAGGGATTGTTTGAATGGCTTGTTATGCCTTTTGGATTGTGTAATGCCCCAGCTACATTCATGAGATGGATGAATGATGTTTTTTGACAGTTCCTTGATGATTTTGTTATAGTTTACTTAGATGATATATTGATTTTTAGCAAGTCATGGGAAGAGCATGTGATCCACATTAAGAAAGTCATGGATGCATTACAAAGGGAAAAACTTTTTCTTAAAATTTCAAAATGTGAATTTAGGAAGACCTCTTTGATATACTTGGGTTACATTGTAGGACATGGTGAATTGAAAATTGATCCTGCAAAAGTGGCAGTCATTGTTAATTGGCTTACACCCACTAACACAACTGAGGTTAGAAGTTTTCTTGGTGTAATACAGTTTTGGCAAAAGTTTATTGCTCAATTTTCATATATTGCATCACCTTTGAGTTCTTTGACAAGTGTGAAACAAGGCTTTTAGTGGGGATGAAAACATCAAAAAGCCTTCGACACTTTGAAAGAAAAGATAAGTACTGCTCCGGTCTTGGCACTTCCTGATATACAACAACCATTTGAGCTCAAGAAAGATGCAAGTGAGTATGCTATGGGAGCTATTTTAATGCAAGGTAATAAACCATTTTTTTATCATTCTGAAACCTTTACAAGTTCAGTAAGAAAATATCCAACTTATGATAAGGAATTGTATGCATTGGTTCAAAGTGTTAAAAAATGGAAACATTACTTAATGGGCAAAGAAACAATAATACATATAGATCATCAACCCTTACAGTATCTTCAATCACAAACCAAACTATAATAGTCTAGACATTTTCATTGGATGGGTTTCTTACAACAATTTCATCTTCTGATCAAGTATAAAAAAGGAATTCAGAATAAGCTTATAGTTATGTTATCTAGGCCTCCTGTGGTTGTTGCATCTATTCTTTTACAACATGGTTCTTTGTCTCATGAAAGTTATAAATAACAATATGTGAATGATCTTGATTTTCAAGATGTTTATAAAGACTTGATGAGTAGTAGACAAGTAGAAGAATTGGACTATCATGTACACAATGATCTTTTGTATCATTTGGGTAAACTATGTATTCCTCAAAATGAGAGGGTGCACATGATTAGAGAAGCACATACTTCCCTTATTTTTGGTCATTTTGGAGTTGTTATAATAGTTTCACATTTAAAGATGTATTGTTATTGGCCTCGTATCTAGGAAAATGTTGCTAAATATATAAAGGGATGTACTCTTTGTGCCACAAGTAAACCTAGTAACAGGAAATTGGGACTTTACACTCCTCTACCTATTCCTACTCACTCCTAAGAAATTATCTCCATGTATTTTGTGGGGGGGTTGCTTATGACACAAATAAAACATGACTATTTATATGTGGTTGTGGATAGATTTATCAAGATGTGTGTTTTGATTCCTTGCACTAAGCAAATTACTGGGGAAGGTACTGCACACTTATTCTTTGAACATGTACGGGTTCATTTTGGTTTGCCTACTTCAATTATTTTTTATAAGGATTCTTGATTTATTGGGGAGTTTTGGTCAACTTTGTGGGGACTAATGGACAATAAATTAAAAAAGAACACTGCATTTCATCCACAAATCGATGGACAAAGAGATGTTGTGAACCGCACTGTGGTACATTTGCTTAGGGGTTATAGAAATAAACATCCAAAGTTATGGGATGAACAATTGTGTTACATATAGCATGCATATAACTGGGCACTTCATTCTTCTACTATGAAATCTCCATTTGAATTTTTTTATGGATACTTGCCTAAATCTCCTCTAGATGTTTGTTATGGGCAGGATACAGCTATTGGTGAACCAAAAGAAGCCATTTGAGCCAAGAAGTTCATTGAACAAATACAGCTCATTCATCAGACTATTTATACTCAATTGGAAAGAAGTCAAGCCAAGTACAAAGCTAGGCATGACAAACATCGTATTGATCACCAATTTGTTGTAGGTGATATGGTATGGCTTCACGTTAGTATGGAAAGACTGACAGGTGAAGATAAAAAGTTGAAACCAATCCAGTATGGTCCTTTTCAGATAAGGGAAAAAATTGACACAAATGCTTTCTGATTAGATTTACCATCTTACATGCAATTTATTTAGTTATAAATGTGGAAAATTTGAAATTGTATGAGCCTCCAATGATAATTGATCATGATGAAAGTGTACCCATTCCTTCTGTTGATGATTTTTCTCCTAAATATCTAACAGAATTGCAGGAAGATACTATACTTGACAGGAATATGCAGACTTCGTGAAGAGGTAATGTTGAATATCTTTATGTTGGTCTCAAAGGGATGCACCCAAGAAAGGCCAGATGGATGGAAGTCAGAAAGGTGAGGGAAAAATACCCTCACCTCATTACCAATTAATTTCATCTTTCAAAGGTCCTAAAAGTTCCCAGTGGGGAGGAATGATCCAGGTGGATCCATGTACCATTCTATTTTTAAAAATCTTCAAATTCTATTCCAATCTTTTGCACGTTGTACTATTCGTTGAGAGCTTTCTAGCACTTTCTGTAGTTCAAAAAATGGAGTCTCGATGCTCAAGATATGGCTAGTTGAAGAAATCTTATGACAGGGGGTGTCAAAAGTGACGTGGCACTACTGAAAACATACCAAGTGGACCAATAGCCACTTGACACATGGCAAAATAATTTGGTGCAAAAAAAATGTTGGTTTGTTGTTTTTATTCACATGTTATTTGAAATTAAACTTTGAAACAAGGTGCCAAAGAAACTGCCACATCACCCATCCCACCAAACATGCTTTGACCAAGCTTAAGCGAAGCCTAAGATGGTGCCTAGGCATTTGAAATGGGTCAAACTTGTCTATTTATAGAATAAAAACTATCTTTCCTAGCAAATATGAGACAAAACCAAGTCCAAAGGCACCAAAAAAGGAGGGAAAACATTCAAAATTTCATGCTAAGTGCCTAAGACTGACCTTTTGACTCTTCGCAAGTGCCTAAAAAGGTGGGAGGCGATTTTGAACTCCTGAATTGTCACATAAAAGGTTAATGCCTTGACCACTTCAGCCATAGAGGTCAAAGTGTTATAAAAGGGACTAATTTCTACTTGAACAGACACAGAAAGTAGACTGTGTAAAGAGATTTAAGAAGGTTAGAGTCTTGTTATTTCTTTGTATAGCCTTGGGCCATTATTTTCATGTCTAAGAGATATTTTTATAGGTAAAAAAAGATCAGAGAAGGTGAATTGAATACTTTTATTGATTTTGGAAGCCATTTGTTGCATAAACTTAATGAGAATAGTCCTCACTTCGAGCGGACCCAGAGACGTAGGCTATTGAAGCCAAACTATATTATCAATTTGATGGTGAATTCTTTAAATTTTCTCTAATTATTATTTAGTTCTGATCTTTATTTTATATCTGATTTTAATTTCTTTATACAAAATTAAGCAAAAAAGTGAGAAATTAAAGGATCTCTTAAATGTGAACAAGTGATTTTTGAATATACTACACTTGTATTTTCAGTTTATAGATCAAATTTTTGGTATCAGAGTGGTTGTTATTTAATAATAATTGCTAGTGTATGTTGACAAGGTCTAAATCCCAAAAGGGTGAAGGAAAAATCACTGAGTATGTTGTCCCCCAAAAGTATCACTCATTTTTGGGACAACATTTGAACTATTTTGGTCTTACAGACCAAAATTGTCTCTTCCCTTTCTGAAATTTGTCTTGGGCATTCAAATTTCTCATTTTTCAAGCTTCTTAGAAATCTACGGACTCTGCAGGCTTAAATCTATGGACTCTGCAAGCTTAAATCTACAAACTCTGCAGGCTTAAATCTATGGACTCGACAGGAAGAGAAAATCTAAGGACTCTGCAGGCTAAGTTCAATGGGATTTACAGGTTGATTTCTAAAGACTTGATTTCTATGGACTCTGCAGGCAAGTTCATTTCTACAGGTTCAAAGGCTTCTACAGGCGGGTTCAACCAAAATAATCAGTTTCTAACACTTGGTCATTTTCAGGATTGGTTCAGTGCCTTGGTTCAATCAAAAATGTCTATCAGCAAGCATTCAAGCAAAAGAGGCTTGAACCATTGAACCGTTGAACTATTGAACCACTTTGGTTCAAAGGTTCAATGAGTTTAAGGTTCAATCAGTTCAACACTTTTAGTTCAATCGGCTCAACACTTTCGGTTCAATCAGTTCGTCTACTTTGTTTCAACATTTTTTTTTATCCTTTGGTTCAATTAAATGGTTCGTCAATTGGTTCAAGGCTTTGTTTGAGCCGTTGAACCAAAACTTGGTTCAACGGTTGGTTTAACATCTTTTGGTTCAACGGTTAGTTCATCTCTTCAGTTCAATAAAATGAACCATCGGCTTGAACCATTTTGGTTCAAAGCCTTGGTTCAATGAAGAGGTTCAATGTCTTGTGTTTCAATGGAGTGGTTCATCAACTTGGTTCATTCAATTGAACCATCGGTTTGAACCATTTTGGTTCAAACCTTGGTTCATTGGCTTGGTTCAACATTTGGTTCAACCAAGCAGTTTAACGCCTTGGTTCAATAGAGTGGTTCGACAGCATGCTTCAAAGGAGTGATCCAATGTAAAAGTTCAAAGAGCCTCTCGAAGGACAAGTGCCCTTGCGGAGGGCACTTGGTCGATAAAACACCCTTCGAAAGGGTCATTTTCAAAGAAGGCCGCAAAGGTAAATTCCTTCAAAAAATTTCTTTAAGGTAGACAGTCATAATTCTTTCATATTTTTATCTGAAGGAATTCCTTTGGACAAAAAGTCTGAAAGAATTCAAGAAGCAGTTGTGGGCAGAAAGCCCGAATAAATTTGCAAATAAACAAAGGCAAAGTGATTGAACATTCCATGAAATTTTGTTCGTGAGAATTATCTTCAGACTTTTTGTCCACAGGAATTTGCCTGGGGAGAAATCCCAAGGAAAATACCCACGAGAATTGTCCCCAGGAAAGCCTGATGAATAGTCCACTAGAGAAAAAGCCGCGAGAGACTCTAAAGAAGCTTGAAGACCATCTGAAGACTGCCCGAAGGGTAGATACCCTTGCAGGGGGCTCTTCATGACCCAAAAGTGGGTCATGTCTTAAGGCCCAAAAGGGCAAGTTCAATTCGAGAAAGTGCCAAATAGAAAAGTTGAAAGAGGACCAAGGGGTGACGCGCCTGAAGACGTTAAATTCAAGATAGCAAACTAGCCATTGAAAACATAGTGATGGGTGTGTGAACATCAATTTTAAAGCTCATAAAATATTCATTGATCCTTTGAACCTACAGACCCGAATGCATTCACACGCTTTAAGGCCAAGACAAGCAGAAAGTGAGGAAGGAACAGAACAGAAAATTGAATCCAGGACCCGATTCAATTAACCAGGAAAGGAGGAACGATGAAGGTAGGATCAGATCGCCAGGTGGAGATTGAAAGTTGCAAACTTTCAATAGCATGACTTGTTTCTCTGCATTGATAAAATCAAATGCCCCTAAGTTTCAGCCTATTTTATTAACAGATTCCAATGCAATAAAATGTGTTACTATTCTTGAGTCCTTCTTGAAGAGGCTATATAAGGGACTCTCTTTTATTGTAAATGGATCTCTTTTTGACAATCAGAATGAAACTCTGCCCAAATTGAAAGGCACTTCTAAGACTTTGATCTCAGTTTGTTGATCATATTTTGTTATTGGAATAAGAAAGCAAGTAATTTTTTAGACTTTGTGCTATGATATCTTTGTTGTTGGGGAAACTGTTCTTATGTATTTTTTCTTAATATATCTTCTGTTCCTCTAATTCAATAAGCAAAATTAGTGACAACAGTCCAGAAGGTGTCTTGAAGAGTCAAGTGTGGAGAGACTTTGTGCCCCCATAATTGCCTTTAGTGTGTTTTCTTTTCATATCTGTTTAAAGGACCTTGGGACGACTTTGTGCCCTCATTGTCCTTCATATCTTACTCTTGAGCAATTCAGGTGAAGACTTTGTTCTGCATCTCGATTTGCTGGTTATTACATCTTTTGCTACATTTTTTTGTTACTACCAGGGGTATTCTTGTGGTTTGCTAAATAGTACTTTTGAAAGAAGAGGAGTGTTGTCTATCATTTCCCTTGAGTTTCTCCTTTGATCTACACGCATCATCTCTAAAGAAAGAGAGATGGATGGTTTGTCCTACCCTTGAGTTTTATTTTCTATTAATATATATATATATATGTGTGTGTGTGTGTGTATATATATATATAAATATATATATATATATATATATAGCATACCTATAGGGAACCTCCCCTTGATGAGAGGAGAGATCAGTCCCCTTTTGATGTGGTAAACCTACACATTTGGATGACTAATCTTCTTACTCTGGCTGATCAGACCTATTTTGTTTATCAATACGTTGATCGACAAAATATTCAACCAACAATTTTTGGTGACTCTATTGGGGATATAATATCTATTATCCATTTATAATCTATCCATTCACCTCCACACTAACTGGGAAAGAACACAGTTTAAAGCCTCGAGCTTTAACTGAAGCAAGGTCAATTATTTTCCATTTTTGTTTCACAACCTGGCAGATTCAAGGTATACACAAAGCCAAAGGGCTAAAGGTATTATTGACCATGTATTTGAGTTGGTACAACAAAGTGATTTTGATCTGTTTCCTTCACCATCTCATCTCCAACAAACCAAGAGCTTTCCTCCTACTAAAGTCAGATCTCCATTGCTAGATGAAGTATTTACTTCTATTGTTGATAAATCTTTGCCTATAATTACCCCTCTGAGATTTTTTATCCCTCATTTTCATAATCTTACAATGGGAGTTCAAGGCCCCTGGGGCAATGCTTTTGGTCCTCTCAATCTTACTTCACCTATGTATGAGCTTCCACGTAGTTCAAGGAAGAATTTTCCCAAATTCTATGGTGATGGGAAAGTTCATCCTAATGAACACATTGCAGCCTTCAGCATAGCTTGTCGAGTAATTATAGTAGAATTTGAAGATGTAGTAATCATGATTTTTGTGGAGGCACTACAAGGTGCTGCTGCAAATTGGTTTTATCATTTACAGGCTCGATCAGTGACTGATTGGAATACTCTCAAAACTAAATTTGAAGCCAGATTCAAACTTGTAGAAGATGCACATACACTTTTGGCTCAACTTACACAAATGAATAAAGAGGCTTATGAACTAATGAGAGACTTCATAGCCAAATTTGAAAAACTGAGAAACATAATTCCTGTAATAGCTCAACCTATAGTTAAGATTCTCAAATGCTTCTTCATTAATTATCAACTACCTAAAGTAAGTTTTCTCTTAAGACATGCTGGTCAAATAGATCTTGCTACAGCTCAACTTTTGGCCACTGAGGTAGAAGATGATCTCATCTTAGCAGGGAAGATAAGAAGAGATCCAAATAGAATTAGACCTTCATCATCTTTTGAATATGCATCTACAAGCACCACTGATCCAATGGTGCAAAAGATGGCAAATGAAGTGCTAGCCTTGAAAAATCAAATGGCAGAAGGAATGTCTTCTGCTCCTTCATACAAAGACATGCCAAGAAGGACATTCCCAAATCAGTCATATCAGGACAATGCTTCAAAGAATCAAGAGCAACAGAATCGCCTTCCTCCCCCACAAGGGGAACTTGCCCTTGAAGCTCCTTCAACCAACTCAACAATTGGATATTTTGAAACAAAACATGCTTTCTCTTTCCAACCTGAGTTTGAGCAAGAAAATGATGCTGATCTCTTCACAGAGGATCATGGAGAGTCAACTGACGACTCCCACATTGGTTTTTTGAACTACCAGGATGAACCCAAAAACAAAAGAGAAGCTATTGATCGATCATATATAGTGTTTACTAGGTCAAAAAACCAATCAGTCCAGCAAGCTGATAAATGGAAGACAGAAGAGCAACCTCAACCAGCAATTACAATTGCTAAGCATGGAACCACTCTATCTTTTCAGTCAAAAGATTTGGTGATCACCCAAAATGTAAGTACATCAATTTCACCTTCACCTTCTACTTCAATTTTCCAAACCAACCCTCCTCTCATCCCTCCTAAAACCTAAAAAGTTGAAATGCTTTCCTCTATTCCTAGTCCAATTCAGCCATTTGACATAATTGATCATGTCAAAAAGACAAAAATACAAATGTCTGAATTTGAATATTTGCAAGCTAATCTTGATCAATTGGATAGGTTGGTCCAATGTATCAAGAACCAAACCATCCCTGCAAGACAAGAGGTTAAGAAAATAATTATTGATTCCCCAAATAACATGCCCATTCCAAATAATCTTATCTTTATTCCTCTAGTTGCCCCTGGGAAAATAGAAACTTTATATGTTTCCTTATTGATAAATGGTTATCAACTCAACAATTGCATCATTGATTCCAGGGCATCTGATAATGTCATGCCTGCTAAAGTAGTTGAGTCTCTAGGTCTCACACTGACCAAGATATTTGAGAGATGTTTCTCCATGGAGAACAAACAAGTACCATTACTAAAAAAAATTAAAGATGCCCAATTTGTATTGGCAACCTTTCCAGACAAGAGAATCAAGATGACTGTCTTGGTGGCTAACGTCCCAGCATCTTATGGCATTTTGCTTAGATGAAATTTTTGCAAGGACATAGGAGGAGAACTAAGCAAGGACCTATCTGAAGCAAGGATCCCTGTCCAAGGCGTAATGAAGATATTGCTCCATGAAAAGGAGGCAAAATACGTGGTCACCCAAACATCAGCCCCTACAACACAAATTCTATTTGAATCTTCAGGCAGGAGTAATTATTTCTTTACCACAGAGGATGTTCATGTTTTTATAGATGAAAGTCATGTAGCTAAAAATCCAAGAATTGATCCAAATAAGACTTTAGGAGAATTGCTAGGGTGTAGTATAAATAAGGAAGGATCTTCCATCTCTAATGAAGAGAAATCTGATAGGAGATTAGCTTCTAATGATGATAGCAATTCTTCCACCAATGATGAAGTTGGGACTGTGTTGGTATCTACTCAAGGAGATATTCTTCCTTCACACAATTTGCAAGTCAGCAACACCAACAACATAGCTGGGTGTGAATCTCTGTTACTCGGATTGAAGAGTGTTCAAGATGAAGAAGTCAAACTGCTTCACATCAAAGGAGATGTTAAGTTGATAGTTTGTCAGGGGTTTGATGTGGGCAATCCAATCGTATGCTAAATTAAACCAAAAAACAACCAATTATGGTAATGGACCATGCTGTTGTACATCAAAATCAGGCAAAGGAATCTTTCACCAAGAGAGCAAGGAGTTATGGTTTCCAATTTGAAGACCACATCCTGCCATGAGACAAGAAGAAGAAAAAGGTAAGGGGAAGACACAAAAAATTGGTTTCCTAGTGGAGAACTCCATTCACCCATCATCATTTCTGTGGGAAAAATGTCTTCTTGCTGCTTTATCAGAATAGAGCACTATTTTCACTATCTCTCAAGAAGCAGCATCTAAAATACTTCAATTCTTGAAGTATCAGATCATTCCATCTATACATATATATATATATTTATATAGTTTTTAATTATACTTTGCTTTGTTTGTTTTCTTTTTTGATGCCTTTTATTTTTGGGTAGCATTACTTTGTAACCCAATGGTACACATGAAGACACTGGAGATTCTGGATTCTACTCCTTTCAATTCTTTTTGCAATTGATAGAAGTTCCCCAACTGGAGCCAGCTGTTGTCCCCCAAAAGTATCACTCATTTTTGGGACAACATTTGAACTATTTTGGTCTTACAGACCAAAATTGTCTCTTCCCTTTCTGAAATTTGTCCTGGGCATTCAAATTCCTCAGTTTTCAAGCTTCTTAGAAATCTACGGACTCTGCAGGCTTAAATCTACGGACTTTGCAGGCTTAAATTTGCAGACTCAACAAGAAGAGAAAATCTATGGACTTTGCAGGCCAAGTTCAATGGGCTTTATAGGTTGATTTCTACAGACTCTGTAGGCAGGTTCATTTCTACTAGTTCAAAGGCTTCTGCAAGCGGGTTCAACCAAAAGAATTAGTTTCTAACACTTGGTCATTTTCAGGATTGGTTCAGTTCCTTGGTTCAATCAAAAATGTCTATCAACAAGCATTCAAGCAAAAGAGGCTTGAACCATTGAACCATTGAACCACTTTGGTTCAAAGGTTCAATGAGTTCAAGGTTCAATCAGTTCAATGCTTTCAGTTCAATCGATTCAACGCTTTCGGTTCAATCGGTTCATCCACTTTGTTTCAACATTTTTGTTCATCCTTTGGTTAAATCAAATGGTTCGTTATTCGGTTCAAGGCTTTATTTGAACCGTTGAACCAAAACTTGGTTCAACAGTTGGTTCAACATCTTTTGGTTCAACGGTTAGTTCATCACTTCAGTTCAATCAAATGAACCATCAGCTTGAACCATTTTAGTTCAAAGCCTTGGTTTAACGAAGAGGTTCAATGTCTTGTGTTTCAATGGAGCGGTTCATCAACTTGGTTCATTCATTTGAACCATTGGCTTGAACCATTTTGGTTCAAAGCTTGGTTCATCGGCTTGGTTCAATGTTTGGTTCAACCAAGCAGTTCAACGCCTTGGTTCAATAGAGTAGTTCGACAGCATAGTTCAAAGGAGTGATCCAATGTAAAAGTTTAAAGAGCCTCCCGAAGGACAAGTGTGCTTGCAGAGGGAACTTGGTCAACACAACACCCTTCAGAAGGGTCATTTTTTAAGAAGGCCACAAAGGTAAATTCCTTCAAAAATTTTGTTTAGGGCAGACAGTCATAATTCTTTCAGATTTTTGTTCGAAGGAATTCCTTCGGACTAAAAGTCTGAAAGAATTCAAGAAGTGGCTACAGGAAGAAAGCCTGAAGTAGTTTACAAAGAAACAAAGGCAAAGTGATTGAACATTCTATAGACTTTTATCCATGAGAAATTTCTATAGACTTTTTATCTGCGGGAATTTGTCCCTCGACTTTTTGTCCACGGGAATTTGCCCACGGAGAAATCTCAGGGAAAATACCTACGAGAATTGTTCGTAGGAAAGCCCAATGAATAGTCCACTAAAGAAAAGGTAGTGAGAGACTCTAAATTAGCCCGAAGGCCATCCAAAGACCGCTCGAAGGGTAGATACCCTTGTGGGGGGCTCTTCTCGACCCAAAGTAGGTCATTACTTAAGGCCCAAAAGGGCAAGTTCAATTCGAGAAAGTGCCAAATAGAAAAGCCAAAAGAGGACCAAGGGGTGATGCGTCTGAAGACGTCAAATTCAAGACAAAAAATTAGCCATTAAAAACATAGTGATGGGTGTGTGAACATCAATTTTAAAGCTCATAAAATAGCCATTGATCCTTTGAACCTACAAACTCGAATGCATTCACAAGCTTTAAGGCCAAGACCAGTAGAAAGTGAGGAAGGAATAGAATAGCAAATTGAATCCAGGACCTGATTCAATTAACCAGGAAAGGAGAAATGATGAAGGTAGGATTAGATCGCTAGGTGGACATTGAAAGTTGCAAACTTTCAATAGCATGTCTTATTTCTCTGCATTGATAAAATCAAATGGGTAAACACCCTTAAGTTTCAGCCTGTCTTCTTAACAGATTCCAACACAATAAAATGTGTTACTATTCTTGAGTCCTTCTTGAAGAGGCTAGATAAGGAACTCTATTTTATTGTAAATGGATTTCTTTTTTACAATCAGAATGAAACTCTACCCAAATTGAAAGGCACTTCTGAGACTTTGATCTCGGTTTGTTGATCATATTTTGTTATTGGAATAAGAAAGCAAGCGATTTTTTAGACTTTGTGCTGTGATATCTTTGTTGTTGGGGAAATTGTTCTTATGTCTTTTTCCATAATATATCTTTTGTTCATCTAATTCAACAAGAAAAATTAGTGACAGCAGTCTGGAAGGTGTCCTAAAGAGTCAAGTGTGGAGAGACTTTGTGCCCCCATAATTGACTTTAGTGTGTTTTCTTTTCATATCTGTGTAAAGGACCTTGGGAAAACGTTTTTCCCTCATTGTCCTTCATATCTTACTCTTGAGCAATTCAGGTGAAGACTTTGTTTTGCATCTCAATTTGCTGGTTATTACATCTTTTGCTACATTTTGTTGTTACTACCAGGGTTATTCTTGTGGTTTGCTGAATAGTACTTCTGAAAGAAGAGGAGTGTTGTCTATCATTTCCCTTGAGTTTCTCCTTTGATCTACATGCATCATCTCTAAGGAAAGAGAGATGGATGGTTTGTCCTACGCTTGTGTTTTATTTTTTGTTTATATATATATATATATATATATATATATATATATATATATATATATATATATATATATATATATATATATATTTATAGGGAACCTCCCCTTGATGAGAGGAGAGATCAGTCCCCTTCTGATGTGGTAAACCTACACATTTGGATGACTAATCTTCCTACTTTGGCTGATCAGACCTATTTTGTTTATCAGTACGCTGATCGACAAAATATTCAACCAACAGAGTATAATCTAGAGATTGGTTCAAGGCATGCTTCAAGGATGGCTTAAGAAGAGATGTAATCCGAACAAGCTTTCTGCCGAGCCTTCATGGACATGAGAAGCATGGTTGAGGAACTATACCGTAACAAACAAAGAAAATTTGAGAATGAAAAAGAAGGTGATTCACGAGAATCAAAAGGTAAAGCAACTGAAAAACCTTCTCCATCGGATGACGGTAAAAAAATTGTGGAATCTCTCCCTTTAATAAAATTGGATGTTAAGTTTGAATTACCAATGTTTAATGGCAAAGTTAATGCCAAAAGTTGGATAGTTGGGTCAAGTAGATTGAAGCTTATTGCAGGGTCCAAAAGATTGCAGGGGATGAGTAAAAAATTCATTTGGCTACTCTTCGTATGGGAGGCACAGCTCTCATCTAGTGGGAGAGTAAGCTAAAGGAAGCCAAGATTCAAAAAGGTAACTTGATTTCTACTTGGAATGAATTTATTGAAGAACTTAGAAAGCAATTCTATCCTTTAGGCTATATGCAACAAGCCATGATGGATTGACAAAGTTTCAAATAAGGAAAAGGCCAAAGTGTTCAAGATTATACACAAGATTTTAGGAAAAAAGCTTTACTTTTGAATGCTCCTCTATACACACAAGAAACACTGCTAAAATATATAGGTGGGTTGCATAGTTACTTAAGACATATGATTTTTATGTTCAATCCCACTAATTTAGATACAATATGTGTTCAAGCCACTCATTTAGAGGCTAGAGGAAAACAATCAAAAGAATATTTTCCTAAAGTAAAAAGTAAGCAATCCAAAGGAGAAAGTTCATTAGGAAAGGGTAAACATAAATCCACTTATATTGTTAGAAAATAAGAAGGAGAACCATTTTGTAATCATTGCAAGAAAAATCATGATGAGTCTAAGAGTTGGAAACTACATCCTGAGTTAAGGCCTAAGAGGTATCAAAAGAAAGAAAAGAAGGTAATGTTATGGTTCAAGAGTTAGGTTCAGATTCAGGGGATGAAACTAAGATCACAGCTATGGGATTACATAATGATGTTTCTCTTTTAGTTTCTAGCACTAATGTTGCATCTTCTTCTAAACAGAAATATGTTCATGTTGATAACAAAAGAAATGAATTGTTCCACATTAGAGTTGTTTCAAAGCATACTAAGATTGACACTCTATTTCATAGTGGTTCACAAGCAAATTTAATTTTTGAAGAGGTTGTTAAGAAGCTAGGCTTACAAACCAATCCCCATCCGAAGCCTTATCCACTAGGTTGGGTGTATGACAATGCAAAGCTAAAAGTCTCACAAACTTGTAGGCTAAGGTTTGCCATCACATCCAAGTTCATAGATGAGGTTGAGTTAGATGTTGTTCCATTAGACATATGTGGGATTATTTTGGGAAGCCCATATCTTTATGATAGAAAAGCAATCTTTTATAGAGAGAAGAATAAGTACTTGCTTGTGAAGGATGGCATTGAATATATAGTTAGAGTACATCACATTAGAACAAGTCTTTCCTTAGTTACAATAGGGCAAATGAAAAGACTAGTTAATTCAAGCAAGACTTTTTATCTCATGTTGATTAAGTCTAAGGAAAAAGAATATTCTCAAGCTTTAGAAAAGTGTGATCCTAGACACAAGAATGAATTGATTGAAATCATTTCTATTTACGATGATGTATTTCAAGATCCTACGGGCTTACCTCTAAAAGGGGAGTTCAACATGAAATTCATCTATTGCAGGATTCTCCTCTCCCTAACATTGGCATGTACATGTTATCAGTGGTGGAAAATGAGCAAGTCAAAAAATAGGTAATGGATCTATTGGATAGAGGTATTATTCATCCAAGTTCATCTCTTGTTGGTTCACCAATTATTTTGGTGCCAAAGAAATATGGCACGTAGTGAATGTGTGTTGATTTTTGTGTCTTAAACAAAATTACTATTAAGAATCATTACCCTCTTCCTTGTATTAATGATTTGTTGGATCAATTGAAACATGCTATTTATTTCACTAAGTTAGATTTGAGAAGTGGATATCATCAAGTAAGAATTAATGAAGGTGATGTTTGGAAAATCGCCTTCAAAATAAAATAGGGATTATTTGAATGGCTTGTTATGCCCTATGGGTTGTGTAATGCCCCAGCTACATTCATGAGATTGATGAATGATGTTTTTAGATAGTTCCTTGATGATTTTGTTATAGTTTACTTAGATGATATATTGATTTTTAGTAAGTCATGGGAAGAGCATGTGATCCACATTAAGAAAGTTATGGATGCATTATGAAGGGAGAAATGTTTTCTAAAAATTTCAAAATGTGAATTTGGCAAGACCTCTTTGATATACTTGGGTTACATTGTAGGACATGGTGAATCGAAAATTGATCCTGTAAAAGTGGCAGTCATTGTTAATTGGCCTACACCCACTAACACAACTGAGGTTAGGAGTTTTCTTGGTGTAGTACAGTTTTGGCATAAGTTTATTGCTCAATTTTCATATATTGCATCACCTTTGCATTCTTTAACAAGTGTGAAATAGGTCTTTCAGTGGGGAGGCAAACATCAAAAAGCCTTCGACACTTTGTAATAAAAAATAAGTACTGTTCCGGTCTTGGCACTTCCTGATATACAACAACCATTTGAGATCGAGATAGATGCAAGTGAGTATGCTATGGGAGCTATTTTAATGCAAGGTAAGAAACTAGTTTGTTATCATTCTGAAACCTTTACAAGTGCAGTAAGAAAATATCCAACTTATGATAAGGAATTATATGCATTGGTTCAAAGTGTTAAAAAATGGAAACATTACTTAATGGTCAAAGAAACAATAATACATACAGAGCATCAGCCCTTACAGTATCTTCAATCACAAACCAAACTACAACAGTCTAGACATTTTCGTTGGATTGGTTTCTTACAACAATTTCATCTTCTGATCAAGTAAAAAAAAGGAATTCAGAATAAGGTTGCAGATATGCTATCTAGGCCTCCTATGGTTATTGCATCTATTCTTTTACAACATGGTTCTTTGTCTCATGAAAGTTATAAAGAACAATATGTGAATGATCTTGATTTTCAGGACATTTATAAAGACTTGATGAGTAGTAGACAAGTAGAAGAATTGGACTATCATGTACACAATGATCTTTTGTATCATTTGGGTAAACTATGTATTCCTCAAAATGAGAGGGTGCACATGATTAGAGAAGCACATACTTCTCTTATTTCAGGTCATTTTGGAGTTGCTAAAAAGAGTTGCACATTTGAAGATGTATTTTTATTGGCCTCGTATGCAAAACAATGTTGCTAAATATATAAAGGGATGTACTCTTTGTGCCATAAGTAAACCTAGTAACAAGAAATTAGGACTTTACACTCCTCTACCTATTCCTACTCACCCCTGAGAAAGTATCTCCTTGGATTTTGGGGGGGGGGGGGGGGGGGGGGTGGGGGGCGGTTGCCTATGACACAAATAAAACATGACTATTTATATGTGGTTGTGGATAGATTTAGCAAGATGTGTGTTTTGATTCATTACACTAAGCAAATTACTGGGGAAGGTACTGCACACTTGTTCTTTGAACATGTATGGGTTCATTTTGGTTTGCCTAATTCAATTATTTCTGATCAGGATTCTCGATTTATTGGGGAGTTTTCATCAACATTGTGGGGACTAATGGACACTAAATAAAGGAAGAGCACTGCATTTCATTGACAAACTGATGGACAAACAGAGGTTGTGAACTACATTGTGGTACATTTGCTTTGGGGTTATAGCAATAAACATCCAAAGTTATGGGATGAATAATTGTGTTACATACAGCATGCATATAAGCGGGCACTTCATTCTTCTACTATGAAATATTTATTTGAAGTTTGTTATAGATACTTGCCTAAATCTCCTCTAGATATTGGCTATGGGCAGGATACAGTTGTTGGTGAACCAAAAGAAGCCATTCGAGCAAAGAAGTTCATTGAACAAATACAGCTCATTCATGAGACTGTTCGTACTCAATTAGAGAAAAGTCAAGCCAAGTACAAAGTTAGGCATGACAAACATCGTATTGATCACCAATTTGTTTTAGGTGATATGGTATGGCTTCACATTAGTGAGGAAAGACTAATAGGTGAAGGTAAAAAGTTGAAACAAATTCGGTATGGTCCTTTTCAGATAATGGAAAAAATTGGCACAAATGCTTTTCGATTAGATTTACCATCTTACATGTAGATTTATTCAGTTGTAAATGTGGAAAATTTGAAATTGTATGAGCCTCCAATGATAATTGATCATGATGAAAGTGTACTCATTCCTTCTGTTGATGATTTTTCTCCTAAATATCTAACAGAATTGTAGGAAGATACTATACTTGACAGGAATATGCAGACTTCGTGAAGAGGTAATGTTGAATATCTTCATGTTGGTCTCAAAGGGATGCACCCAAGAAAGGCTAGATGGATGGAAGTCAGAAAGGTGAGGGAAAAATACCCTCACCTCATTACCAATTAATTTCATTTTTTAGAGGTCCTAAAAGTTTCGAGTGGGGAGGAATGATCAAGGTGGATCCATGTACCATTTTATTTTTAAAAGTATTCAAATTTTGTTTCAATCATTTTTACATTGTAGTATTCATCAAGAGATTTCTAGTGCTTTTTACGGTTCAAAAAACAGAGTCTCGATGCTCAAGATATGGCTAGTTGAAGAAATCTTGCGACATAGGGTGTCGAAAGTGACGTGGCACTATTGAAAACATGCCAAGTGGACCAATAGCCAATTGACATGTGGAAAAATAATTCAGTGCAAAAAAAATGTTGGTTTGTTATTTTTATTCACATGTTATTTGAAATTTTCAAACTTTGAAACAAGGTGCCAAAGAAACTGCCACATCACCCATCCCACCAAACATGCTTTGACCAAGATTAAGCGTAGCCTAAGATGGTGCCTAAGCCTTAGGCATTTGAAATGGGTCAAACTTGTCTATTTATAGCATAAAAACTATCTTTCCTAGCAAATGTGGGACAAGAACAAGTCCAAAGGCACCAAAAAAGGAGGGAAAACATTCAAAATTTCATGCTAAGCGCCTAAGGCTGACCTTTTCACTCTTCCCAAGCACCTACAAAGGTGGGAGGCAGTTTTGAACTCCCGACCTATCACCTAAAATGTTAATTCCTTGACCACTTCAGCCACATAGGTCAAATTGTTATAAAAGGGACTAATTTCTACTTGAACAAACACAAAAAGCAGACTGTGTAAAGAGATTTCATAAGGTTAGAGTCTTGTTATTGCTTTGTATAGCCTTGGGCCATTATTCTCAGGTCTGAGAGATGTTTTTATAGGAAAAAAAATATCAGAGAAGGTGAATTGAAGACTTGTATTGATTTTGGAAGCCATTTGTTGCACAAAATTAATGGGAATGGTCCTCACTTCGAGTGGACCCGGAGACGTAGGCTATTGAAGCCGAACTCCGTTATCAATTTACTGGTGAATTCTTTGAATTTTCTCTGACTATTATTTAGTTCTGATCTTCATTTTATATCTATTTTTAATTTCTTTATAAAAAATTAAGTAAAAAAAGTGAGAAATTGAAGAATCTCTTAAACGTGAACAAGTGATTTTCGAATATACTACACTTCTATTTTCAGTTTACAGATCAGTATCTAAACATAATTTGTGTGATGTTATTTGTATCTTACTATCATAAGAAAGTAATGTTATTTTATCATTCATTATCAAATAAATTAGCCTTTAAAATATACATTTTTCATCTTCAAAAAATATTTAAATTATTAATATCCATTTACATTTATTGAATCTATTTTATTTTTTTATTTTTTTTTCTTAAATGTGTTGTTGTATTCCATTTATTAATATACAATTGAAAAATAATGTATATATTATGACTATGTTAGAGTATACATTTCATTTTTGTATTATACACCTTTAGACATAAGTGTTACTTCACTTATTATTTTATAAAATACTAATAATATTGTCAAGGTAGATTTTTATCTCATGTTTCAATAAGGTATATGTTTATGATTGAGACTTCATAGTAGGTTATGGGAACATCCTATTTTATTTTCCTTCAAGGAAATGTCTTAGTGAAATATACATCACCTTCTTCAATTTAAGATAATAATTTTATAAGTTATTTTTATGTTACGATGCTTGAACATGATATTGGGCCTTATGCCTATAATAAGTATTCTTTATAATTTAATATATTTTATTTATTGATTTTTTGTTTATTGATGTGTTTTCCAGTTCTTGGTGTATTCTAATGTGTCAAATGTGTTTTCATGTACCTAATGTATTTTATACATCTAGGAAGAATTCCACTACTCAATAGGTTACTCTATTTTTTGATATACACTTTATATGATTTTATGTTTTGTACATGTAATCATATTTCATGCTATTATTTCTACATGCATGTTTCAATTTTTTTATTTGTTTGTGATCATATTATTAACTTGCTTATATCATTCCTAATATGTACTCAATTTATTTGGTTTTTTTTAAAGTGATTAATGTGTATTGACTACTGGATATTCGTATTATGTGTTTGATGTGATTTTGATGTAGTATATGTTTTATGTGTTTTATATGTGCATAGTGTGACCAAGTTGTCCTATATGTGTTCTATGTGCTTGGTGTGACTTTACTATTTTATATTCTTGATGTGAATTCAATATCTTAAGTATTTTCTTCGTATATGATCATATATTTGACATGTTTTTTTAATCATGATTGACTTATTCATGGGTTGGGCATGTTTTCGATTATTGGTATATTTCCATTATCTATATCCTATAAAATGTATTAACTGCTAACTTTTTTCCATGATTTATATCATGTTTTCATATGAGGTACCTTAATTATAACATATATGCTTCCAAGGTTATATATTTTTATACTATACACCACTAGTTTTATACTTTTTTTATCTTACACGTGGTACATCTAATCTATTTCTTTAGATGTGAGCCTCACATGTTTATATTATATCTCAAAAAGGCAACATATGTATTGCTTATCATAATCAAATACATATTATTGTGACATGTACATTACTATATTCAACAAGATTAATTTTGAAACTTATAACAGATAGAATTTCCTAATTTAAAATTTTTAGTGATCTAAATTTTACTCAAATATAGAGGCCTATATCTGACAAGGATTTCTAACTCTACCTAATACATATGTTAGGAAAAATATGTAAACAAACCAAGAAAATAATTGAAGATTAAATAAGATATGAAACCAATGAGAAAAAATAACTAGATAACACAAAAGACTATGTGGGAACCCCTCCAAATGCAACAAGGGAAAAACCACTTAGTAATGCTAGTTTCTAGATTTATTATTTTAGTAAAACATCCACTACAAATATCTTCTTCCAACAACTCCTTTTCAGTGGTTACAAATAAATCACTCAACAAAGCTAGGTTTACAAAGCTTCTAGGATTAAACCTCTAAGCTATCAAGCTTGATACAAATCAAAAATTGATTAAAATCTTACATACAAAGCAAGCAATTCTTACAACCAAAGCATCTAGGTGAGCCAAGCTTATAAAGTATCCAAGATCCAACCTCCAAGCATGCAAGCCTAATCTTTCATCGATCCATAAAGGGATTAAAATGAGGATGAAAAATACAAAAGATAGATCATTCTTATATATCATTATAAGAGAGAAGAGAAACAAAGTGATAAATTTCGTAAAGGACCCCAAAAATGTGCTCAACTCCTATTGTGCTCACAAGTGCTCCATAGTTGTGTCTAACACTTATACAAAACCCAAAAGTAGTGGATTTACTTAAGAGAAAGAGACATCACCACCCCTATCTGACATTCTATCTTTGTCTTCCACTCAATCACTAAAGATAGATGATGCTAAATAATTTTCTATGTTTACCCAAACACTTAGTTAATGGACCCTCCATAAGAATTGTGCCCCACACACACTCATGAGTTCATAGGATGAATGGATATCTTGTTTATCCTTGTCTCCCAAAATAAATTTGACCAATATAATTTCACATTAACCTTACCCCATGTGAAAGATCCTCCATGGACCATGACACATCACCAATATGCCACATCACCTGTAAGCTACATCACTTGCATGATGTATCATCTACATGCCACATTAGATTCATGCCACATCACTTTTATTCCACCTCACTCAAATGCCACCTCAGTATGTATAGTCACTGCCAACTCACCATATGAATAATGACCATGAATAGTATTTTTAAATAGTGACTATGAATAGTGACTTCACATCTAACAATATGCATATTACCTCACATTTATTTAAGATGGTGTAGTGCTTATAATTTTATCTATAGTGAATTTGTTAATATTTAATTATTTTAGAGCTAACATTATAAAAAAATTCAATAGTCATTTCTAATTTATCTATTTATTTAGGTCGTAATTATTTAATAACAATGAGGTGAATTATAATTTTATTGTAGTAAAATTGATTTACTTAGAAATAGAATAATTTAATTATTATTATTTTCTATTTGGACCTATAATTATTACACACCCAACATAATTAAATAAAAAAATAAACAACAAATATGACAGTTTAAAAAATTAAAAATATTTAGTAAAATCAGAGAAATAAAAATTAAAGAAGAGTAAAAAAAAAATAATCATTAATTTCTACTAGAGAGATTATATTAAATTACATCATAATTAATAAATAAATAATCATATTACTATATCATATTTATTATCAAATCATATTTATTAAAAATTGTAATAATGAAAATATAAAAATAAATTAACATATAAATATTACATCATATTAAATAAATAATAATAATAATTAATCTAAGGGTAATGTAAAACTTTTAAGCATTATATTTATAAATAATTAGATAATAATAAATAATTTATAGATAATATATAATATTTATAAATAATCATAGATAATATATAATATTTATAAATAATCATAATTTATAATATACAAATTTTATTGTATTATATTTATAAATTATTAAATAATTACACCTATAGGTGTTCCCTATAGTGGCATCCAAGGGGTGAAAGGGTGTAATAAAAATTCAAAAAAAATAATTTAACATGGGGAATTGTAGAAGAGTGTAATTAATAATTAATTAGAAATAGACTTTTTAGGGAAATGTATACAAGATAAAATAAAATCATTCACCAATTTAAATTTTTGTTACTGTAATTAAAATTAAAATATTAGAATAAGTTACATAAATATTTAACCTTAATTTATCGTAAGATTTATCATATTTACCCTATAAATTATTACCCTATAATTAATTTAAGGATATATAATTTATCCTATAGTAATTATTTACTCTATAAATTATTATCATAAGATTATGAATTACCCTATAAATTATTACCCTCTAAATTATTATCCTAAGATTATTTACAATTTAAGGATATTTTATCCTAAGATTTATATGTATTAAATTTATATATGGATATATGATAAATCTTAAGGGTAAATAATTTACCCTATAATAATTATTTACCCTATAAATTACTACCCTAAGATTATGAATTACCCTATAAATTATTACCTTAAGATTTATATGTATTAAATTTATATATGGATAGGTAGTAATTTAAGGTAAATAATTTATGAGTATATACAAATTTATATTTATATAATTTTATTTATAATTGTTAATGTTAGTTTTGTTTTTTAAAATAATATATTTAAATATTTAATTAATTTTATATTAAGGTTATACTTTTATATCATTTTATGAGTTTTACATCACTTTAGGATTAATTAGTTATTATATATATTTTTTATATATTAGTTAATACAAATGTATTATAATATAATTATAGTTATATGACTAATAGAAAAACTATTTATTAAATATGTAGGGAATATGGCTTGATGAAATATGAAGTTTGAAAATGAACGACAGAAAAAATAATATGAAGAACAAAAGTGAGAAAATTAAAGAGAATACTCTCGATAATACCAAAGACAAAACTGACAATTACCGATGTAAGATGAGGATAGAATAAATAAAAATAAATATGAAATATAATGACACAAAATAGAGAACCAAATTGTCAATCAAAGAGCTAGAAGGACAAATGAGAGAACATGCAAAATATCAATGTGTGCCGATAAAATGACTGATGCAGAAAGAGAACAACTACAAAAAAGAAATTGAGACAAAGTACAAAGACATCATCTTGAAAATAATAATGTCAATGTGGGTGGTAATGATGAAATTTTAATGGAGAGAGAAGCAGAACATATGATGGAATTTGTTGAAATACCTATTCATGAAAGTGAAAGTGGAACACAGTGTGTACTAGAAACCTCACAAAAAAGATTGATAGAACCACTAGAATTCGATTTTTCTAATATTGATGATGATATACAAGAGCCTGTGAAGAATCAAATAGAAGCAACCACTCTTAAAAGAAGAAAAAAATTAAAAATTAGTGAATAGACATAACCAAGTGAAATGCAAGGATCCCAAAGAAATTGAGAACAAACAAATATTAATATAATAAAAAATGTTGGTATAGATTTCAAGAATATACAATTTTTGTTTTGATGTGAGTTAGATAAACTTGCTTCACCACATATGTGTTATATTTTTCAAGAGAGTTACCTTGGTATGATTATACATCGAGCTCTTGAAGGCCCTATTTATAGTAGATATTGTTAAGAGAAAGGTGTGCATTGATTTTATGAGGCAAATAGCATGGATACTAGTCCCCAACTACCTGGATTAGAAAACTTGACCCAAGGGGAGGAGATGTTGATCACCCATGTGAATCCAATTCTATAGGTGACCCATGCAATATGAGGGAAATACAAATACAATGGGTATAGTATTTTTTTTCCATAGGAAATTAAAGAAATTGCCAAAAATTTATCACATCACATTTCAAATCTTTCAATTATCATAGTGCCAAGAAAGCAAAAATGTGGAATTACATACAACTTTATTGTGAATAAAGATCATGTATATAATGCACTTAAAGATAATGCACTTGAACATGATAAATTCTATAAATATGTCAAGATTGATGAAACAACACTAAAGGATCTCCCAACCAATAAGTCTATAAATGTGTTTGAAAAATTGAACTCAGTTAACATATAAATTAATACATATTTCAATGAATATGCTTTTCCAAGGCCTATACTTAAGATGGATGAAGGTAATATTGTAGATCACACATCATCAATGTCAACCAAACCACCCAATGCTTTGAGAGAGATGGAAGTGATTCGAACTTGGGTGAACAATCCAAATGCTAATCCAAGTGAACTAATATCTTGGCCAAAAATTGGTAAATCTCTATTGAATGAGTATATGACAGAAGGTTTATTAGAAATGGCCTTCCCAACTCTATTCCCTAGTGGAAGGTGTTATTTGTTAGCACCATGATTAAAATGTGTACATCTGCATGAATATGTTAAACATCTGATTTGATATCAAGATAATCATTTTTGAACACACACTTGATTTAGGTATCTTTACATAAATAAGATAATGAAAAGTTGAGCGCAAAATTCATCAACAGTATTTGTAAAGAAAAACCTTCAAGAACTACCTATTACAATTGATGAATTATGTGAACACATGGACAATATGTCAGAATCTCACCTTGTGGATCGGTTGATGTGATATGGAGCTACATTATGAGGCACATGTTCTTATTGGATAAAGTGTCTAAAAGAGTTAGTTAACATATTGCATCAAATTCAAATGCCAACTATCTTCTTTACTTTAAGTGTACCAGACATGTATTAGTCAAACCTCCATGCACTAATGCTAGGAACTCCACCTATTAATCCATGTGAAGCAAAAATATGGTGCAAACAAAACATAAATGACCACCCACATATAGTTACTTTTTATATGCACATTATAAATACAATGTTTTGAAAAGAGATACTATGAAGGTTAAATATTTTTGGTGTAGATATGAATCACAACACAGGTGGTCTCCACATGTGCATGGTTTTTATGGTTGGATGGATCATCGAATATGAACACCTTAGATTGGGAAAATAAATATCACGTTGACTTTGCCAAAATGTATTTTGATAGAATCATACATGCATGGAATCCTTGAGGAGATGCAAATCAAAGAAACATATAGGTGTGAATTGGTTAACAATTTACTTATCTTATGTAAAAAAGTAACTATTATAAAACTACAAATGAATATAATTTTATGTGTGATATAGGGAGGACACAACTTGAGCTCACATCCATGTTTGAGGAACATAGTAAACATTAATCAAATAGATCCAGAATAGGACTTGAAGAATTACTTTATTGTGTGGAGCATCATACCATGTGTAAAGATGGAGCTTGCTTATGAAAAAAGAGGAATAAAGGTTTGCAGGTAAAATCATTATCTTAAAAATAATAAGCGTTAGTGTAAAAATATGTATTAATTATTTTTTATATGAATAATAACATGAAATATTATTTGATGTAGATGCATTGTATAGGTACAATGCACCTTGGCCTTTGCATCTCAATGGATCAAAACCATGTGTAGATCTAGAAAAAGGAGATAAAAAATATGAGCTAAAAATAAATGATGATCATGTGAATACTCATAATCATCATGTGTTGCAATCATGGCATGCAAATGTAGATTGGTAACCGATACTATCAAAACATGCCATTTTAAAATACATTGAAAACTATGCTACAAAAGTAGAGAAAAGTTCATAAACATATCAACATAATATGAGAAAATTTTATTTATTGAATCACCCTGTTGCTCAAAGCATTGCAACTAGAGGACAAAGTAATATTATTGTGGGATTCGATGATGAACAATTAGAAGTTGAATTATTGATTATTGTTGGTATGACGGTGATGATCGCCATAAATTTATGGACATAAGCAGGTCTTGTCAATGGTGCACTTGGATATATTCAAAACATTATATACAAACCAGGGCTAACACCCTCTAAACCACCTACATTTGTTATGCTTCAATTTGATAACTACACAGGGATTGCTTTTGTTGATGAATTCCTAACTACAATTCTTATCAATCCAATAGAAAGGGGTAGTGTGGGTCAGCTACCTTTAAAATTGACATGGGGATTGACAATCCATAAATCACAGGGCATAACACTTGACAAAGCCATAATTGACATAGGACTTATAAAAGGATAAGGTTTGACATTTGTGTCAATATCATGTGTAAAGTCATTACATGGATTAAGGATCACATCGCCTTTCACATATGATAGGTTTGATAAATTAAAGAATGGAAAAGGGGTGCATAAAAGAAAAGAGGAAGAAGAAAGTCTTCAATTATTAGAGGATCTCATGTACACAGATGGAATTTAATAAACTTATTAACACTATACTACTTATATATATCATATATGTGTTGATATTTGTCTCTCATTTTAATGTCAAATGTATATGGTTTGAATTTCATAAAATTATCGTTATATTTCATATATGTCACATCAGTGTTTTTCTCTACTTACCATGTTCTCTAAATTATAGTTATATTACATATATGTCATATATGTATATTTTTGATCTCCCGCTCTTTATATATTTATATATCAAAATTTATGTTTCTCTTTATTTTTAAAGTTAATAATGCATTAAATATTTATATTAAATGTGTTTTTATTAAAAAAATATATTTAATCTTACACAGCGATGAGTGCTACTAACATACATATCTTATATAAATCTATGTAAAATACACCAATAGATATCATTCTCGAAGTACTCACAATTCAATATGATATAGGTGCCTCGACAATGATATATATCAGTGTATTTTACATAGATATATCTAAGATATAAATGCTAGCTATAATTAATTTATAGATAATATACAAAGTTTATGACATCATATTTATAAATAATCATATCATAACAATGAATTGTAAGAATAAATTATCATAAAAGAATTATTACATCTTTAAAATATCATCACATGATAATAAATAAATAAATAATATATACATAATCATAACTAATTTATAGATAATATATAGATTTGACCACATCATATTTATAAAATAATATTAACAATAAAATTGTTATATATATATATATATATATATATATATATATATATATATATATATATATATATATATATATATATATATATATCATGACAATGAAATTGTAAAAATTAGCTATTTTTACAATTTCATTGTCATGATATATATATATATATATATATATATATATATATATATATATATATATATATATATATATATATATATATATATAACTAATTTATAGGTAATATATAGAATTTATCACATATTACATATGAATATTTATAACAATAAAATTGTAGAAATAAACTAACATACATATCATAGATAAATCTATGTAATATACATCAATAATATCATTTTCAAGGCATCTATATAGTTTTGAATTGTTAGTACCTCAAGAATGATATCTATCGGTAGATTTTCTATACATTTATCTAAGATATGTATTCTAGTTAGTTAATTTATTTTAAATTAGACAATATGAACTCTCTTATTGACATAGATCTTGCTAACATTCTTCCTCTTAAACATTTCATATATTACCTCATGCACTCCTTATCTTATCTTAATAACACCTTGTACTTTATATCCTTTGTGTGGCCCCTTTTTAGATCCTAGTCACTGAAATATGACATGCATATTCATAATATTTTAATTTAAATTTAAATATCATTTATAAGTTGACAAACATAGTACTCCATTTAAAAACATAATATCTAGCAATCATTCAAAAGAATATATATATTTTTAATAAGGTTAAAGCCAAGATTTTTTTGAGCTAGGGACCCAATACCCTAGAAGAGAAACAAAAGAACCGAGGCTACACAAATACTCGGTGGCAGATTGAACGCTGAAAAAACAGCGAAATTTGTTTTTAAAAAAGCACTAAAATGGCCACATGCCAAGATATACAACAAAAACTACTGCCAAAAGAAAAAAAAAAAAAAAAAGCTAATTAAGCATCTCCCAAAGGATTTTATTTATGGGATCTAAGAGACAAAGTAATGGGATTCAAACCCGATTTACCTTTGCCTTTCTTCTATTATTAACAACTGTCCATTCTCCTCCCTCCACAAGGTTTGGCTATATGGGGATGGAGATTTTCAAAGATTTTTCTTGTTGAAGTGCTTGCTCGGGTACACACATGCTTTGTCTTTCTACAAGAGTTTGGGCTGCTAGATTTGGTCTTATTTATTCACTTTTCTTTGGCCTCTCTTGAACCACCACAGCGCCCCCTTCTTGCCCTATTCATCATAGCTAAGGGTCTTATTTACTTGATTTTGCTTCTCTACTTCCAAAGGGGTGTCAGATTCTATTCCCTCATTATCACTTCCTCTATCATTTGCTATTAGTATCATATTATGTTTAATTTCAATATTTTTCCACCATGATACTTGTTTCTTAAATTTGAAGCTGAGACAATCATTACACACGGGCCCTATTTGGAAACATCCCCTGCATATAAAGGGTGTCCCTTCATAGTCTAATGATTGCATCCATTTTTTCCTCCCATTCTTAGTTCTATTTGAGTAGGAAAATCTTTAGCACAATCCATATAAACCAAAATCCAGGGATAGGTGGTATACCCCTTATCATTAGTCATTTTATTAGTAGCCCAAAATTTACTTATAAAAAACTAGATCATCTCAAAACTGAAATGGAAGATTTGGAAACCTGACCCACATTAGTTCAATATTAAAAGTTTCTGTCTGAGCATTAAAATCAGGGTCCCAGGGTTTAACCAACAAATTATGATTATCCAAGTTCCAAACATCCTCTTTAAACATAGCCTCTTTATTTGCTATTGAGTCAAAAATTAAGAGAAAAAAGCCTCTAGCACAGGTATAGATCTGAATCTTACCTTCAACCAGCGCTTGCCATTGGGATGGAATCCACTCATTCAATGTTGTCAGAGTTGGCCATAGCCCTTCAAATTTACAAATCAGGGCTTGTGAAATTAACCATTCTTCCCTTTTACCTATCACGACAATCTCTTGCTTATCAAAAGAAAGGATTGGAATTTCCTTTGCTGGACTCACAGGGAGACTTTTGTATCCTCTCACAGCTTCAGAAAATGATTTTCCCCTCGATTTAGATTGAGTCGTGACCTCCCAAAGCATGGGATCCGTCCTCCCCTATTTCCAACCTCCTGCAAACCCTACATTTGCTTCGTCTTGCAATGTTTGTGTTTCCTGCACATTTTGTGGAGATTGTCGATCATTCCATGCCCCTGCGTTGCACAGAGGAACACCGGCCGCCACTCTCCCTCCACCTCTGTCTACAATGCATGGGGTTTTGTTATCGGAGACCTCCCCTCCATCTTCCGAGCCTCTGTTCTGTAGCGTACACGTCTTAGCGACCTGTGATGCTACCGCTGCTAGAAAACCGCCGCCGCATATCTCTTCATCGCGATTAAGATTTTGCGAAGCAAAAGCACCGTCGCCGCAAATCTCTGCATCACGATTAGGGTTTCACTCAATTATTTTTTTTTCAAATAATTATTATAATATATATTATTGTTGAAATTAATATTCTCTATAAAACAATTTTAATACTTTACTTAAGTATTTAAGTTATTGTTTAATATGTGTTTCTAAAATAATTTCAACTATTTAAAGACCTCACAAAAATAGATATAATTACACTATGCACACTATTTATCGCAGGCCCCAAATCTTATTTTTGTTTCATTAAAATTTAGATATTACAACTATTGAAGATTAAGGAAGAGAAATATATCTGTGCTGCAAATCTAAGACTAAAGCGTCGAGTCAAAATATTGTACATTCAATATTACGTGTCTTTGAGGGGTGGAACAACCATGTTAAGAAGAAGAATATATTATTAAATGGCAGGTGGATGATAAAACAAATATTCAAACTCCTTTCGAAGTTAGAAGTTCTTTATAAATAAAATATGGACACTGATTTGTTTTAAGCATTAAAATTTTAAAAAAAAAAAAAAAGTTTAAGACAAACACCCGCCCTTATTTTCACGAGTTGAAGATTTCGCGTGACGTGACGGAGAGCTGGAGGGTGACTTCCAAAGCCGAACTCGATTTTGATTATTAATAAAGCTTAATCTAATTAATATCTTTAGATGTACAAGTTCTTTAATGTATTAATAAAGATTTCTGTATTTCATATTTTTAAATTTTTTACCTTTTTATTTTTCTTTAGATAATTTCATTTATTTATTTTGAGGTGGGGGGAGCCCAGTGGCGGAGAGAGGATTTAAATATATAAAATTAGGAAAGACATAATGCTTGCATGGAGGGGAGAGATGCAAATGCAATCACCTTGTGTGGAATTAACATTAATTCATAATATAATCAAGAGATAAAGTACTTTTAAATTCAAAATATAATCAATTTATATGTGAGGTTTTTACATACAAATAGCAGTAAGTTTTTTTTTCTCTTCTTGTCCAAACTTGCACGATGTTGTCTATTTCTGACCCCTGCTTCAAACCACATATTCTTTTGAAACTCCACTTGTCAATTATTATTAATTTTAATTTAAATCTGATATGGTTAATTGTAGTCTATTGTACGAACACTTTTTACATTTAAACTTTCATTTGAATGGTATAAACATCAATTTAATCAATGTAGATTTTATTTTTGAATTCAAAAAATATTTTGTATTTCACTGATAAATAAATATTTATTAAAATTTAGCTTTTTGATAATGTAATATATCGAAAATAGCATATAAAGTATGTTTATTAAATATTAAAATTAAATTAAAATGAATTAGGGAATTTCAGTGTGTTAAAATGTATTTGTGATCTTTAATATGTTAAGATATTCGTTCATTCAGGTTATCGAGTTGATTTGTATATTACTAATATATTTTACAGATATATTTTATTTGTATAATATTACAATAGTGTATATTCTATAAATTTTTCATAGTATATGTGTGTACTAGTACTTATACCCATTTCTCCGTACCCATACCTGTACCCACCCCCTGGAAACTATGATATATATTTTAAAAAAATAGATAAACTTATATTTAGTTAAATTTTAACTCATAGACTTTACTAATTTTTTAGTTTCAAAAAACTCAGGTTGGAAACAATTTGATATAAGTTCAAATAAAAATAAATGAAAGACATGTAAAGAGAGACATATAAAGGACGCTAAATAAAAGTCTCTCAAATAAAAATCATAAAATCGACACAGGACACACACTTACAATGACTAAAACTCTAAGTGATAGAGTTACTAGTTTGTTTGTTCAAAAAAATCAAGAATGTCACATGTAGCCTTGGAAACAATTTCATATAAGTTTAAATCAAAAGAAATGAAATACATGAAAAGAGAGACATATAAAATATATTGAAAAAACGTCTCTAAAACAAAAATCATACGATTAATGTAGGACAAACAAACTTACATTGAGTGAAGATCAAAGTGATAGAGTTACTAATTTGTTTGTTTTGAAAAAACCAAGAATATCACATGTAACATTTGAAATAATTTGGTTAAAAGTGTAAATCAAAAGTAATGAAAGACATGAAAAGATAGACATGTAAAATACATCGAATAAAAGTCTCTCAAATAAAAAACATACAATTAATATAGGATAAACATAATTACATTGAATGAAACTCTAAGTAATAAAGCTACTAATGTTTGTTTTTAAAAAATCAAGAATGTCACATGTAACTTTGGAAACAATTTCATAGAATTTCAAATCAAAATAAATGAAACATGTGAAAAGAGCGGTATATAATATATTGAATAAAATTTCCATAAAGAAAAATCATATGATTAGCGTAAGATAAACCCACTTACATTGATTGAAATTTAGTTTGAAAGAGTTACTAATTTGTTTGTTTCAAAAAAAGTCAAGAATGTCACATGTGACTTTGGAAACAATTTCATAGAAGTTCCAATCAAAATAAATGAAAGATGTGAAAAGAGAGATATATAAAATAAATGTAAGAATAGTCTCTCAAATAAAAATCATACAATGAATGTAGGACAAACAAATTTACATTGAGTAAAACTTTTTAAATGATAGAGTTGCTATTTATTTGTTTTGGAATGTCTCATATAAATGTTGAAACGATTTGATAGAGGTTCAAATCAAAATAAATAAAAGATATGAAAAGAGAGAAGCATAAAATACATCAAAGAAAATTCTCTCAAAGAAAAATCATACAATTCACATAAGACAAACACACTTAACATTGGCTAAAACTCAAAATAATAAAATTATTCATTTGTTTGCTTCGTGAAAATTAAAAATGTCATATATAGCTTTGCAAACAATTGTATAAAAATTTAAATAAAAGAAATGAAAAAATAGACATATAAAATGTTCGAAAAAAAAATCTCTTAAAAATAAATTATATGATTAACATAAAACAAACACACTTACTTTGACTAAAATTTGAAGTGATAAAAATTACTAATTTATTTGTTTTGGAAAAACTAAAAAATTTATATATAACCTTGAAAACCATTTCATATAAATTCCAATAAAAAAATAAAAGATACGAACTGAAAGACATAAAAATGTCAGAAGAAAGAAAAAGTATCTAAAAAGAATCACAAAATTAAAATGGCATGATTTTTAAACCCAGTCATATTAGAAAAGGAGTTACCAATGGCATAGAAATATTTCAATTATTATCTCCAGGCAAGTCATAATCGTGAATCCTTATTCCTTTCACATTTATTACAGAGAAAAATCAAACTTAATATTGAAGAAATCTAATTTTTTCAGCGTAAGTTTGTTGATGGTTTTGTAAGGAAAGCTGAACCTAAAATAAGTGGCGATAAATGTGTGTAAAGATTCTAAAATATGTCATATTTTTCACAGAATCACTTATGTAATATTCACCAATTTAAAGTGGAAAGTTATCTGATTATTTACATAAATTTATGGAAGGGTTAAGGTTATTTACATAACCCAATAAATCACATATTTAAGTTTGAATATAAAATTTCTCTGCTTTCTCAGATTTACATCTTTTTGTATTTGGTGTTTCTTTTATTGATATTGATTGGGGGCAACCAACAGAAAGAAATTAATAATAGAGTTTAGTGAAGGATATAGTCCTCGTTTGAGGTCAGGTTTGGAAGTTGATGGTTTGTAATTTCTATTTTGTGATTAGGGTCTGAAGTTAAGAGTTTGTAATTTGTATTTTATATACTATATGATAATTTATGTTTTTAATAGATTATAAATATCTATCACTTAAAAAATTAATAAATTTTAATTTATTTTAACTTTTTATTTAATATATAATAAATTATTGTTAGTAGTTTATATAAATATTGTATTTTTATTGAAAAAATTAGATATTACAACTATCTAATTTAGATATTAGAACTATTGAAGAGTAAGGAAGAGAAACATATCTGTGCTGCAAATCTAAGACTAAAGCGTCGAGTCAAAATATTGTACATTCAATATTACGTGTCTTTGAGGGGTGGAACAACCATGATAAGAAGAAAAATATATTATTAAGTGGCAGGTGGATGATAAAACAAATATTCAAACTCCTTTCGAAGTTAGAAGTTCTTTATAAATAAAATATGGACACTGATTTGTTTTTTTAAGCATAAAAAACAAAAGAAAAAGTTTAAGACAAACACCCATCCTTATCTTCACGAGTTGAAGATTTAACGTTACGTAACGGAGAGCTGGAGGGTTTGACTTCCAAAGCCGAACTCGATTTTGGTTATTAATAAAACTTAATCTAATTAATATCTTTAGATGTACAAGTTCTTTAATTTATTAATAAAGATTTGTGTATTTCATATTTTTAGATTTCTAACTTTTTAATTTTTCTCTATATGATTTTTTTTATTTATTTTTTGCGGTGGGGGAAGGTGAGGGGCCGAGAGAGGATTTAAACATGTAAAATTAGGAAAAAAATATTTTTGACTAATATTTTAATATTATTTTTTATAATATTTTTTATATTTATTAATTTGTATTATATATATATATATATATATATATATATATATATATATATATATATATGATTTTATTTATTTATTTATTTATTTTGGGGTGGGGGAAGGTGAGGGGCCGAGAGAGGATTTAAACATGTAAAATTAGAAAAGAAATATTTTTGACTAATATTTTAATATTATTTTTGATAATATTTTTTATATTTATTAATTTGTATTTTCAAATTATATATATATATATATATATATATATATATATATATATATATATATATATATATAATTTTATTTGAAATATACAATACAATTTATTAATGTTTAATTAATAAGTAGAACAACAAATATATTAAAATAAAGGGATAAAGATGGTGCATCCTTATGTATATTTTTGTAGAAGTTTTATCACAAAAGCAAAAAAATTATAAACAAGTATTTGGATTCTATATGATTATCACAAAAAAATTGAATATAATTGGAGAACATTTCCAAGACTATATGCTTCACTCCGGACAAATGTCTAGAGAATAAAATTCTAATCATGATAATTTGTCTAAAATAGAAATCTGAATTTTTTGTTTTGTTCACCTAATTTCACTCTTAATTTCTCTACCCTTAGTTTGCACACTATGGTTCTTGTGTACCAATAGTATATAAATATTTGACCTAGATTGTGGTCCTACATTAGGATTTGAGTAGCCAGTATCTACTAACTAATGTTGTAATAGCCCAACCATGTAAAGTTACACAATGAAATTATTAGGAACTTTAGAACAATAGAATATATCTTTCATGTATCAACAATAATATATGGTTAATAATAGATATGTACTATATGATCAAATGAACTATAACACATGTTTATTTTTGCATGAATTTAAATTCAAATTCATAAATGTCAGAATGTGTGTCAACTTTCAAGGCTAGAAGTGAGAAAATTAAAAAAGGGCGAACATGAAAATTAGTTTAAAGGAGGATAAGAACATATAATATTCTTCAGATAGACTATCAGTTATGTAGAATATAGTCCAAATAGGGAGATTGAAGATAAGAAAAGGGACAAATGAAGGTTTTCTTAAAAGACATAAAAATGGGGCTTCAAGTTTTAGAAGTTAACAGTAACGAACCAATATCAGCTGACTTGAACCCAAATATATATACATAGACATAAAATGAATGCTAAAGAGACATTTAAGCTCAGTAATTTTTTCTCCACTTTAAGGTTTGTGTTTAGCTTGAAGTAGATGACTTATGTATACATTTCAAAGTAGAACCTATAACGGATGCATGAATGTATATTGTTGATATAGATGAATGGGGGCTAGGTCAATGAGTCTTATAACCTGTAAAACCACTTTTTCTACACATATGTAGGTGAACTAAAAAAATAATAAATGGTGAATTCATGTAGAAATAAATGTTACAAGATATTTCATTTTTATCTACTATGCAACAAAATTCCCATGGGTCAATCATATCTCAAAATAGGTAGAAGATGGAATAGGATTGAAGCCCTCTATGTCATCTAGTGATAGGCCTCCCCATCTAAATGAATATTCAAAACTCGATCATTGAGTAGTAAAATTTGGGAATCAAATTTAGAATCATATAATCACTTATTTAGAGCATCCAATTTCATAAAAATGAGAATGTTGAGTCCCATACCCCTTTATGTCTAGTATGAAATGGAAGGACCCTTAGGCCTATCATAGCATCGAAGGAAATATTGATAATGAGGAATGTAGTATATGATATTCTCCCCCTTTTAGATGCGGGGTGAATATAAAAAACTCATGTATCAAAAGAAAGATATTCTTCATGTAACATTAAACTATATCAAATTATACCTTCTAGTGACATAGTGTGTAAAAATATAACATTTAGAAACCATACAGTAGGGATACATTGTCTAATGTTTACAGTAAGTAGTTACATAGTAGTATGGAATATGAAAATTCATGTCTTTATTAGTTTTTTTTCCATAATATATAGCAATTAAGATCACAAATAGTGGGGTGTTACTCTTAATAGATACTTCAAGTATGCATATGATATATTTGGATCATGATTACATGGTGGAGATGCAATCAAATTATTGATGTGTGGTAAGGATTGTGTAAATACAACAATATTATATGAATCATGGTTATGAATAACATGCTAGGGACACATGTAGAGTAAACATAATAACCTACAAATGGTAAACCATACATTAGAAATATTATAGTGTAAGAATATAAATAATACACCAAGGATTTAAAAATGATCTAATGAATGTGGAAGGTACAACACAGATATAAGCATAATACACATGATAAGGAACATAAAAGACACATCAAGCACCAAAATCATATCAGACACATGAATATGGTAATGAACATGCAGAAAGGAACATCATCCATATAAGAATGGTAAACACATGATAAGGAACATATATGATACATCATGCACCAAAAACACATAAGTCATGAAAACATTGCAAACAATATAAAAAATAGCAATGTGCACTAGAAATCAAATCATAAACATAAGAGGAATAGAAGACACATTTGGTACATAAGTAACATGATAGAGTAAATATAAATAGTACTAACATGAATGAACACAACAACAACCATAAAGGACATAAAACTTACATAAGCACAATGGACATGATAACGATCATAGATGGCAAATACATATAAATAATGAGCTATATTTCAATCATATAAAATAATTTTAGACATTAGAATACGTAAATCATATGTAGAAACCATATTCAAAATTAAATCATGAAATGCATTCTATCATGGAAATAGTAAATGGCTTGAGTTTTGAAAATAGTGCATCATATAATTCAAGTGTTAGGAGTAGAATTTTATTAGAAATTGTATATAAAAGTAAAAGAAATATTAGTGTATATAGGAACAAATATATAACCCATAAATCCTATAAATAAGTATGGATTAGTGTGGAAATATGGAATGAAGCACATTATTTTTATCAATCTTATGAAGTTAAAACTTTATAGTCATGTGGTGATGGGTCTCTAATTCTGCAATAATGAATATGTTCAGTCACATACCTCTTTATCTCCATTATGTAGTGGAAGTCTCTTTGGGTTTTTCATACTCTCAAAGGAAAGCATAGTCATGAAGAGTGTAGTACATGATCTATGTGCCTTTTTGAGATGCGTGCGTATGTGTAGATTGTATATCAAAAGAAAAATATTAGATGTAACACTAGTATACAATTGAAATGACACCTTATAATATATATAATATAAATATATAAATTGTTGAAAATATATACTAAAATATGTTTTAAATAATAAGACAATAGTACAAAATATAGAAAATTATAGTAGTAATTGGTTAGTCCACAAAATATAACAATGAATACTATAAATAATAAGATCTTATCTTTAATAAATATTTAAATTATATATATGATTTTCTTAACAATTACATGATTAAGATGTAATTACACTAAATGTCTAATAAAAATTATGAGAAAATAATAATATAAAAATCAATTTTATGAAAAATATTATATATATATATATATATATATATATATATATATATATATATATATATATATATATATATATACCTCAAACATAATATAAAAGATATAGAAAATATATCATGAAAAACACATCAAACATATAAAAATTATGATTACAATATATATGAACTCTTATAAACCATCATAATTTGTGTTATCATATTCCTTTCATTATTATTTTTTATTTTCCAGGGTTTTTTTTAAGTGATCATAAATATATTTAATTTTTCACATCATTTTATTTATCTTCTACGCATCATCATAATTAAATATGTGCTTATTTTTCATATTCAAATAGATCTATAATTACTTTATGATTTTATTTTGTCCTAATGAAAATGTTGTTTTTCTTCGTTTCTGTCTAAATTTGTTAGGGGGGTTTTCCTTTCGAATAGAGTGAACATTTTGAGAATCAAGAAGTTTGTTTAAGAGTGTAGAGGCACTTTTTGGTGACCGAAGAAAACATAATTTGTTGTTGAAATTTCAATTTGACAAGTACTAAGGTATGGCTGCATTAATATGTAGTGTGAAAGCTAAAGATAGCATTGATGCTACTTATGAGATTACATGTCTCGATGAATATAATATTTATGTATTTGTTCCTTTAAAGACGAGGTTCAGTATCTATGTTCATATGGAGACGTTAATCACATAGTTGACATGGTTTTGAAGAATGGTAGCATATATTATGATGGAACGGGCGTTGGAAGAGAATCATGTAGCTTTAAATCCTGGCCTCTTCAAAATTTAATTGTGGAAATGTATGTCGCTTAACGTTTCCAGTTGGTCTATTTATTGGAAAATGGTATTTGGACGCCATTGGGTGTTTCTTTTATGTCCTGCACAAAAGAGTTCATAATATTTATGGGATGGCATAAAAAAAAAATTGAACAAGATTTTCCAACAGATTTTTCATGTGGGTAAGGATTTTAAGCAATCTAGAAGTTTTAAGTCTAATATTCGTACTATTTTTTTTAAAATATATTATAGTTATGTTGTGAGGGCATTAAATTGTATGGAAAACTGTGTCAAACATTTTTTAAAAAAATTGAGTGCCATACAAATTAATAATATTTGATAAATTTTAATTAAAATTATTCAATTCTTTTATTAAATATAAAAGTTAAAATTAAATTTTATCTTAAATTTTTAACTTTAGATATTTGAATTAGCGAATACAAATGATATTTAAACAAATAAATAAAATAAACTTGTGTTATATATTATTTAATAATTATGTTAATTTCAAAATTGTAAGTAAATAAAAAATTATTTTAATTCTTATATAGGTAAAATTTAAATTTATTTAATATATATAACTGAATAAATAGAGTAAATATTTTAGTTGTAATAAATATATAATTTAAGTGAAGTTTAATTTAGTATATATTTTTTTACATATCTAATAATTAGAAATAAATTTATTCTAAGCAAAGATTAAATTTTATTATATTATTTTTTTAATAATAATTTAAAGTATATATATATATATATATATATATATATATATATATATATATATATATATATATATATATATATATATATATATATATATATATATATATTCTAAGGTGTAACAACAACAATAACAACAACAAGAATAAAGTTTTGATAAAGAATGATAAGGGAAAAAGGCTTTTATCTCTTGGAACAAAAAGATTTTAGTTGTAGATCTAACTAAGAGTGTCAATAGAGGTCTTAGGAAGAATACATGGATGTGGGGAAAATATTTAAAAATTTGAACAATCACACAATCACAAAGCCAACCAAGATATAAAAGACAAGACCAAAAAATTAAAGCCCAAAATATTCACATAAATAATTATATTTAAAAAATAGAAATTACATCCCAAAGTAGTTCAAGAGTGTATAAAGGAAGCAAAATCATGGAATAATTCAATGAATTAAAAAAAAATTCCAATACTAGAAGCCTTGTTCATCAACAACTTGGAAAACTTTGAAAACGTTTAAACCCAAGAAAGAATACATGGATTTTCAAACTTCCTCAAACATAATTGATTCAAGAAGCAAAAGTATGGAAGAAATCTCAAGACAACAAAAAACTCTCAAAATTAAAAAACCAATTATTTCAATGATAATTTAAAGATGGGGAGCCAAGAGAAGCCAAGTAATGAAATAAGATTAGATGATAATTTTAATCAAAACAACTCTTTTAGAATTAATTCTTTGCATTCTTTTCAAAGAGGATAACCTTTAAATGGCTAATATTTATTAAGGGGAAGGTGAAGAGCTCCATTTTAAGCCAATAAATATGTTAGAGAGTTAGTCTCAATATATTTATGAGAGAGAAATATCCTTAAAAAAGAAATGACATGGAGGATATCTTCAATGATTGAATTATGATGCCAATGAATATTTCTTAAGGATTTAATAATGTTTAAAATCAAGAGAGAATCACTTTCCACTCAAAAAAAAATCTTGAAATTAGATTCAATAATGGTTCTCAAACCTCTAAGAAGAGTTAGTGCTTTAGTCTAACCATTTAAAGTCCATTTAGTTTTGAAGGCATACTAGGATATCCTTTATGGTAGAGTATCTTAGAGGATGCATCCACGTATATAAAGACCTATGTTACATTTTGATGTGCCACCAAAATTTAGCTTAACATAATTGTTACTTGGGGGATTCCAAGAAGACATTAAAATTTTCTTTAGATCAAATTAAACCCACATTTAATAGTTGGTGGTGGTATCAGCCCTATGCATAATGGGAGGTCCAGGTCTCCCCTTGGATATCAAAACATAAATCATAAATAGTTCACTAAGACAGTAGAGATAGAGCCTAAAATAGACACAAAATCAAAAGAATGAAAAATGACCATAGGATCGCAAGAGGAACCTGACATAAACAAAATAATAATCCCATAAGTAGCTAGTATGGGAGCTAGCTTGGATAGAAAAAGTAGAGGCCCAGGACTCAAAAGCATTCAATTTTTATTGGATCGAGAACTAGAAAACAACTATTGCATTTTACTAGTAAGTTAACCAAATGATTTTAACTAGACCAAAAACTAGCATGGACTAAGAGAGTCAGAGAACTAGATCTCATAAGTGGTAACAAATCAGTCTTGATTGGATCGAGAACTAGCTTAGATACAGAAGGAGATCTAGGTCTCTAAAAAACCTTCAAGGTCCCCAAAAGACCGAAAATTTGATTGATACAAAAGGAGAAAACACCTACCAGTTTTATATGGGTCAATATCCATTCTGGACTTAAAAGATCATGAATCCAATATCACTAAAATAACCCTTTTGATCCCCTATGGGCCCATTATTTAAAAAATAACCACATTTTACATTTTACTCATGCAGTACCCAGTTAATTATAGCTAGACTAAAAACTAGCTTGGAAAAATGAAGCATGAGGCCCAAGTCACAAAATGAACCTTCTAGGTCCTGAGGGGACCAAAGTCCCAATTTTTACTAGATCGAAGACCATCATTGACATAAATGGAGGTCAATGTGTCTATTGAAGGATCCAAGTAGACCCATCCCATGTGGTACCACTTAACCCAATGGTTAAAAATGTTCCAACAAGAATCTAACCAATGGTCTGACTCCCAAAAAGGCGGTAATAATTTAAATTTTAAAATGAAGATCCACCGGCTTGAAAAACCTTTCCCTACTAATGTAATCACCTACATCATCATCCTTCCAAAATTAGAGTATCTCAGATCTAATATTATCTCATGTAATGGTGGTTGGTCAAGGACCAACATTCTTTTTACTGATCTCTATATGAAACTAACAGGAACCAAATAGACCCTAGGTCCGTACTCATGGACTCAAAATAAACAAGAATAACTAAACCATTGAGGCACACCCTTTGAAGATAGGCTATTAAAAAATGATCCATCCATTTACTTCGAGGTAACAAATACCAAGCATATTCACCTAATTTCCCCTTTTTTATCCATTCAACAAAATACCAAAGTAGGGCCATAAATTCCTCACCCAAGAACTCATAAACTCCTAAACAAGACCAGTGTAGGTCCACCTTAGCATTCTTCTATTCCAAAATTAGTAAGAAGGAAAATATCCCCTATTTTTTTCAAAAAAAACATCCAAGAGATTCCCCAACACCTTTTCTCTAGGTTTTTTTCACTTAACTCATCCCATCTCTAGCTCTTAACAGAGCATTTGAACTTGCCTAAATCCTACAAAGAGGGACAACTACCTCCATAAGACCAAAAGCTTTCAATAATCCTTGACCTCTTTTTTTTTTGGCTCTTATCCATTTTCAAAAGCTTCAATAGTAACGACTAAGGAATTATCTTTCCCAATAGTATGATAAGGATACGAACAATAAGAATCTGTAATGAATCCAAATAGGGCACTTAAATGACACAACCAAGGTTGACCATAGGTCTGACAATGTCTCCTAGAATAGGATCAAGGCTTGTATACCTCACCCAATAGAAACCAAGTCCATGCCTCTCTAAGTCCCCCTGAAGAAAGCCTCAAATAGGAGTAGTAAGCCCAAAGGCTCGTCCAAAGCTTCATTCACTTCAACATCTGCCACCAAGTGTAGAAGCACAAACATAACCTTGCATGACCTAAAAACTTATGTTGATCTAGATCTAGATCAATATCATCTCTCTCATCCTCTTCCTATTTAGGGCCTATTAGTGTAGGTTTTTATTTTTCCCTATTTATTAATTAGGGAAATTGTATTTCTTGTGCATACATGGAGTTTTCCTACAATTGTGGGATAGGCTAGCTTACGTGGAGGTGTGTGTCATAGATGTGTCATAGGTGTCATAAGAATGTCATAAGTAACTCCCTTGATGGGAGTTACTTCTCTATTCTTAGCACCTTGTCACCACCTTTCAAGGAGGAGTTACATTCTATTCTTGGGGTGACTTGTCCACCTTTTGTGGACGAGTTACTTACATACTCTCCTATTTGTATTTCTCACTTTGGCCATCTCATGCTAATTATATTTTAGTTTTCTCCATTTTGTCTTATGCAATTTCTCTTATTGTGTTAATTTCAAATTGCTTTAGCATCTTGTGGTGTGCACTTGCTTCAACTAGTGTGATCACGTCTCCATTGCACTCACATTATCTGGATTCTAGAAACAACTCTGATATGGTATCAGAGCTTTCTCAGTAATCTTGTGTTTGATTATGCTTTTAGCTTATTTTGAAATTGAGAGGAGTGGAGTTCATTTTTTTTTATTCTAGTTTGGTCTAAAATTTAAAAAAAATATCACTTCTGGTTAGTTTTCTTGGAAATCTTTGGCCTTTGGTTGTCTTCACTTTAGGGAGCAGCATTCAATAACTGAAGAAGGTGATGTATTCAATAGTAGGAGAAAGGTTGGTGCTTTATTTCTGCCTTCAGATCCAGCAAGGTGCAGAAGTGCTTTCTTCCAGCAAGGTGCATAAGTGCTTTCTTCTAGCAAGGCACCTTCTGCAATGTTTTCCTTTCTGCAATGCCTTCAGCTTTATTTCTTCCATGCCAAGTTCTAGCAGTCTTCTCCAGTTGTGCCAACTTTCATCAACTACGTCCTTCCATCGAGGCGTCTCAAGCCGTACGATAGGTCTGCTATTTTTTGCCAAAAAAATCAGATTTGCGCCTCTTTTTTGGGACGCCACTTCTTGTTGTGTCTGCTATTATTCTTCTAGCTTATACACCTAGATTTTGAGCTTTAGTTCTGCCACACATCAAGCCATACCGTTTCAATAGGTCTGCATTTAATTTTGTGTCTTTTCTGAGTCAAAATTTTGGACTGTTTGCATTTGGACGCCCCTTCCTACTTGGCATCCCATGTGGCACCCTTGGACACTTGTCATTCTATCCAAACTATATTTGCTTTATTTTTTTAGTGAAAAATTAACTTGATAAAACAAAAATCAGTCAATTTGACTGAGTATTAAAGTTTTTAGACAGTTTTGTATTTTGGGGATTTTCAATTAAAACTTGTATCTTCAACCTATGAAGACGAAGGGTGAGGCCCAGGTTGGTAGGAGGCCAATTCCCACTCACACAAACCTCATTTAGATTTCCCATTCCATGCCAAATCCAATGAATGGTTGGAAGGCCACTTTCTTTCCCCATAACAGGCATTTTTTAATGTTCTAGTGTTTTTTATGTAAAAACACTAGTTTACAAGAAAATTGTAACTTTAATATCTTGCAAATAGTAGCTCAATTTTAGGTTCCATTTTTTACAAAAGTGCTTGTAATTCAATTCTCCACAGTTTAGACTTGTTATTTTAAAAAATGCACTAGTTTATAAAGTGCCAAAATTTTGGGTCTCTCGGGATGCATTTTCAGCTGAGTCTGACGTCTTGTTTGCTTTAGTCTTGCACTGATTGCTCTAAGACACATTTTCAACTAAGTATGAAGTCTTTTGAGCATGCACTTGCATATTTTTAGGGGGATCAATATTTCGAGGGGGTGTGATTGCTTTTCACAACTTGCTTTCATTCTCTTTTCTACATACATTCACAACTTGCAATCAACACAACTTCACCTAAATTTAGCTAAAAAATGGATTCTTTTAAACTTAAACCCCTAAGACCCTTAACTATCATGAATAAAAATTTAAAATGATAATCATTCTTAGAAGTAAAGGGTTGTATAGGATCACCATGGGTACAAAAGTAGAACCCAACACATATGCTAAAAAGGTTAAGTGGTACAACCGTAGTGATGAAGCCTTTCGATTACTAAGCTTGTCTATGTCTCCATAACTTCTCTTTCACTTGGAATCCTTCCAAACTCCTAATGACATATGAGACACCTTAAAAAAGTTGTTTGGGAAACTTGATGAGATGAGAGGTCATGAGCTCGAAAACAAACTAATAAGTCTAAGTCCTAGCAACTTTGACACCCTACAGGACTTCTTCACTAAGTTTAAGGCTCTTAAATTTTAATTGAAAGAATGAGGGATAGAGAAGAAAGATGATCAACTTATTATTTCTATTTTTGCAAAGTTAGGTCCAAGCTATTTAGTCTTTGTCTCCACTTTCCATGCCACAAAAAGTGCCCTTGGCACTACATGGAAAATGCCTTCTTTGGATTCATTCATTGCCAACTTGACTACGGAGCAAGATAAACTAATTCAAATGGGCACAATGAAGTCTACGCAACCCCAAGATTTGATAGCTGGAAATGGTAAGGATAAGATTTCAACAAAGGAGAAGAAGAAAAAGAATAAGGATCAGGAGAAGAAGAAAGAAAACACCAATCCTACCAAAAACAACACTGAGACTTCCTCTTCCAATGCTAAACTAAAGAAGGAGAAGGTTAAGTTTGCCTATTGTAAAAATACATGGCATGATGAACACAAATGCATGAAAAAACAAATATATCACCTAACTCATCTTCTAGAGAAGAACAACATAGGTGTTACTGAGTCCATCAAGCAAAATTCATCTACCCAAGATTCTACTAAGGCAAAAGGCAAGGGTAAGGAGAAAGAAAAGGGCAAGGCCCTTGTAGCTACAATAGCTTCCACATCTTCATGGGTCATCGACTCGGCTGCTTCTCACCACATAGGCTCTTCACTAGTTGAGTTTTCATCTTTAGAGCCTTGTAGCATGACTTCAATTAGTTTGGGTGATGACACTTTAGTTTCTGTTGTAGGGAGAGGGTCAATTGAATGGAAGGAGGAACATTCAATTATGTTCTAAGTGTTTCTTCTCTTTCAACCAATCTCCTATCAGTGTACCAAATCACTCACATTGGTCGGGGCATGAGAATTGAGTTTTCACCAGATTCAGTGTCTATCAGGGAGTTGTATAGTGATACTACAGTGGCAGTGGGAAGGGCAGATCACCAAGATATATTATACAACTTTTCACATTTTGCATCAGATTCTTCTCCTACAGCATTGCTGACTCATTCAGATGGAGTTAGCAAATTATGGCATAAGCGGTTTGGCCACCTTAACTACCGCTATCTTGAGCAACTTTGCAAAAATGACATGGTCATTGGCTTGCCTCGTGTCCAATTCTCAAAAAGACTTTGTTAGGGGTGCTCCCTTGGGAAGCATCCCGAAGCAAAATTTGACAAAGGTAAAGCTTGGAGGGCTTCACAACCTTTAGAGTTAGTCCACAGTGATGTATCAGGACCCTTTCCCAAACCATCTTTTACAAGGGCCAAGTACATCCCCATTGTCATTGATGATTTCTCTAGGTACACCTGGATATATTTTCTCAAACAAAAGTCTGAAGTGTTTGAAAATTTTCTAGACTTCAAGGCTCTTGTTGAGAAACAGAGTGAGAAATCCATCAAGGTTCTTTGAATTGATAATGGAGGGGAGTATGTCAACATCAGATTTGAGCATTTTTACACCATAGAGGGGATTGATTTGCAGTGCACAGTCACTTATAGTCCTTCACATAATGGGGTTGCAGAACGCAAGAATAGGTTCTTGAAAGAGATGGGTAGCTGTATGACTCACTCCAAATCCTTAAAACCACAGTACTAGGTTGAAGCAGTCAATTATGCTTGATACATTCAAAATAAGGTTCCTCACAAAGCTTTGAAAGGGATAACACCTTTTGAAGCTTGGCATAAAAGGAAACCTGATGTTGAGCACCTTAGATTTTTTATATCCCTAGCCATGGCCCGCATTCCAAAGAAAAAATGCAAAGCTATGAAACGTCAGTCCAAGCCTTGCATCTTTATAGGATATTTGGATGGTATTAAGGGATATCACCTTCTAGATTCAGTCACTCATGAGTTGTTCATCGAGAGAAGTGTCCATTTTCAGGAGAGTCCTAGAGACTCAACACTTGACACTTCTTCTCCCTCATCAGATCTACTTCTTCATGATGATTCCTCATCAGATTTAGATCAGCCACAACAGGTTCTTGAGCTAGAGTCATCTTCTTCTTCTTCTTCAAGTTTAGACAGTGAGGATAGTGATGCAGAGTCATCCACCTCTAGTCAGTTAGAGGATGAGAATTTATCACCTGACTCGCCCACTTTTGGGCCACTTTGGACCAGATAGACACTTAAGAGTGCTGGCACTTGGGCAAGAGATCCTGCAGATGACAAACATACTAGGGGTGATTTTTAGAGAGATCCACATGCCTTCTTTGCGTCAGTTTTGGATCCACGAACTTTTTGAGAGGCATCGGGGGTACCTGAGTGAGATAATGCTATGGAGGAAGAATATTATCCCTTAATCAAAAATAACACTTAGGATTTGACTTCACTTCCTAAGGGAAGAAAGATGGTTCTATGTAGGTGGATATATCAGACCAAGTTTGTAGTAGATGGGTCAGTTGATAAATACAAGGCACAATTAGTCGCCAAGGGTTTCTCATAGGTGGTAGGCATTGACTACTCAGAGACCTTTACACCCATTACAAAGATGAATTCTATCTGACTCACCTTGGCTATTGCCATAGCACATGGTTGGGATGTGCATCAGATGGATGTGAAGAGTGCCTTTCTTCATAGAGACCTTGAGGAGGAGATCTACATGGAGCAACTGCCAGGATTTGTTCAAGATTCTTCCTTAGTATGCAGACTTAGGAAACCTATCTATGGCCTCAAACAGGCCCCTCAGGCTTGGTATGCCAAGATGGATTCTTTCCTTCTCACAGTGGGTTTTACTAGGTGCCATTCTAATCCCAATGTCTACTTCTTGCGGTAGGATGATTCATTCTTGATTTTGGTTCTATATGTTGATGACCTTTTGATCACCCAGAGTTCTTCATCGTCTATTGCAGCAGTGAAGGCATCTCTTTAGGATAGATTTGACATGATAGACTTGGGTTTGTTGCACTACTTCCTTGGCATTGAGATCTCACAGTTAGATTCAGGGATTTCTCTTGCACAGCCTAAGTATGCTCTTGACTTATTGGCTCGGTTTCACATGGATGATTGCAAGCCATCTTCGACTCCATTTCTATTAGGAGTCAATCTTGAGACTGATTGTTCTTCACCATTGGTTGATGCCACTCGGTATCGACAACTTGTTGGTAGTCTCATCTACTTGACTCACACTAGGTTCAACATTTCATATCCAGTGGGACTTATCTCTAGATTCATGCAGGAACCTCATGAGCTGCATTCAAAAGCAGCGAAGAGAATATTGCATTACAAACAGGGTTCACATAGATATGGGATTTATTATAGATTTGGCATAGAGGTTGAATTGGTTGGATATACAGATTCAAACTGGGTTGGTGATTCATAGACTCACAAGTCCACTTCTGGTTACAGTTTCTCTCTAGGTTCTACTCCTATCAGTTGGTCTAGCAAGAAGCAGAATGCTATTGCTATATCACCCATAGAGGCAGAGTACAGGGGAGCTATTAATGTAGCTACTGAGGCTATTTGGCTTCAGGGTATTCTTTCTGAGTTTGGCATTCCTATCAGGCAATCCACCATCATTTATTGTGACAACCAAAGTACCATATAGATTTGCAGGAATCCAGTTCAGCACTAGCACACCAAGCACATAGATATTCACATGCATTTCATTCGGGAGCTTATTCATAGTCAGGTCATTGACTTGATATTTTGCCAGTGTTCAAAGCAGGTTGCAGACATCTTCACCAAACCTTTCACCAAGAGCAAGTTCATTAATCTACAAGCTCTTCTTGGGGTGCGGTCTACATCTATAATAGCATCATCTTTAGGGGGGGCTTCTAGCCTCTTCTTTACTTTTATGTCTCTCTTTTGGGGGGGAGAGTTTTTCCCTACAGGTTTTTCTCCTTTTCTCTATCTTATGGGAGATTGCATTTGTACATGGATACCTCATCAGGCTTAGTTTTCGGGACCCATTTTATATTTTCACACTACCCACCTAAGCTGCGCTTATGGGGGGGTATTAGTGTAGGTTTTTATTTTTCCCTATTTATTAATTAGGGAAATTGTATTTCTTGTGCATACATGGAGTTTTCCTACATTTGTGGGATAGGCTAGCTTATGTGCAGGTGTGTGTCATAGATGTGTCATAGGTGTCATAAGAATGTCATAAGTAACTCCCTTGATGGGAGTTACTTCTCTATTCTTAGCACCTTGTCACTACCTTTCATGGAGGAGTTACAATCTATTCTTGGGGTGCCTTGTCCACCTTTTGTGGAGGAGTTATTTATATACTCTCCTATTTGTATTCCTCACTTTGGCCATCTCATGATAATCAGATTTTGGTTTTCTCCATTTTGTCTTGTGTAATTTCTCTTATTGTGTTAATTTCAAATTGCTTTAGCATCTTGTGGTGTGCACTTCTTTTGACTAGTGTGATCACGTCTCCATTGCACTCGCATTATCTAGATTTTGGCATCAACTCTGATAGGGCCCTGATTCAAATTTCCCCTCTTTTTCTTATTCTCACTCAATTCCATAGTTAATGTATGATCTCTTAGAATAAAAAGTTGTAACCAAACAACAACTAATGTTTTTATTCACAACACATACAAAAATGAACAAGGAATACATAATAACAAATGGCCCAAGAGGGAGGCTGAGAGGAGTGTCTCTTGAGCCAAGGAAGAGGCAAGCCCATAAAAAAAGACAACACCCCCAAAACTAGATCTAAGCAAGTAGGTCCCAAAAACACCTAGCATCTCCCCTCAAAATAGTCAACCAAACAAGTCATGATAAATGCATCACTAGTAGAAGAGAGAACTAAAACATCTAGACATAGGGTGGAACATGTCCACATGAATGTTCCTTCTTCCATTATAGGACACCAGCCAAAAGTGGAAAATAACTCCACTATTTTTCCACAAAACCTTCCAAAATCCCTCCTAGATCATTGTCTTCATCGTCTTCCTCACTTCCTTCCTTGGATATCCCTTGAATAACATAATGCCGCCCAATTTTTTTGAAAAAGGACTGTTGCAAAGACCTCTACTCTCCTCACCCATTGTTTAAAATTGAAAAAGTCAAAAAAAGTTGAAGTGAGGAGGAAAATTAACCTTTTATTGATTTGAGGAGGAAGGTTGAACTTTTTTTTCCAATAAATTTAATTTTAAGAGATTATGACAATCCTCTCATGTGATTTTATTTTTAGGAGGTTGAACTTTAGCCTTGAAAACCTCTTTAAGAAATGTCTAGATTTAAACATAAGGATTAGTTTAAAGAGGAACAAGTTCTTGAAGAATCTAGTGTTTCTTTATTTTTGTAAGCTCCTAATGATCAAAGATAGGGCATAGCTCAAATAATTCTAACCTAATCCCCTCCCTTTTTTGTCCATTTAATCAACACTTTATGTATAGAAACTGTTGCTACCCAAAGTTTGTTCATTTTTTTAAAAAACTAAGACCAAATTCTCCAAGAAAATTTGCAACGAAGGAGGATGTGGTTCGATGTTTCATAAATATTCTTATAAAAGAAGCATCAAGAAGGCTCGTGAAAATCAAATCTTTAAAAACTATCTCAGAAAAAAGATTTATTCTTCATAATAAACCACATATTTACGTTAGCTTTAGGAAATCCCAAAAAGATTCATGTTTTTTTTCCATAAGCCAAAATAATGTATTAATATGAGAGATTAACTTATTATAACCTTGCTTTACTAAAAATTTGTCAAAAGAATCGCCATTCATTTAAAACGATCAATCTCCTTTGAACTACTAATTCTATGATAAGAGTTTGGGAAGAAAATAAAATAAATTATAAAACCAGATAAATAATTAACTATGGAAAGACTTGAATTTTTTCATCTTCTTTAAGAGGCACAATACACTATGGATTTCAACTCATTAATTACAAACCAAGGGTCCCATAAATTTGAAAAGTAGTATTCTAAGAAATTAGAAGAAATAAGATTGCAAGGAGGACCCAAACTAAACTAATTATCTTTCAAAAACTTAATAGATTACTGTACTTTAGAAATTTTAGATATGAAAGCCATACATCCAATGTTCAGTATTTAAAATACGGAGTGATTCTTCTAAGTTATCAAGATATATTTTTTGAAACAAGAATCTCCAAATGTTGCCTTTATCCTCATAGATTCTCCATTGAAAAGGCAAAATGAAAAATGAAAAGCTACAGAAATTGAAAGCATTGAACGAACTTCAAAAACACAAAAAAAACACCTTAAAGATCAACGATGAAAACGTACAGGTGAAATTCACGTATCACTATGTTTTTAAAAAATTTACAGCCGTTACAAACACCAGATCTCTGCGATTTTTGTCTCAAATACGTTTCAAACTTGCCCTTTGGTATCTTGTTTCTGCAATTGACTTCACTCAGATGACAAGAAGCCAGAGGCACAAGTCCCCATTTTATAATAATGCATACATTATTGTGGGAACGCAAGAGGAACTCCTCCAGCAGCTGCCGTGCACTTTGAGCATCTCTTTTGCCTTGGCTTTGGTATTGGGCGTGCAGTCTACTTGCAGCAGCATGCACAGCTTGATCACAGCCCCTACTTGCAACATCTCATTCATAACACGCTGAGACGGAGAGAATTTGCAAAGCGACCAAAGGATCCGAACCGCTTTCTCAGTAGCAAATTCGGAGATTCTAAATATTTTTTTAGATATTGCAGGGATGCCCATGTCGTGGTCGGCGATTGCAGCCCTTCCTTCTGCACATCCACACAATACTTCAAGAAGAAATAACATCCTCTCGCAGGTGCTTCTTCTCTCGGACGTCTACTCAGGAAGCGATTGGATCAATACCGAAACTCCGCCTGCCTCTATACTTTTGATTCTGCTGCATCTGCTGTTTAAAGTAATTGAGGTTAATACCTGGAGAGAGGCCACAGTAGCCTGGTGGCACACTTCCTCCGTCAACAGCTCCAGAAGCCCTTCGATTAATTCATCGTTGCCGTTCATCACAAACCTCTCCACACCTTTCCTTGAGATGGTCTTTAAAAGCATAGCAGCATGAAACAGGGCGTTAGAGGTGCCCCTCTTGAGAATGGAGGCCATGGACGCCAGACACTTGGCGGTAGCGAGGGACTCTACCGTCTCGTCGGGCAAGGGAAGAGAATAAAGAATCCCCAGCGCTTCCTCGTATGCAACGGCAAATTCGTAGGAGCAACCGGCTTCATCAGTTTCGGCGGATTGGCTTTCAATAATGGATATGAGTGTAGCCGGTACGACGGACGAGGCGATGCACCGCCTGTTGGTCTCGCTCTCGGCGGCAACAGACCTTAGTTTCTTCAACACCTTCACTTGAAACGGCGGCGGCGGGCAGCCCTGGATGTCCCTGAGCAATTGATTGAGATGATCGGTGTCGAGGGGTGTGGGGATGCGTTGAACGCTGGGCACAGAGCAGTCTGCGATGCACCAGTCTTGAATGAGCCGCCGTAGGGTGTGGTTGGGTGTCAGCTCCTCATTTTCCAGGACTTGCATCGTAGCCGGGCAGGTTTTCTTCCCGAACGTATACATCCATTTCTCAATGCTCTCCCTGTCGTAGGTGACGCCCGTGCAAACTGTTACGGGGTCTCTCATGAGCTGCATTGATATCGAGCACAAAAAATACGATGGAGTTTCTCTCTCCGGATCCATCCTTCCAGCACTGCAAATAAGTCAAAGAAGTAGTTAATTGTTGGATGCTCTAAGAGGGAAGAATTCACACGATAAATGAATTTGTGGTTGGGAACAACCTGGACCTGTATATATAGCAAAATGATGACCAGGAAAAGAAGTGCAGCAATGTGAGAGGGAAAGCGGAGATTTCGCTTATGTAGTCAACGCGCTTGGTAAAACAAAACAGAATCCTGCCTTCAAGAGGATAAACTCTGTTTTAGAGAAGGTAAAAATCTTTGTTAAGTGGTGGTGACTAATAGATAAGCCCGTGGTTAATTACCTGCTGCTCCTAACAAGTAAACCTCTGCCCATTGGAATTTGAGGTTCAACGTTACGCGTCTCCGCCCATCTCCACCCCTAAAAAAAAGGCGACGGTCTATTAAAATTATATTTGCCGTGCACGTCAAAATAATATTTTATATATTAATTATTAAAAATATATATAAAATAAAATAATTTATAATTTAAATAAATATTTTATATATTATGAAGAAGTCTTTCTCTCAAAATATTAATGAAGTGGTTTAAATGAAGTGGCTTTAGATTTCTTTAGTAGTTATTATGTAAATTTTTAATTTGATTATAAATATAATATGTTTATGTTGATAGGGGTTTATTTATTGTGTTTAGTTTTATTTTATGTTTTCAACTAGTGATTTATATTCGTTGTTGGAAAATGAATACAATTGGATTCCTCTGTGTCAGATGTATGTCATGCATTAGTATTGTCATGTTGTATTGTTGAATGCTGGTCAACGGAGATATGTTGGTCCGCCGGTGACATAGTGGCAGACATTGAAAGGTGAGCCTAAAAAAAGATGAATGAATGATAGTGGTACTTTTTTCTATCCATAACAATTTTATTATGCAAATATTTACATTCCTACATTAAATGTCATTAATTTCTTTTGTTGTATTTTAATGTGTGCATAAGGATTCAAAGTTTCATTTGATCTGTTATTAATCCAAACAATTATTGGTATTAACAACAATGTTAAAAAAATCATTATATAAATGAGATCATAATCTATGAGAACAAGTTTGATATCGCATTAAGAGATGCGGAGATAAATTTTTTTTGTGTAACTCTGTTTTCCATGGTCATACTTTGTTATTCCCTAAAATCTAGAGAATGTGTTTTGCTTTTGTTTTTCAGTATTTTGTTTCTCATTTTATTTTTGTGATAAATAAATATTTGTTCAATTCCTTTGTTTCATTGTCTCTACATTAAAATAATGTTGGAGCATAGAAAAATATAATGGAATCATGTTATTGAGATGGTTATTTTAATTTAATTTATACATTGATCCACTTTATGTTGCATTTTGAATTCATGGATCAAGATTTGCATATTAGGTAATGCAATTTTTTTCACTATAATTACCCCATATCGTAGAATGTGTGCACATAAACCTCTTTTCCATATCCATTCTATAATATTTCATGGAATGTAGAGAATGTGTATTACTTTGTGTTTTAATATTTTTTTCTTAATTTGTTCCACAATCCCAATACTGAGTCCCATCAGTCTTTTTTACATAGTAGTTGCCTTGATGCTACAATCTCCCGTCCTGTGTAAGAGTGGCATACATGCAAAATTGTAACGGCCAGCTGAATATATATAAAACATGAACTTTAGATTTATTTGGTCACCAGGCTATAGAGAAATAATTGTTGATGCAAAACTTCAAGCGCTCTAGCACCCATCACCCCATATCCTCCTTGTCTCTATTGTGTGCCATAGAGTCTAATTACTTCATCTTATGATTTGCACAGTGTTGATTGTTACTTTAGTGGACTGCTTTGCATGGTTTGCATCTAAGATCATGGGAGCTTCTAACTACTATTAGGTATACGCAAGATGCTTTCCACATTGGTATTTCCACTAGTGTGCAGGTTGAGGTTTGAGTGGTATGCATATTATCTATTTTATATTGTGATTTCAAAAGGTAATTAACTGTATGCATGTTTAATGTTTCATTCTTCATGTACTTCATTTGATAAATTGTGTACAACTTGGCTCTCAGGGGGCACAAAATATCTAAAACACAGTCAAAGCTGTGCCCTTTGACACTGTTTTCTTGGGGTGGCCTTTAAAAACACATATAAGGAGGTAAATTCCTATAGTTAAAAAAAAACTCTTGTTTTGCACATGTATAAACTCAAGATCTTTGGTGTAATCTCTACCATTTTATTATTGGACTTCTATGATTAGCGACTTGTTACCATGTCCTTTTTCTATATACTTTATTTATAATATTGAAGTATTAAATAGTTTTTGAGTTGAACAAAGTGATTTTTGGGTAGAAACTGTGTGTAGAATGTTTAATCTACTTTATGATCTCAACATCTCTTCAAAAAAGTTAAGTCTGTTATTTTTGTCATTTTGGTCTTTAGCTTCTCTATAAATTTAGCTTTTGCATGTCTCTCTCCTATGAAAAGTATAAAATAAAAGTTTTTATGTTTTCACAATCCATAAATTTAAACAGAGTGATTTCTTGGTAGATACTATGTGCATAATTTTTGGATTGAAAATTATACACACAATTTTTACCCATAAATTGCCTTGCTCAAGTTTATGGACTGTGAAAACATAAAACCTCTTAATTTTTGAGTTCTTTATTTTTGAATTGGCTTATATTTTTCATTTATATTGGTTAGAGTATTTTATCCTTGTGCTTTATAGTCATTCATCCATCTTCACATGACAATAAATGTAATTTTCTCTTTGACTTTACTTATATTTTTCGTTCTTATTTGTCAATGTATTTTATCCTCATTTTATTTAATCATTCTTTCATCTATAAACGATAATGAATGCAATTTTATTTTCATATATATTTCTATCTTACTCATTTATATTGAATTTATTGGCATTTGAATGATCAAATTTCGTGTCAAAGTTTAAGATCTGTAGTTGTATGCTTCTTTATGCCAAGGTCTATATACATAGATCTACTCTCTCTTTATATCATTCAAAGATGGATTTTTCTTTCTTTTACTCTAAACTCCTAGATCACATGAGTGATGTCTTTGTTAATATATTGTTGGTGTAAGTTCTATAGGGCATGTATACAATGTTCCCGCCCCCAACACACTAATTTTAATTTTTAAAAAAAAATGAAAAACAAAAAACTTAAAAGACTTGTTTAATTCTTAAGTCTCACTAATTAAAAATCAAGATGTACTAAAAATTATAAAAGTTAGTTTATTTCTTATATACTAGTTTTGTGGTTATCTCCTTCACACTAGTTTTGTGGTTATCTACTTCACCAATTTGTTGTGTTGTTGTAGAATAGATTGATATCCATCAACTTACTAATTGATGCTCTTAAATATCTAACCTACATTCTTTTATCCAATACTAAAAGTATATAAGAGTCTTACTGTTGAAAATTATAAACCAATTATGATAGAACTATTAGCTTATGCATTGACGTGTCTATGTTATTTCTAAGAACATTTCAAAAGAGTGGAGGTTGAATGATAATAATTAGAATGTTCAATTATTACCAAGCTAATTATCTACATTCATGGTCACATGGAATATAGTCGATAATTATGCATGCATTTTATTTATTTATATCATCACATAGGATGCTTTATATATTTGATTGGATTAAATTTCATACACACACTCATACTCACTCCTGTAGGTTCACTTGTATAGTCAAATTATATATTAATTTATAATCTGTGTTATTTTGAATTTATTTATGTTGAGTGATTATTAATTATTTATATGTTTTTATTTCCTATATACCTCAACCTCTAATTTGAAATGAGGTGATCATGGATATTAAGCAAATTAAATATACATTCAAGTTGTTTTTATTTATAATAATTGTTAGAATTTATAAAATTGAGTCTATATAAAAAAAATTATTAAAATTTGAAATTAGAATTTCAATGTTTTAATATTTTAGGTTTAAATTGTATCATATTATTGGGAAAAATATGAGTTATTAGTAGTTGCTAGGTAATATTGTTTTTGCCTTTACGAAATAATTTGTATAGAGATTTATGACAATTCAATACAATTTACATCGAAACTAAAAATTAAATCAATTTAGTAATGTGTCAATGGTATATATCATTTTAATATTATTTTCATCATTAGTCATAAATATTGATTAATGTATCCCTCTTTCCCCAATCAAATCGCTTATTTTTCATCAACTAGAATAAATTCTAATGTTTGTAATGTGAAATTTGTATGTTTTATAATAAATTTTGGTTGCATATAAAAAATAAAGTTGGCTTCTATTTGATACATTTTTTTTCTTATTAATAGTAAACAATGAATAATCCCTGTAAATTATGTGTAGTAAAAACTTTCCATTGAATTTAATTTCTTGGTAGATTACAGTTCTCTAATTCCTATTTCATTTAACTTGCATCTTTTTTAACAATATTTAATTTCTTAAATTTTATAAGAAAGTAAATGTTATTCGAACTCAGAGTAAGATGACACCCATTGGAAGCTATTGCTATCTCCAAGCTAGATAGGTATGAATTAATGGACATATGTTAGATTAATTAAATCAAATTAAAATATATATTTTATTCATTAGAAGAAAAAATATTAAAAATAATGCTTGTCATGTAAATAATAAGTAGTGACAGATGTAACAATAATATTTACAAAGCTTTTCCACTCTTACAGCTTGGTTGCCACACTTGTCTACTTTTTTAAGGGCACATCTTGCATTTCTCTTACTACCGACACATCTTACAAATTGCGCTAATCCTTTTAAATGTGTGTAGTTGCAAATTGACTTGACACCTATTACTGCTCTGTCCACTATACTACTACCCTTGTCAGGCATTGTTTTGTTTCACTTTTATGTATAATTGTAGTATAATTTTTGTACCTTAGTTTATTGGGTGAATAACCCTTACATAGTAAAATTAGACAATTTGCAAAGAATAAAAATCATGAATGGGACTTCAACAAATCCAAAATATTTAACCACCATTGTGGAAATTTTGTTCGGGTTTGTTAATTAGGAGTTAGATATCGAGATAAAAAATTGAAACTTGTACATGTTATGATAAATAAACTAGAATTTTTAGACCATAAATTGAAAGATCAATCCTTTTTTTATAAAATTGAAATAGAATTGGATAAAATAATACCAACTACACCTAAATACAATAACATTGCTCAGTCTTATGATCACATATGTTGCCATCAATATCGCCAAAAATTGATTAATGTCCCTTTGAGAGTTAGGGAATAAGGAATGCTTAAAATTGAGCCTCTAACCCTATCATAGAACTATATTTCATGGTAGAAACATGAGTTTATCCACATGTATATATATAGATAATATTAACTTAGATGCCTTGGTTCATTTATTTATTCAAACTACATTTAACAATTTCATTTTAAATACCTAGAGTCATTTTCAAATATTAAAATTTTACATATAAATATTATGGGTTCTTCTTAAAGTATTTGAATTAAAGATTACATGCCTATTAAAATCCCAAATTTTTGACACCATAAATTGAAAAACAAAATGATAAAGTACAACCTTAGATCATAGTCTTCAATTGGTCAAAATAGGCAAAAAAAACTACATGCCTTTCCAAAATTTGTTGAATCACAGTAAATATAGTGCCACACAAGTTGCCATATTAGACAAAACTACCAAAATGATAAGATAACAAGCCAAAACATCTTATAATAGAGTAAAAATGCCTTTTTTTACATCTAAAACATAGTCAACATAGCTGTGATATGTTATTAATTAGACTCAAATATGTCGATAGAGGCTAGAATCTAGCTAAAATTATTGGGATCATTAATGATCCAAAGTAATTTCTTAATTATTTTATTTTAGTTGGTTGACAGGTTGGTTACCCATGAGTCGATTTTCTTTAACCAAATTCCTATAAGCTTTTTAAATGCTTACATTATACAAAAATAAATAACTTTTCACATTGAATTTCCTAATTATATTTCTATGTTATCTCTTCATCCTAGCCTGCAGTGGTATCAGAGCCATGTTATGGAGAAATCCATGAAAAGGACAACAAAAGAAGAAATGAAATGTTGAGATTTTATAGTTCAAATACCATTCAGACAAATTGGAATTTCTTGAGGCATTTATGACATGACTTTGCTAATATCAATGCTATAAATTTTGAAATATCTGCCTTCTTTTTTAATAGAATGGTTGAGGTATTTTTTGTCTATTACTTCTGTCAAATCCTTCATAAATTTACTAAGACAAGGAATGGTATAGAAGATTTGATGCCTGTGACCTTAGTTTTACTCTCTCCCTTGTTCTTGTATTCCACATCATTTTTTTAGTCTTGGATCATGTGAATTCATTTTCTTATTTTCCATTTATCTATGGAGGAATGAAATTAGAATTCTTCAAATTGAATCTAATTAACATACTGACTTTGGTAATTTTAGTTTTCTATATGGGCTGAGCATATTGTGAATTCAAGATTTACATGGACTACATACCTAAAAAATAATGGTAACACAACCAATAGAGTTTAACATTTGGAGAGAGAAAGTACTATCTAGACCGTATGATGACCTTGTCCTTCAGATGATGGCATAAAATGAAATATAGTGAGTAATAAGCTATAAGAAGGTAAATAATCCCTACTCAGCACAAAAAATTAACAAGGTTAATTGTAGCACAAATCTATACAAAAAATTTATGGTAGAAGTTTTCTCAAGATGATGGCCTGAATGTTAAAGCTTTGAAAAAATATTTGTTTTCATTTGTTTTTTTCTTACTACACTCCACAAGGAAGAAAGTTGTAGATAATTTTTCCTACAAGTAAAAACGTTGATCAATAGATTTCACATTTACTTTATATGAAAATACTTTTTATTGTGAAAATTAGAAAACTCTAGTTTATTTAGAATATTGGTTTTACATATTATAAAACTTGCTTGAAGAGATTTTGGCAAATGAAATTTTGTTAGTTGCTTGCATAAAGGTGGTCAAGAGTTCAAAACCATTTGAACTTGTATTTTGATTAAGATTAGTTTTTTTTAATCTTATTTTGTATTAAAAAGTTCAAATATTAGAGAAATAAGGTTGTATTAGGAGTTATAACGTGTAATATTTTTTTACAAGTCCTAGGATTCTCTTCTATTCATAAGCTATTTTGAAGGTAAAGGCAAAACCTCCATAGCATTCCCTAATCTTAAACGTTGCTTTGATAAACACCATGGCTAAAATTATGAGATTAATTTATGAAAATGGACTCTAAACTCCTAAAAGTTATAAGGAATGGTCAATGAACATGGAAAATATATTAATTTTCAATGACTTATAAGAAGTATTTGAAAAGTGACCAACATTTCCCACTGATGCCACAAAGCTTAAAAATTGTCATAGATGTGACAAGCATGCCCTTGCTTTATTCAAATTAACTTGCAGTGCACAAGTTATAATTTACATAGAGGCTATCAAGTCTGAAGCTTGGAAAGCATGCAAAGCTCTAAAAGACTTATATGATAAACAACCTACCTACAAGAAAATTGACCCTCTTATGCAGTTGCTCAACAATAAACTAATAGATGATGAACATGTTTCATAATATGTGTCATGAATTAATAATTTGAAACAAGAATATGGCACTAATGATGGGAAAATTGATGATGAAATGCTCATTTATATTGTTTTGAATGGCCTTAGCCTTATCTATAGGAACTTTATAAAAAAATTACAGCTTAGTGATAAGCTTAACAAATATAATTTTGATTCCATTTATGAGTTTCTCACTTAACATGAGTGATAATTTTTAAAGAATAAATAAAAACCTACTAAGGAGGCCTACTATACCAAACAAGTAATTTATTATATGATCACAACAACAAAAATTCTTTGAAGCACTTTATGAAATAGAAATACTCTCCACGACACACTTTCAAACATAAGAATCATTCTTTACATATGGATATTTTTGGTTCTCTGAAGCATACACATCACTCTAGTTCTTTGAATCATATATATAACTCTGGTTCTAAGAAGCATCACCACAAACATTCACATGGATATAAGCACAAGCATAGGCATTCTTCTTCTTGTGGCTATTCTTCCTTCAGTTCCAATGGATGTGAGAAAACATGATAAAATTATGGTTGTATAGGACACTCTTAATAGAGTGCCCCACCAAAAGGAGGTCCTCTCAACATTGATAGAAGGTAGAAGAAAAATTTACTAATCACTCTAGTCAATCTGGTCACTCTTCTAGTTCCTCTTCTAGCTATTCTTTTGCATATTATTTTGATGTATGGGATGACTGTGAAGTTTATTTCTCTACATATGTTGATTATATATTTTGACATGATAACACACCCATCTTGTGTGAGCTTCTAGGCTCAATATTGGGATTTGATGTCATAGCAGTTTTTAGGTTGCATACTTTACTTCATAGATCTAGTGTTGATATGATCTTTGATGTGGAGCATTTTGGTGGTTTGTACTTGGTTTATTTGTTTCATGGCTTCTCATCTCTCACATGATAGGGGAAAAGATATTGCATGTTGGTTTTTGATCAGTCATTGATGGTTATGGCATGAGTCAGCATTTTTAGTGCTGAGCAAAGGCCTATGAGAGATTTTGGAAATTGTTAAGCATCAGTTTGAGATGTGACATACACAATACTAGGGCAATCACTTATTACACAAATTCTATGTGAGTATTGTTGACATAATTTTCTCATACATGTTACATTTTTTAAATGCAGGTTAGTAGGTTAGTTTTTTATTACATCAGTTAATTCTATTACATCAAGTGCTTAGGTGTCTTTTAGTTAACAGGTTTATAACTGATATCTCCTTGTATATAATAACTATTATGTAATCAATTTAATCATTCAAAGTTTCAATTTTTTGATAAACTTTGGTATCAGAGTAGCATAACTTAGTTGCTTGGGAAGTAAGTAGCGAAGCATAGAAGGAGATTTACCAAGTCATAGTAGAAGCATCTGGTAGAATTAGCCCATGAAAATAATAATAACACATAGCTAGCAATGGAAGGATCCATGACAAATCCTGAATTCTAAATTTAGCTAGCAAAAGAAGAGTTCAAAGCCTAAAAAAAATAAGACTTTGATGCAGCAGTCATGAAGTGGCTAGGAAAGATCAATGCAAGCTTAGATAAAGTCTAGCAACAACACCTAGATCGATGCAAGCCTGTAGAGTGACATGAAGTGGTGAAGCATGGTGAAGTCTAGAGCAAAATCCCAATTACTAATCATAATTAAAAGTGCAGTCAATTAATAAAGCATAAATAAATGGAAGGAGAGTCAAGTAGCATCATCCACTACCTGTGTAGAAGATCTATAGATCTACATAAAGGTTTAAGTGTGACAAAGCCAAGGAAGGAACCAAAGTTTGGCTGAAAATTAGTTGTATACATGCCACGTAGAGTATAGAATCCCATGTAAAAGCAAAAGCCAAGAAGTGGATCATGCCTGAAGCCTGAGACACTATAACAAGAAGAATGTTTGAAGAACTACCTCAGTCCAAATTTGCCTTCTACCATCCAAATGTACAATTATAACCACCAAGAAAGTAAGAAAAAATTGTAATCCTACAATGAAAGGCCAATTTTTAAAGGTATATACAATTTTTTTTTTTGAAAATTTAAAGCTATAAATATAGTTTTTCTTGTAATACTTTGCAAAATTAAAGTAAGAAAACACATAAAAGAGTCTGCACCCAAGTTGCTATTATCAGATGCCTAGCTCTTCAAAGGGCTAAATTTTACTACCTAGAAGATGAAGATGCAAATGATTCTTCAATTTAAATAATTATGGGGCATCATCACTAGAATAATGACCCATCCTACCAAACTAAATGAGAAAAATAAGTTTGACAAGTTAGATGTGAAAGTACTCATGTGGATAACTCTTAGTATTGTTGATGAAGTACAACCACATGTTCATGATGCAAAGACATCGAAGGAGGCATGGTACATTTTATCCACAATTTATGAGGTAAAGAAGCAAACCAAAATTCTACATTTTCAATTGCTTCTTCATACACTCAATATGAAAGCAAGTGAAAATGTTAAAGAGTTCTTACGTTGGGTTGCAAAACTATGAGTAGATCTTGTTGCGCTTGGAGAGAAGATATTGGACAAGATGCTGATTATAATCACATTGAGATCTCTCACATCTTAGTTTAACACATTTGTTATGACACTCAACATTATCAATAAAGTGGTATCATTCAAAGAACTGGTCAAACTGCTTCAACAAGAGGAAGCAATACAGTCTGTGCATGAAGAATTTGAGGACAAACCCATGATCTCCAAGTAATGGGGTCCAAAATTCAAGAAAGGACCTTAGAAGTGGCCATAACAACATCAAAAATAGTATAAGACTAAGAATCCTAAGTGGTGGTGTTACATTTGTAAGACCCACATACATGATACTGATCATTGCTAGTATAATGCCTTAACTTAAGGCCAATCCAGTCATGAGGCCTCTTCCAGTGATGAAGATTCAAATAAATCTAAGTGACATCCTCAACAATGGAATTAGATAGGGCATGTAATAGCATAAAATCAAGAGGAGATTGCATCTGATGATGAAGTAGTAGAAAAAGCAACATATGGATCCCATGATAATCTTGTACTAGTCTCCCAAATCTTGATAGAAGTGAGTAAATTTTGGTTAATAGACTCTGGTACTAGCAAGCACATGACTAGATATAAGGAACTCTTTGATTTACTAAAAACTCATTGAATTGGAGATTGAGTTTGAATTGATGATGATAAAGATTACATTGTAGAATGAATTAGATATGTTACCATTCCTCTCAAGACAAGATGTTGTGTTCTCACAAAGGTACTCTTTGTCCCTAGTTTGATAATAAATCTCTTATCTATCAATCAATTATTAAATCATCAGATAAAAGTAGATTTTTTAGTCTATTAAGGCATCAAATCATGTCTCATTTCTTGAGAAGTTCAAGTTCTTACTAAAGCCTTCTTGAAGGATCAGTTATTTGCCTTAGATACAGTTTCAAGAAATGAAGTTACGCTCGCTACCTCTATAATAGAATCTACTACACTTTAGCACTACCACTATGGGCATCTATCTATCGATTCCCTCTTCTAGCTAAGTTTTATGGCAATGGTATATGGAATTCCTTAGCTTTACCATTCTTTGCCAATATGTTATGGTTGTCTTGTGGGTAAACAACATCAGGTTCTATTTGAGTTGAGTTCCTCGCATGCTAAGGAATGACTTTTTGTGGTGCATACTGATCTATGTAGACCCATACCAGCATCCCATCAAGGATTTAGGTACTTTTAGTTATTTGTTGACAACTTTTTTAGCAAGACTTGGGTGTTCTTTCTCAAAAATAAGAGTGAAGCTCTTGCACATTTCAAGACCTTTTATTAGCACATTGTTACACAATCTGGGAAGAAAATTCAACTCCTCCACTTAGAGCAAGGGGAGGAATTCACATCAAAAGAGTTCTCAGCATTTTTTTAGCAACACGACATCAAGTAGCACCTAATTGATCCCTACATGCCTTAATAGAATGGAATAGAATAATGATGCAATTAATCAGTCATGGAGATGGCTCATTAGATACATTTCACTACAAAGTTGATAGCATAATTTTGGGCAAAAGTAGTACAGATAGCTATCTATCTTCTTAATAAATCACCAATAAATATCTTGCTAGATAAGACACTAGAAGAGGTATGGAATGGTCATGAACCATCTATTTCTCATCTTCAAGTATTTAGTTGTAATTCTTATATGCATGTTGTAGATAAGAAGAGAAAGAAGATTGAACCAAAGACCCTCCAGTGTATTTTCTTGGGGTATAGCATTACCTCCAAAGAATACCATCTCATAGATCCTGAGATGAAGAAGATTTATGAAAGTTGTGATGTGGTATATGATGAGTCATCATTTGACTCATTTGCATGGAAAGATATAGACCAAACCACCTCTCATAAACTCTTCCCATAGTTAGATGACGAGCATGAAGAAGGTGAGATAAAAAAAGGAGAATCGTTCATTGATCTTGGTAATCTATGGGGTAGTTCTTCATCAAATCAGTAGCTGTAACAACATCTTAAATAACTAGACTCCATAATCAAGGACTCACACCTGAGCTCTCCTCTAGACACATCATCAGGAGTTCAAATAACAAGATAGGTGAGAGATGAAATTAATCTTGTACTCATGAGTTTAGTGGTTGACAAAACCAAACTAGAGATAGTTCGAGAGGCCTTAAGTTAAACCTAGTAGAAGAAAGCTATAGATGCATAATATGATGCCCTCATAAAGAATGGGATGTGGGAACTTATTGATCTACCTATAGGGAATAAATCCATTGGCTACAAATGGATCTTCAAAACAAAGTATAAGGTAGATGGATCCATCAAAAAACACAAAGCATGACTTGTTGTAAAAGGTTATGCTCAGCAAGAGGGCATTGATTATGAGGAGACCTTTACACCCACTGTGAAGATCAAGACCATCAAAATTATTTACATGCTAACAACACAATATGGATAGAAAATTTAACATATGGATGTCAATAGTTTTTTCCTAAATGGTGATCTAAAAGAAGAAGTATACATGACCCAACCAGAAGGTTTCATTGATGACAAACATCCACATAAGGTATGTCACCTAGTTAAGTCTCTTTATGGACTTAAACAAGCACCTCGGGCATGGTACATAAAATAGATGATCACCTATTAAAGCATGGTTTTATTCATATCCCTCCAATTCCAATTTATATATCAAGAAGGTTGGTATAGATATTATCATTTTTTTCTTGTATGTGGATGATCTTGTGATCACTGGTAATTTAGATGATCTTGTTGATGCAGTAAAGAATGATGTGAAGAAATCCTTTGATATGAATGACTGATTTGAGGCTACTACATTATTATCTTGGCTTGGAGATATGGTATAAATAGAATAACATCTTTATCTCCTAGATGAAATACACTAAGACACTCCTAGAAAAGTATAGAATGTCAAAATTTAAACCTCTTTCGATACTGATGGAGAAAGGTTTACAACTCTCTCATTTTTAGGATTCCCCTCAAGTGGATGCAACTCTATACAGATAGCTCATTGGGAGTCTCATCTACTTGACCTACACTAGGCTAGATATATGTTTTAATCTGAGTTATCTTTCTATATTTATGCAAGAACCGAAGAAATGTCACTAGATTGCAGAAAACATCTTTTGAGATATGTTTGAGGCACACTTGAGTATGGTCTAGAATACAAAAATAATAGTCAGTTCTTTTTGTAGGGGTATATCGACTCAGACTATGTTAGATCCGTTGATGATATAAAATCTACTTTAGGATACATTTTTCATCTCAAATCTGGACCCATTTCATGGATTAACAAAAAATAGTCAGTAGTTACTCTCTTATCCATAGAAGTAGAGTATCACACTGCACAAGGAGTTATGTACAAATAATTATAGATATGCCATATTTTTTCTGATATGGAGATTCTTAAAAATCAACCACCTATTCTATTCTATGACAATCAAGGTGTTTTGAAGCTTGTGAAGAATCCAATTTTTTATGAATAAACTGAACACATTGAGGTTTAGTGTCATTACATCAGACAATAAGTTTTTAATCACCATATTCAGCTCTAGTACTACCTGACAGATTCACACATAGTAGATATTCTCACCAAGTCTCTTGGGAAGGTGAAATTTAATCTATCCTGTGGGTACATTTGTAAAAAAATAAAATAAAGGGGGGAATGTTGGTGTAATTTTCTAACACATATTACATTATTTAAACATAGGTTAGAAGGTTAGTTTGTTAGTACATTAGTTAATTCTGTTATGTCAAGTGCTTAGGTGTCTTTCAGTTAACAAGATTATAACCAATATCTCCTTGTATATAATAACTATTCTGAAAGCAATTTAATCATTCAAAGTTTTAGTTTTTTTATATAAGGATTTATGTAGTTAGATAGGGTGTGATCTTGTTCTACTTCAGTGCAGGGATGATCACGGCATTCATCAGTCTAGGATGCATAGTGTACTAATTATAGTTACAACAAAGTCTACTTGGATGACTCATTATTCATTTATTCAGACTTTATATGCCCCTTTAGATTAAGGGTGATTTTATTGGGATCATTTATGATCCAAAATAATTTCTTAATTAGATTATTTTAGTTGGTTGATGGGTTGGTTACTCATGAGTTGGTTTTCTTTAACCCACTTCCCATAAGTTTTTTAAATGTTTACATTGTACAAAAATAGATAAATTTTCACATTAAATTTCCTAAATATGTTTATGTGTTATCTATTTATCCTGGCCAACAAAAATAAGAAATAAAATAAAAAATATATTTTGAATTGCACATGCTTGTAATAGAAAACCAAGTTGCATTTGATATAAAATCCTTATAACTAACACAAATACAATACCCTCACCCTGTTTGGTGTAATTTTTATTATGAATATTCAACTCCATAACACAAACTATAGGAATCATACTCAGTTTTTAAATCTGCCAAAAAAAACCACAACCCAAATTAAAAAAAAGTGTCTCACAAATCTAATTACAATAAAAAAAAGCAAGTAAAAAGAAAAATCATGTCACGTAGTAAAATCTAACATAATTCAACATAAGGTTAAGATTCATTGCCACAATGGACATATTGGTCATAATAAAGAACCAAAGAATATCCTATGGGGGTGCATCCTTGAAAGTGGAAAACCCATTTATATTTGATACAAATTGCATAACTATTGTTGTCAGAATGAGCCAACATGAAACTTCCTCGTCTATAGTCTAGATATGGGTTGTCCTAAAAAATAAACTAAGGAAAAATGAAAATTCACCTAGATTCAATGAATGTAGAGAATATGTGGCTTTTATAATATTAAAGTCTTACTATAATGTTCACTTTTGAAATTTCAAAAATGGATTTTAGATTAACATTGAATGACATTATGAGATGCCAGTGGGGTGTTTTCAAAAGTTTTTAAATATGCATGCCATCTTTTTCCATAAAGACAACTGGCAATGTAGATGTATGATAAATTGGACCTAAATAAAAAATTGCATTCCATGTAGATTTTAATTTATTTTAAAATTTTAAGCATACATGGAGGTAGATGAATCTTACATTGTATACAACATATACCTAAAATAAATTGAGATGGTAACTATTATTATTCTAACTATTATATAATTTATTCAACATAGTTCTAATTTGTACTCAACACTGTTAACAAAATTATTGAAATTTCTTTTAAAAGTATAGTTATTATGATATATTGTAATAAAAAATTAATCTCTAATTTTATAAAATTCATAATTTTTATTAATAAATCCCTATTGACTTGATCGTAACCCATAAAGAATCAAGTCTGCATCTCATCAAAATTATGTTCAGAATAATGGGATTATGTAAATTCTAGTAACGTGAAATTGAAATTATTATTTAAAAATTAAATGTAATGTGGGTTTCATATTTTCACTTTTACATAATATTACTTAACTCAAAAGACATTATACAATTCTAATTGAGTTGAGAGTAAAGGAATTTTTGTGGGATCATATCAGTAAAATTATCATTATACATGTATTTAATTCTTATATCATCAAATTTTTTATATAATAAAATTATATGAAATTTTATAGTGTAAAATTCAAATTATTATAAAAAATAAAATTAATTTAGTTTTCATAATTGTAATGTTACACATTAATAATATGTTATAATATTAAAATAATATTGTATAATATTAATATAATATTGTATAATATTAATAACATATATTATTAATCATTAACATTACATATTAATGTATAATATCTTATAATAATAATAAATATTATTGATTTTAAATATATTAATTGTAGGAGATTCATTTTTATTTATGATCCAATGAGGTTCCTAAAAATTAATCCCTGATGATTAATCCTTCAAAGCATCTTCTTTATCAATGTTAGTCAATATGCATAGGTGTATTATTTGCACATTTCTTTCAATGTCTAGCAAAAAAAAGTATCTTATGCCTAAATGGACTTGTATACTTGCAATCTGTGCTCTCTTGCTTTACCATATTATTAAAATTATCATTGTAATTTTATTTAATTTTAATATCATCAATTTTTTATATAATAAAATTATTCAAAAATTTACAGTGTAAAATTCAAACTATTGTAAAAATTAAAATCAATTTAGTTTTCATAACTATACATTCACCTAATAATAGTATAGTATAATATTAATATAATATATTAATATTACATAATAATTTGTAATACATAACAAAAATCTTATAATATAGAAACATTATTGATTTTAGATATAGCGATTTTAGGAGATTTATATTTACTTGTGATCTAATAAGGTGCCTATACATTAAGCCATGATAAATGATCCTTCAAAGCATTATCTTCAGCAATGTTAATCAATATGTACAGGTGTATTATTTGCACATTTAATTCAATTTATATTAAAAAATTAAGTATTTTGTGCCTAAATAGACTTGCATACTTGCAATCTATATTCTCTTGCTTTACGTGTCAACTTTGATTTATCACATGTTAGGACATATTCTTACCAACTATGGAAATATTTGTCTTTATGAATTGTAGTGACTTTTTTATCATGTTTAAATTTTGGGCATTGATACATACTAAAGTGTATTTTTTTCATTTGATGTGTCTAGGGTCATTAGAGTAACACATTGTATCACCCATGATTGATTATACCATGGAATAATCTTTGAACCATAATTTGCAACAACTTGGATAAATAAGATAAAACAATTTAGCTTGTATTTCTAATGTATTAAAATACTAATATTTGTTAAACTAAAAAATTTGTTTTATCATTGTTAATGCAATTGTGTTTTTGTACAATAGGAAAACCATGAAAATATAAAGATAAAACAAAAAAGTAAAATGTTATGAAATTTTAATAGATGTTAAAACATATGAACAAAAACTAAAGATGTTGTTTTCCAACATTGATGACACTCTAGAAAATAGTCACATTTTTAAATTTACTTCATTTAAACATAATATAGGTGGTTTTCTTTTTTATATAATTCATGTTTTAATTAAATTAATTATACATCAAATGAATTATGAAAATGAATGATAGATTACTTCATATAATGTTTAAATTAAAAAAAAAATTAGATGCAATATGCTCATATGTACATGAAATGTATCATGACATGCTTTATAATTTGTATGGAATATATGATTAAGAAACATACGTAGAATAAGAATTTATGCAAATAAAAACACAAATTTAGGTGAAACTATCTTATAGAGTGATACATTTTGAAACTAATGTATATCAAAATGGTTAAATATATCAATTTCCTTATGGTCATTGACATAAAAAAATATTTACACTTTAATAGAGAGTAATTGACTCTATAAAATTCAATATTATTTCATGATAAAAACCCTACTTCTAGGCACTATGAACCTTTACTATGAAAAAAAGCCAATAAAAAAACTATTCCAACCAAAAAACTAAAATTATCAAATACATGAAAGAAACTAACACATGAAAGGAATTCTATTTCAACTAAAATGGAAAAATATGGCCTTTACGTAACTAGTCCATTTGTCAATAATTGTGGTGAAAGTTTGTTTAATGCAATAAGCCTATTAATACAAAATTAATTCGATGTCCAATATCATAAATGCTATATGGTGAAAAAAATTTGCAATGCATTTTACATAATGGATAAATATGCAATGCATTGTCTGCAATTATGTAAATTAGAATTAACCAAAAAAACAATAGTGGAAATATTTCAAATTGAAAACAATATATTGATATGACCAAAATTCCATATGAAAAAGGCAAAATAGAAGGTGGAAATTTATGCTTCTTATGTATTTCAAATATTTTAAATACTAAAATTTGAAAATGTTCCACAAAAATCAACAAAATAATCAATGTATATAGTAATTACTCACAACCAAATAAATATACAACATAATTTCATTTGAAACAGACACAATACTTATTTACCATGAACCGTTACAAAAAATAAATGAATAAAAAAATCAGTGGCATCTGTCTCATGTGTCTTTGAATTCAATAAAAAAAAATTCACTTGTCAAATTCAAATAAAATGGATAAAACTAATTCCATTTATAATGAAACAAATAAATAAATAAAAATGTATTGTAAACCTATCTTCATGTAAAAAATAAATAGTATAAAAAGAAGAGAAAACTGAACCAAAAAATAGAAACAAAAGATAGTACATTGACTAAAAATTAAATTCATCAACAAAGAAGAATGTCATATAATACCAAATAAAAAACAATAACAAACGTGTTATATGAACATTGAACAAGTTACGATGCTTATAAAAATAAAGTAGAAAATAAATACAATTGAAAAATAGTGCACAATACAATGTAATGCCAAAAAAGATAAAACATTACACTGTTTAAAACTAATAATAAGCAAATTGAAAAATAAAAAACATGAAATTAAAATAAAAAATGATAAAATAGAAAAAGTAATTAAAACATATTTAGAAGCAATTAAAGATACACCTACTAATGTTTTTCTAGTTTGTGAGTGTTTATATTTTTAAAAACACCTAGTTAACATTGACAACACTATTTTTGATATCTTATCTTTGTTTACTATTTGTTCATAATTTTTTTTTAAAGGACAAAATACATGTAAATAATGTATAAATGTACTTTACAATGAAAAAAAAACCCATGTTTGTTATTCCCTTTTTAATAATAATAGGAAAGAATAAAAATTAAATCATTCAAAATTTAAGTTCCTTAAAAGAAAGACTATTTTTTATACGTATGATTTTTGCATAGGTAAGATAACTTGGACATAAAAGAGAATAAATAGGACTGCTTGGAACAATTATAAATATTCCTATTGATTTTGACCATATTAAAATTAATATTGCATAATAAAACTATACATAAAGCTCAAATAATTGTAATTAAAGTGAAATAAATATGAAAATGCATATGTAATAAGAAATATCAGATCACATGTGTGGTGAATGCATTTGCTGAATTATGAAGAATGCCATTCTACATGTAAGAGAAAGTTAAAATTGAAAATGATTGGTATCAAACACTTGAAAATTAAATTAGAAAAACAAAAAATGACATTAACAACGTAGAAGACATTGATGATAACTAAATTGAAGATCAAATAGAGCCAATTATAGAATTAGTTATACATAGACTTAAAACTGCACATTCAATAAAAGACTTTTAAGAAAAAATTATTGAATTTTTTCCATCTAAAGGTTTAAAACCATTAGGTATTGTTTTAAATGATTTTTCAAAAGAAATGAATTTTCCAACTTTGTATTATGGAAGCAGTTCATCTAATGATATGACAAAATAATTTTCACATAAAATAAAATAAAATGGGAACTTTTGCATGAAAACAATGATATTACAACTCATATTGCAAATATTTTTTCAAATCAATTAAAATTATTATACAATAAGTTTCTAATTGTTCATGGATTTTTATATGAAAAGGAAAATTAAAAGTGAAAAAAAATTATGTAAAAGATGTTAAAAGAAAATCAAACATAGAAAAAATCCTAAAATATCCAATAATTATCAATCTCAAAAAAAAATTGAATATCATCAGATTGTTTGGAAAATACAAATGAAAACATCTTTGTAATGTTAAGAAAATTAAGACCACCAACATTTTTTGTTACATTAATAAGCATCAAATATTTTTGAAAGCTATTATGTAGAGAATTAGAAAATCTAACTAAAAAATTAACCCAACATCATAAAAACATATATGAAAATGTTATCGATACAAAAATAATAAAAAATCTATTAATTTACATCTTTTATTTCAATAATAGATTATATGCATTTAAAAAAATGATGATGCAATTTAGATAATTATTTGGTGACATTTTAGACTACATTTTTGTGATAAATTTCAAAATTAGAGGAAATGAACATGTTTATTTAATGCTTTGGATACATGATAAACCTATATATGGGTATTTTTCAAATATCAAAATTGAAGAATTTATCGCTAAATATATATTTGAAAATTCATCATTTCTTGATGAAAAGTTGACAAAAATGCAAACACATCACCATATGCAAACTTGTAAAAAATACAAGAAGACAATTATACTACAAACTTTAGAAAATGCCAATAATGAAACTAAAAATTGTGCTGAAGCTTTCTAAAAATAATTTTAAAATAAAACCTATGACAAAATCACAACATTTGAAATGCTTTTAAAAAAATAACATTTGACGAATAAAATATATTTGGAACTATTACAATTAATTATTACACATCCTATCATGATGTTAAAAATAAATATGATGGACATATGGATAAATGCTTTTGCAATCCTTGTTCCTAACCTTTGGTATGTAAATATAGATACACAACATATTTTTGACACATATTTTGTTGACATATTACACATTATACATGACAAAATTGGATTATAAATTGACAAGTGGTTTTTGTAAAGTGTGTGATGAATTAGTAAAAAATAATAAAAATAAAGTAAAATTTGTATGAATGCTCAAAAACACTCTCTTGAAATATCAACAAATGTCTAGTAGTCAAGTATTACAGATTGTATTATTTTTTCCATAGACATTTTTGTTCTAGAAAAATAATATTTATAAACACATCGCCAATGTCAAATAGAAAATACATTTTAAAATTTTCAAAAATATTATCACAAGAACGTGATGAATCTAAAAACATAATTTGTGCTTCTATCATTGATAAATATAGTAGAGGACATGAAATTGTAGAACACACATGCTTGATAAAATATACAACATATTATATAGAAACATGTAAACAATAATAATAATAATATAAGTTAGATACAAGCAACATACGACCTTAGAAAATATTATAGAGAAAAAATAATTATATTTGTACCGTATTGAGAACCTAAAGAATCATTAAAACAAAATTATCCAACATGGCCATTATCTTATGTTATATATAAAAAATATATGAAAATATGTAAACCAATTTCATTGCACAACTACAACCGAAATGGGGAAACATTGGCATTGTCTTTGTATGCATTATCATAAAAAGTAATACAATATTTGACATTGGCAATGAAAATGACATTGACAAATGTTTCAAGATGATTGAAAAATATGATATTAATGATAACATAAAACCTATCATAAATAAAATAACACTAGATATCCAAATAATAAATAACTTTAAAATAATTAAAGAATCATTTCTCATAATCAAAGAAGACTATTTCAATTCATTAAAATTTTGAATTTTGAACAACATATTATGAAAGATATGACAATGAAAATAATATTATCTCCAATAGAATTGATGGATTTGTCCTTAATAGGTGGAGTAGGACCACAAATACAATATACATCAAAATTAATATACCAATCAATATGTCATTTCTACAACAAATAACTTAATAGTTACCCTCTTAAATTATAAGTCATTATTGTTGCATTCACTAGAAAATTTTCACACAATTCAAATGGCACAACTGTACACTCTATTTTCCAAATGCCCGGTAAAATGTCTAAAATGGAACCATTAGATTCAAATACTTCTAATACCTTGTATAAAAAGTATAAACAACTTTGCATAATGCTTATTGATGAATTGTCTCTAATAAGAAGCCATATGATTTACAACATAGACAAAAGACTCCATCAAATCATGAATACACCTACAAAGCCATTTGAAAACCTAAACATAATTTATTGTAGTGATTTATACCAAACACAACCTATTCAAGATAATTGGATATTTAAAAAACTAAACATTTATGGTGAAATAATAACATATTCATTCTATACAAATAATGCCAAATGTTTTTACCTAAAATAAATTATGAAACATTCAGATGTCAAATTTGCTTCAATTTTAAAACATATATGAACCTAAAATCAAACATAAGAACACATTGATTACATAAATTATCATTATCTTAGAGTTCCTCAACTTCATCCAATATTTCCATATTTTATTTATACAAACAAAGATGTTAAACTCTAAAATCTGAAAATGCTTACTATTTTACAAGAAGAAATATACATGTTAAATTCAATTGACCATATGCAAAAAAATAAAATAAAATAAAATAAAATAAAAAAATTGATGATTATTATTTATAGAGTAAAAAACCAATATTACCATATAAAATAACTATTAAAAAAAATAGTATAATTAATTGGTAAAAATTACAATATAGTTGATGGCTTAGTCAATAATACAGATGGTATTTTTCAAATATTATGAAAGTGAAACTAGAAATATTGTATGGATAAAATTATATGATATAAACATTTGGAAATTTTAATGACAAAAAACATTAACAAATATTTTTCTACTATAACAAGAATTTATATAACATGCATGAGAATAATCCATAGATCACAAGGAATAACAATGAATACTTTAGTTATTGACCCTCATCAAGTCAATTATCATGGTCATTGTGTATGACTCTATCATGAGTGAAAAGTATGAAATCATTATACTATATAAATAAATTAACCAAGAAAAACTTTCTATTATCTGATGAAGTAAAAATTGAAATACAAAGACTTAAACATTATGCACAATGACAACTATTATACAAATTTAGATATAGAATATAAAACTATTTCATTATGTTCTTTGAACACAAGTAGTTTACAATTGTACTTAAAAAATATACATGATCATCAACTCATGAACAAACATGTTTTATGTTTACAATAAAGTCAAACAAATAAAATACCAAATAAGACAATGCACATAGATAAATTACATTTTTTCTCTACAATGAATATCCATGGCATCATGACATTTTAATCAAAATTTTTTTCAAAAAAAACACTGAAACATTTAGTACGAAAAATATAGAAATAATTATAATTGACTTAATGCATTCAAACATATGCATACTCATATCAAATATTTACTTAGCATCAAAACATCCTCTTGTAGATCTATTGACATTTATAGAAAAAGTAACGTCAACTCTAAAAAAAAATATGAACATAATTTAATTGGTGACTTTAACATTTACATGATTCAAATCAAATGTTCACAAGAACATATATGCTAATGTATGGAAAATCATAAGTTTTTTCTTGTGCCAACTATAGAAACTATAGATGTAGGAATGATAATAGACCATTGCTAGATAGATATTGACCAAAAAAAAAAAACATTTCAATCTCTTTCATATATATTAGATTGGACACATTTCACTTTTTTTCCTTTACTTTAAATTTTATAAAAAAATAGATGAATACATTTTACAAATCAAAGAAAAAACATGTCAAATGTAAAATGTCTAACAAAAACTATGACCGAAAACAAGCTAAAAGGTATGGAATATTTTTATTTAAATTATCTTGTATACATATTTTTTGGTTATATGCATTTTCTACATTTAAACATAAGATATATTTAAAAAATAATAATTGTATTGCTAATTGTATTTTGTTGACATCTCATTTCAGTAAAAAAATGGAATAAAATACTCAAACAGAACATGTGCATATAGAATTATGAAGAATCATTAAAAAAATAAATCTAACTATAAAATAAATTAAATAGTGAAAAATTCAACCTGTATACAAGTAACAATAGATGATATCAACAATGACCAATGTGGAGAAGTCTTCAAAGGAGATATTCTTGTCATGTATAAAACAATGCTTGAAAAAAATTTGAATATAATGCTTCATAAATTAATTAATAGACATTAAATGGGAAATGATAATAGCCTTGAACATAACAGATTCATTAATTATAATCCATCAAAACAATTTCCTACCACATAGAAGAATATTTATTATAAATTTATCTATTGCTACAAGAATCAAATTTGATCATGGTGTCTATAATTTTATATTAGTAGAAAATGAAACTACTAAAAAAGGTCATGTAGATCCATTGTGTTTAAAACATATGATCATTCTAAATTCAATAATTCAACAACACTTTAACACCATAGAACACTATCTAAATTACACTATACCAACTATTTGTATATCTGTAATGAAAATTAGCAGCCAACTTATTATAGAAATAATAGATGGAAAATTGAAAATTGATAAAACCAAAGTAATTTCAATTACATATTTTACAATTGAATTTTTTTTTAAAAAGCTATTACATGTTTCTATCGAAAAACTAATTTTTCCCTTACCTTTGAAATTTATAGGTCTACCTCTTCCATACATGGGCACCTGAATACAATGAAATTCAAGCCAAAATATAGAAAATAAATACCTACAATTTTCCTTTTCAAAAACCTAACAAAATGAATTGAAGTAAGATACATAAACATGCACATCACTTATTTGACATTTTTGACCTCTATACATAACAAAATAGCCCTCCAATAGTTAAAAATGCTACTAGAATAAACTATTGAGGTAAATGCCAAATGTCAATTTGTTTTTATAATAATAAAAATATTAATGATACAATTGATGTTTTTCAAAAAAAAGAAAGGTTCATGGAACTTTGACAATTGCAAAAACATATTCCAGCCCGTTTGATCCTATATGCATAAATAACAATCTTCTGATATAGTGATTTAGTCCTTCACATAAAACAACAACCTATTATAGAAATTAAAAAATTGAATGTAGATATTCTTAATCCCATTGGTTATTATGTAACATAAAAATCACTGATAATAGTAGCATCTAATGTATTTTCAAGGATCATGTAATTGATGAATTACTACCTTTAATTATAAAAACAATATATGCTAAATATATAACTGATAAAGCGAGCATAATTAAACTATTATTAATATTCACTATGCAAGGTGATTTCACAATGGATAGTAACAATATCATCAAACATATTACTAAAACTAAAGTCGAAGGTATGGGAATCCTTTATAATATAAAAATTTAAAAACTAGTGACAATTAGTCATGAAAAATAAGCACACTTGAAATATTTTATATTTAAAAATACTTTAAATGGTAACAACAAAAAAATTACAACTATCATAGGCCACTTTCTTTCACAAGATAGTATCCATGCATCATCTAGACACATTATGGCCACTCCATATTTATAATATCAGGTACACCTAACTCTATATACTAATATAATAACAAAAACCAAATGATTTTACTCTTAAAATTTTTAACAGTTATTAATATTTGAAATCAAAAAATACTAGAAAAAAAATATGTAAAACAAATATCCCACCTACTTTTCAAAAAGAAAATAATTTTTTTTGCCATTCAAAAGCAATTTTAAAAAAATCCATTATTTATAGTAAAAAATCCATTTTGTACATGTAAAAAGTATTACATAGTTTATAGTAACTATTTACTTCTTCCATTGATTTCATGTTTTAGTGAAGGATTTCTCAAAATCATAATGGAATAGCAAAATGCCATAATCAACAATAACCAAATGAAAATGATCATACAATCAAATAAATACACTCAATAAAAGAATGGAAAAGATAAATAAAATATCACATTCTATACATAGTACTATATTTACTATAAAAATATCTTCTATGTGATTTATATTTTATTGTTCAAATAACAATAAATATTTTGTAAAACTATTTACAGAATTTAAGACCATCACAATGTGCATTTTCAATAGCTCTAAGCAAAAAACACAAGTTACTTGGTTATGAAATTATTTATTTTATTTATGAAATTGTCAATTTCACCTTGTCTCACCAAAAAATCTAATATATGTATGTAAATTATTGAAACAACCATGAATTATTCTTACTACAACAATCAAGCAATTCAATTTTTTTGGCTTGCTATATCAAAAAAGGGACAAATGCATACTACCTCATGAACAAAATCAATAGACTATCTGCAATGTGTTGTGAATATGACCATTGAAAATATGTCACATTAATCCTCTCTTTGTGAACAAGTATCAAGTTTGGAATATCCTTTCTTTCTTTCTTTTCAATTTACTCTTCAAATCTAAATTTTGGTCACGACTATTTTGAAGCTAAAGTAGAAGTTACGTCTTACTAAATAAATAACCACTAAATACATGCAACAAAAAAATTTCTTGGAAAAAATAAAATTAGATATAAATTTCCTCTATAATCTTTATTTTAGTATGACAATGGAAACAATATGCTCTACACAAAGCATGAGGATCAAATATCCTTCCTTCCTAACCAAAAAAAGGTATGATTTCTTATTATTTATCTAAATATTTATTTCTTTATACTTGGAGTTTTTTGGCTTTCATAGAAACATGGGGAAAAAATTACAATGTTTTTTTTAATTACACAAATATTTAAGCAAATTTTGGAATTTGCATAATGAAGGAAAACCCTCGAATAGGCAATGTCTAGATAAAATCTTTCTTGTCAAAGAAATTAACTAAAAAATAAAAGAGAGTCATGTACAAATTATAACTTTATGTAAAATTTTAAGCCTTCACATTCACCTATGTAATATTATTAATGGTAATTACTATTGAATAATTTATTATATATATTATAGCCTATAGCTTCTCATTTAGTCATTATCTCCCAACCACTATATAACATGCAAAAAGTAATTGGAGTAACAAGAAATAAAACACCATGGAGACATGTAGCACTTGCAATTACAACTATTCATAAATGTCTCTTAATACTTGTACTTTCAATATTGATATACATATTAAGATATTATTATATGCATATTATTAAAAAAATTGTGCCTATTTACACAATATCTTCATAGTCAATGTATTGTTCCATTTAGATCCCCAAAATTTAAAACTCAATAACTCTTGAATTTGTAGTATGAATTGTGTTCCTTTATTTTTGGCAATTGTATTCTAGATTCTAACTATACTCATGTCTTATATAACATAAAAAACATGTTTTTTTTTCCAAAGGGGATTTAGGATTCAAATAGAGAACCATTGATACCAAGGATGTTTTGTCAATGACATTGGAACTTGACATTGACTCTTATGTCTTTTAATCTATTCTATTCACTCTTGGATAATTTATCTCATATTTTTTTTATTCTACCTCTTGTGGTAATAATAATGCTTGAGAAATATCTTTCCATATCGGCTATGCATCCAT
>JARHVA010003178.1:515000-785000 GCA_037957365.1 Torreya grandis
ATTAACTAATTTAATTTAATAAAGCCTTTTGTAATTCTTAGAATTTGATTAGTTGCCTTGCACTATTGGTCAAAAAATTCAATTTGCTAGGTCACAATTGACTAGAAATGAATTATAAGAAGGAAAATATTATGTATAGGGTAATTTCATAATTAGGTACATATTGATTTGTTTTATGAATTGCATGTGATGTGTGTAGACAGATCACAGTGTTTCAGTGGTTTTGGTCTAGTTTATGCATTATTATGAAAGTCATTTAGACTTGCAATTTAGACATGACAAAAGTGAGAATTGGTTGTCTACATTTTCCCCTATTTTAGAAGGAATTAAAATACACTAGGAACATTAACATCTTTTAAAATAATTAAAAATTCATTAAGAATAAGTTGAAATTTTTGGCCGAAGAAATTTCGAGTGCCCCATTATGCCCCCTTAAGAGGGCAGGGGAAGATGAAATACATGAATATGATCTAAAAAGAGAGATGGAAGAAATAAGAATAATATTGAAGTTAACCCATGGATTATATTAATCCAAATAATCTAGAGGTGGTGATCGTTGATTTCCAAAGGTGAAGGAAAATAGAAAAAATAGCCCTAAGATGGGGGGAAGTGAGAAGGATTCATCCTAAAATAAGTGGCATGCTTTGAATTACCTAAAATAGGTTGAAATATCTAGATAATTAATAATCTCATATTCATATAAAAAATGAATTCCATTGAAATATAATATAAGAACGAGGAATAACAAATAAACAAAAAATTGTCTTTGGATGAAACAATATTATAACAAACTAACAACATAATGATATGGTGAATTAGTCACCATTTATTTTAATTACCATTATTCCCATTAATTTGGCATTTATTGAAGTGAAAAAGAGATATTTATATAAATTCCTCAAATTTGTCATGTGCAAGTGACTTGGTGAAGACATCTACATGTTGTTCTTTTATCAGGCAATACTAGAGTTGCATGTTGTATTACTGTACATGTTCATGTATCAAATGGATTTGCACCTCAATGTGGTTTAGAACACCCTCATTATCACATCATAGGATGATATGTGTGTTTTTTGATACTCCCAATCCTTATATTATGTGACATAACCATATCACTTTGCAAACAACTCCTACAACATGATATTTTGCTTCGATGTAAGATCAAGAAACAGTGTTTTATTTCTTGCTCCCCTAGAATATAGGACAAGATCCCAAAATGAACACATCTAGAAATGGATTTTCTATCATCAATATTTAATGTGTGATTTAAGTCTGAATATATTGTCAATAATATATTATCATTCTTCTTATACTATAGGCTAAAGTCCATTGTACCCTTGAAATATCTTAGTATTCCCTTTTCTGATTTCTAATGAGACATCTTCGACTCCTGCATTAACCATGAAATATAGATAAATACATATATGCTATCTATTGTAGTATATGTTAAGTAAGTAAGACTTCTGATAAACTATGGATAGAGAGTTATATTTTTTTTTTGGTGATGGATATATACGAGACAATTGAAGCCTTATCTCCATAGGTGTAGCAATTAGATTACTATCCATCATCTTAAATTTATTGAACTTTATCTTGGCATATTTCATCTTGGACATAAATATATGTTGTTACTTTTTCCATACTTCTAATCCAAGATAATAGTGTATAATCCTGAGATTTATCATGTTTAATGATTGATTAATATATTTTTCGGCCACATCAATCATCTTTATTGAACTACCATTGATGAGTAGATCATTGAATATACTACAATGATCAAAATATCTCTTCCTTGTTTTATGAGGTAGATATTTGGATCATAGTGAATCCTCAAGAATCCAAGCTAAATGAGATGATCATTGAGTTTTATGTAATAGGATCGGAAACCTATTTGAAATTGTACAAAGATTTGATGACCTTATATAATTTTCCTTCATTACAGGGGTGAAAAAACTTCTGGTTGTGTCATGAAAAATTATTCTTTTAGATATCCATTGAGAAGGGCACTTTCTACATACATTTGTTCGACACTCCATCCAAATTGGGCAACAAGAGAAAATATCATTATGATAGTCTTGATCTTGGTCCTAAGAGAAAATGTATCCTCATAATGCATGACTTCCTTTTGTGCATATCCATTGCATATGGTTTGAGCCTTATTCTTTTCTATACTACCATCTTCTTTCTATTTAGTTTTAAAGATTCATTTACAGCTAATTAGCTTCTTCTCTGGTAGAAGATCTTCAATTTTCCATGTTCTATGTTTCATTAATGATTGAAAATTTTCATCTATGGCATCCTTCCACGGTTTAAAATATAGGGATTCTTGAACTATATAGGGCTCAATATATTTCAACAATTATACTCATTAAGTCCAAATTGACATCTCATTGAGTCATGTTACAATTCCACGGTCTAGTACTCAATGTATCTAGAAACCTATCAAGTTTAGCATCTCTTAAGATAGTTATATATAATTTAGGCATACAATGATTGGTACCTATGGGTGGTGGAGATGCACCATTGTTCCCATCATCATCACTATCTTCATCTCATGGATTTTAATCTTCTCCATTCTCTATGGGACTAATTGGTGTACCAAGTGAGCATGTAGAAGGATCTTATGCTTCTACCTTCTCAAAATACTTAACATCCCTACTTGTGTATATTTTATTGGTCTTTAGATCAATTAATATATAGGAAAATACTTCTTTATTGTACCCTAATAAGACATACATTTATTCTTTCATGTCAAGTTTAGTCCTTTTTGCTTTCGAAATATGCATACTAGTTTTCCATATAAAAACTCAAAGATGTGTTATAAATGCCTTATGTCCTGACCATTATTATTGTGGTGTTACTCCTCCAAGAGATGTAGTGGGAACTCTATTGAGTAGATAGACTATGCTTTTGACTACTTCTATCCAAAATGCCTTTGTAAAAATAGAATCATGTAGAATACATTGCACCATTTCCATGATAGTAAGAATCCTCTATTTAATAAAAACATTTTTTATGGATGTGACATTTGATGATAAATGTCCTTTTATTAAAAAATTATTCAAATTCATTACTAATTAACTCCCCCCATGATTTGAGTAGAGGATTTTAATGTTTTGATTAGTCTCATTTTCAACAGTAATTTTGAATTGGTTGAAAGTTTTAAAGGCTTGGATATTTTTATTTGAACTTTAAACCCAATTTTTAATGGAAAAACCATTGACAAAGAGAATGAAGTAATTAAACCTAGCATGACTAGGTGGTATCAGTCTGCAAATATTGGTATGCTCTAGATCAAATTTTTCATGGGCATGATATGTATTTTTCTAAAAGGAAGCTTGATTTTGTTTGCTTGCTAAGAAATGTTGACATTTCTATGTAAATTTTTTAAGTGATGGTAATCCTCATACCATGTTATAATAGTGGAGTGTGTTGAGATATCTAAACTTGATGTGACCAAATATTTCATTCCATAATTGTGTTGATGTTGTGTCTTTTACCATAACTATTTGATTATTTGTCTACATGATGTCAAGTTGGAACATTTTCCAAACTCTTGAGGATTGTGCTATAATTTTTGAGTTTTTTGAATTATCTCTGATCAAACACATATTTTTTCCACATTTACAATCAAATTCAACCTTGAGGTTGTGTTTAAGTAACTGATTAACTAACAGGAGATTCTTCGTGAGTCCTGGAACATGCTTGAGATGTCTAATATTTTACAGGCATTACATCCAAGTTGTAAAGATATGTTCCTAATACCTTGAACATGATAGGATGAATCATCACCCAAAGAGATAATATTTTTATGAGAAGACTCATTCATACTTTAGAACCAATCTTATCTACCATACATGTGTTGAGTGGGACATGAGTCAACATACTAGATAGAACTTTGTGATGTTGATTCTACATGAGACTATGCAGTATATAGGAATTCTACATCTAAAGAGGTTTATTCATATTTACTAATGCTTCCTTTACAATTGGTTTTATTTTTAAAATGACATTTATTCTATTCTTTTCCTTTGTGTGGATGAGAATATTGTTTGTTAATGGGCTTCTTGTTATTTAAAGATCCCTATGTAAATTAGTTATGTATAAAATCCTTAAGGTCATGGTCTTTCCTTCAAAATATAAGGTAGAATTTTTATTGTTTATTCCCTTTTGTATTATTTTTTTGACCTTTATTTCATTTATATGACTTGATCCACTTCTTCCCTTTATTTTGCTGCGAGGCAAGAGCATGTTCTTCTAATTCTTTTTCTTCTATATGCATAGACTCTTCCTATTGTAAAATGTTTACCAACATGTAAAATGAAGATTGGTACTATCAATATTGACCCCATAAACTATTTTTATCCTATCCCAAGTGGCTTAGTTGTTATGGCCTCATGGATATGAGGTTGTACCTCATTTAATACCCTAAACATAATGATCAGTTTTGACTTCTGGTTTGATTTGTCAAACTTATGCTACTAATCAATGTTAGTGTCATGTCAGGTGAATGTACCATTTAAAATAGGTAAAATATCTTCAAATTAAAAATGTCTTCCAATTTTTTTTTCCCAAGTAGCATAGTTGTTGTTGCATAAAAGATGTCAATCTGGTAAAAATAATTTTGGGCCATTTTTAGCCATTTTATAGAATCTAACCAAAGGTGATGGATTGGTTCCTTATCACTTTTGGTATCAATTCCTCATTTTATATATATCATAATTCCTATATACCAAAACTTTCTTTATATGCATCATTCCTTTATACCCATTGGTACATCAAAAAATCTCACCCTTTCTATTTACCTAGTAGTACGTGAAAGAAGCATAAATGTAGGTGAAAGAGAATGATACATGGTACTTAGATGATACTAAAATAGTTTTTACCAATAATTATAACAAACCTAGATGGAATTTTTCATATGTGGGTGTAACTTCCTTATATACTTGGAATTTCCACCTATCAGGTTTTATGCCTTGTGATTGTATTGAATAGGTAATATGGAGGGATGGCTAAATGAATGTTCAACCTTATTTTTCCCTAACAATTTAGAGGGATGATACATAGATACCATTGTCTTAAATATGTTTGTATATGTATTAAGTAACTCAAATGTGATATATTTACTCGTAAATGTGAGTCACATGAATATCTCTGACCAAATATTGTAATTGTGCATAAATGCATTGTTTTATGTTTTTTCTTTAAAAGTAAAATATTACAATGATTTGAAAGTAAATGATTAAAATTAATATAAAAACACAAAAGTGTGTTTACAAAACAATACCCCCCCTAAAAATAAATTAAGCTCTTTGATCTCTTTTAATTTTTTTATATGACTTTTGTAGCTAAATTTAGCTAGTTACAACTAAAGTTAGAGAACTAACTAAATATAGTGGGATGGATAAAACTTTTGTTTTATTCCAATTTTTTTTTTGGGGGATTTGAACCTCACACTTAGTCTTTATCAAAAGAAAATTTACCAGCCCACCTCAGCATTAGTTTAAATTGATGAATGACAATACTTGTATTTAAAGACCTAGAAAATCATACCTAGAATGGGTAGAGAAAAAGCTTCCAAATGACTATACGACCTTATGAAAAATATTAATTCTTAGTTTCATGTCTAAGAGTGGATAGTATGATATATCCTAGAATAATCATATTTAAAAATTTCATAATGTACAACCTCTAAAAAATGTAAAAATTGTCTAGCTATACATATTGACTAGATAGATTTATAATTTGTTGTTTAAGCCCTCCAAAACACTATACATCCTTCTATAAAAATATAAATATTGATACGGTCTAAAATTTGGAAGAGTTTCCTACCAAGGTGTGATTTCATAATTAAAAAATCTTATTTGTATGGCATGTACCATCCAAAAATAGTCTAATTGCATAGAGATGTCAAAAAAATAGTCAACAAATTTTGCCTTTAAAGGATTATACAACCTACTCTAATTTTTATTTTTCAAATTGGAGATGATAAATTAATTATATGACCACTCTCATGTACCATAAAATTCAAAATTTTAAAATTATATGGCCATAAACTATCTGAAACAAGTATAAATTTGTAGAAAAATCATTCAAACAAAATAATATTGTGCGAGAATGATTGAAATTTGGAACAAAACATTTATAAACATGAAAAATTTATGAAATGGTTCTGGGAGAGGATTTAGTATTGATATCTCAAAAAATTGGAGCATAGGTTTCTCTATTCTTTCCTTTGACTACAGTATAAGGCTACCTTGAGGCTCCACTCCCTGATATTTTCCTCAAAAACAAAAAACTCACTCTGATACCAAATTTAGAGCATGAATAATCATATGTTCATCTAAAAAATGAATTATTACATAATCTACTATATATCCAATAATATATCCAAATAACTTCTTATAATATGGGAAAGAGGAATTAAAAAAAACATAAAATAGTCTTCGGGTGAAATAATATTATATAAAACTAACAATTACATGATATGGTGAATTAATCACCATGTATTTTAATCTAACAAAAGATACATGCTTGGAATATAAGAAATAATTCATGAGGGAATTGGCCCCAAAAAGGATGGTCCTAGTTTATTTATAATAATGTGCCCCAAGAGGGCATATTTGATCATTTAATTTGATGAGTTTCCCTAGTAGGTAAAATTTTATTGTTGATTAGTATAAAAGGTTTTCCCTAATAGAGCAAAGTTTCATTTGATAAATGATGATTAGGCATCTGATGAATTAGTTGGGGGATAGTAGACAAAGAGCTCTTATTGCAACATTATTGATTAAACTTCCAATATTTTTATTTTTAATATAACATGAAAATTGTATGCACCATGATATAAAAGACCATGATGACTAATCTGTAACATGCATAAGGATTGTCCCTTGATCCAATAGATAAATGACAACATTGCATCAATGATAAAAACCATGATGTTAATGTTGGTATACACCAATGGATAGATTGAATTACAACTACATAATAGGAATCACCATGATAATGACCATGTTAACACTGTAGACTAAGTTGAGATGATAATAGAAAAGTGAAATAAACAAACATGCAAAGAAATAATCAAAACATATACTGAAAGAAAAGCAACAAAAAGCACCTAGTTACTCAATGAAATGTACTAAGAAAAATTAATGATAAATGAAAATTCCTCAAATATTTTTTGGGAGACTTATGATTCCGTTTTGAGGGTGGAGTGGAAAAATTATTTTTGATGGGCATGCCATCAAACAAAAGAAATAAACATGTGTTCCTATACAAAAGGCTGAAAATAAAGTAATTAGAAGAAAATAGACTTGAAAATAGGTAAACAAGGCTATAATGAACCACGTGAGAATGAAAATGGACCATAAATATGGTTGAGGCTTATAAATTCAAAATATTGACTATAAATTCACCCTTGGGGAGTGAAAACATTCATTTCTACCCTCCATTATTTAAATTAATAGCTCTAGGTTTTTCACATTGGAGAATCAAATAAAATGATAAATATCCCTTACCATAGCCATGTGGATGAATGAGTGAGAAAGTACCAATGGTCATCAGGGAGTGGATCATCACTAATTACCTTTAGTTTTGCTTAAATTTTTACATTTAAGGCATTTATTAGGGGTAGAAAACTATGAACTAGTGATTCCGCTATTTTTGAAAAGATAAAAATGGGAAATTCGCCTATGTAAACTATGAAGTCACCACCCCAAATTATTAAATGGTGATATCATCAAAAAAATGTATAAAAATCAACAAAATGGTGATATCACATTTCTGGTCAGCAATTACATAAATAGAAGGTTGGTTAATAATATGATGAAGTCTATAGTCATCTAACATGACCATTAATAAAATGATGAAATCATTAGATAACAACATGAACACAAACATGTCAAACTCATTAGAAGTAATGAGGTCATCTTGTCAAATAATGGGAATGACCTACATAGTAGTGAAGTCACATATACATGAGGAAAAATGGAAAGATAGCTATGTACATTGATGAGAATGCCCTGCTAAATAGTGAGGTCACTAGTAAAATTGATGAGGTTAGCATAAAGGGTAAACATGGTATAATAAATAATGGAACATGAAAAAATAATAAAATTATAAATCCAAATTTAGAATAAAATAGTATATTTGATCGATTAGTGAAAAATAGATAAGTGATTGACTTGGTTCAAATTTGTTTTGTGTTACGTGGGAGTGAGTGGGTGTCATCATGACACATATGTAGAAATCGTGATTGTTAAATCAGCTTGGGATCATGATCGATGAGATCATGTGGCTCTTGTAGGGAGTGGATTTATGTCATATATCTCTAATACTAGTTATTAGATCTAATTGGGACTATGTATTAACACTAGCAGGGCACTGACAATGTAAGACTTTTACATTTCATTTATCAACTGGTGAAGCTATGGTGACTTTAGAGGATGTAAATAGGATCCTACCAGTGCCTATTCAGAGTTAAATTATATAATAGATGCTATATGGTAGGCTATCTATACTGGAGCATCCAATCAGCATGATGGATCTTGTAATTATAGAGGGGTCTATTGATATTAAAACATTGGAAGACCTAGTTTGGCCTACAATGATTATTAATAGAGTAGTAATGGTGGGACATATTATAGCATTACCACCTCTATCACATAGTTTAGTTCACTAGGAGGTATTGATCTTGATGGCTCTTGTCAATAGCTTCCTATTGCTTGATAAAATTGAAAGATTATTTCAGATTGGGCTCATAGTAGTGATCATTGATAAGATATATTTCACCATTTTATTTTCATGGGTTCATGTGATACTATCCCAACTATACATGGATTTTCATAAGATAACATACTAGAGGGGTCATAGTATTAGACACATCACTCTGCTATAAGTCTAGGCCTGGGAGCACATTGTTATAGAGCGGCCAATTGGACATTGATTTAAATATAGATCTAAGGACCCATTGGTATATGGGTGGTTCTATACATGAATAGGTTTATGAGGTCATTGGGGAGACTTGTATTTTTTGAAAAACCATTGATGACATGGTAAATGACAACTTCATCAAGTGGTTGTATATGCCCAATCAGTTTGGCTATCTAGAGGATGACTTTATGTTTAAGTACATGTTTCACCATGATACATCACAAGTCATCATGATTTCATCATGGATAGGTATATGCTTATTTCATATAATGATAAATTGGATTAAAATAGGATGTGCTAGAGGGGCCCCACTTCTTTACACACATGATGTTGGATATTATACAGTGGGGGCTAACCATATTGATAGCCCAAGCTATCATATATTTCTATATGTTATAACCCATAATGTGGGTTTATGAAGGTGGGGTTTGATATGATGGAATGATATATGCCTATATATCATTATGGGTAGGATTTTGACCCATCTTATTGACTAGATCTCAACCCCATCAGCCAAGGCAACTGTTGACCAAATTTTGGACTTTCAAACCAAAATTGGCCATCCATATTGAAAAAATAATTGTTTGTTCATATGTTTAGATGAGTTTAGTGTGTGTCATTATCCAGAAAAAGATTTGTGTAAATTTTGTGGTGAAGGTTCAAATATTTCCTTTCATAAATCTTTCTTCAAGTTTTTGTTCAAGTGTTTTTCCTTTCAAACTTTGTTCCAAGCATAAGTGAGTTCTTTCAGGTTTTTTATTCTTTCAAACTTTTGTTCAAGACTATTTCTTTCAATTTTTTTGCTGAAAGAATTCTTTTGAAAGTTTTGTCGAAGCCTCAAAGTCTTTCTTTCAGACTTTTTGTCCAAGATAAATCAAGTGAATTCTTATAGACTTTTTGTCTGGGACTTTGTTTCTAAAGGTCATTTTCAATTTCTCTGAAGGATATCTTCCAAGCTAAAGGGTATTTTACAACTTTCTCAAAGGGATATTTTCAAGATAAATGGACCTTTTCAATTATTTTGAAGGGTCATTTCCTACGGGAAAGTCATTTACTTTTTTTCTGAAGGACACTTTCACTTTTCCAAAGGTGCTTTCAACTTTTCTAAAGGGATCATTTTGAAATAACCAAAGGAAAGTGGACGTTTGAAATTCCTCTAAAAGTCCAAATAGTTATTCTGAAGGGTACTTTTCAATATTTTAAAGGGTATGTGGAACAATATAGAAAATACAAAAAGGAACATTGTAAGGTTGCCAAAGGGCCATTTTCCAAAGAAACTAATTAAGAGGATTTTTTGTGGGAAAATTATCCAGGATAATTTCCCTGTAAATGAAAGAATTCCTTTGGAAAGTTTGCCCAAAAAAATATACAAATAAAGGTGTAGATAAATTGTCCAATGGAATTTACCTGATGGCCCACAGAACGTCAAATTCAAGCTGTGAGAAATAGCTGTTGAAGTTAAAATAGAGGAAATAAATGATTTGAACAAATTATTTTAGGAAAGTGCAAAGATAAAATTCTGAAAGGTGATAGCCCACAAAATGTCAAACTCTAGTTGCTATGAATAGTCATTAATTTTTAAAATGGGAATTTGAATACAAAAAATGGGAATAACAAATGTGCAAAGTAAACAATGAGTCAGCAAAGAGCTAGCTACACAAAAACAAGATGGACTCAGTAATAGCAAAGGTCATTCTTGTAACTGTTGATGGTAACTATTCCTATTCCTACTTGACACATGTCTAATTGATCTTACAATATCAATCATTCAATCACCCTTCAAAAAACTATATATATATATATATATATATATATATATATATATATGTATGTATGTATTCATCCTATTTTCAAAGGAGCCTCTGCTGGTTAATGACAAAACTCTGACCAGATTTGTATTGAAAACTCTTGAATAAAGTAAGACAAATTTCTCCACTCACACACTGCATTTTGTGTATCAGTTTAACATCATGTTGTTCTCATTTAATGAAAATTGTTTTTCCTAACTTGTATCCTTAATTGCCCACCAAACTTGCAAACAAATCTTTATTACAGGTCCTCATTAGTATTCTCTAATAAGTGTATAAACATTCTTGAAGTGGTTCAAAGTCATTTTTTTTTTTGGAATTGTCTATTTCCCTCTTGAATGTTGAATACCTTTTGAATATAACAAGTGAAACACTGATGTAACAATGCATAAAAGGTCATGAGTCTTATGCATGAAAACCTTGTCATTCTTTAAGTAGTGATTATAGTCAAAGTGAGAAGACAATACATGTTGGTGCAACACCATGTGTTTCTTTTTGTTGTTTAATTTGTCTCTTTTCATACATAGTTGATAGATTATGATAGATAGATGTTCACAGGTGCATTAGGGGAGCTAGCCCTTAAATCTAGAGATTCATCTAAAAGAAATTGTCACCCACAGCAAAAGAGATGATTCCATTATGTTTTTTTGGATGAAGAAGACTGAGTTTTTCTTCAAAGGTGAAAATCCAAGCATCAACAATTTTTGGCATGCCCGATGGGATGTTTTGTCCTACAAGATTATTCAAGATCAGTACTAGTCTTGACATTGTTGAAGAAAAGATGCATCTGTATTTAGTACTTGGTGACTCCATTGAAGAATCTAGATTCTTATTTGATGACCAATTCTATTTTCTATGCCAAAGTTGATAACCAGATCCACTACTACTCATCTACCTTGAACATTTGAAGAATTACCTCCATATTCTACTAAAAGGTCTAGGTTTGGTAACACTCATCCTTATAAAAGATATTTTGTATTTAAAGATTCCATGTCTATATTACATTCCTTTCCTAATACTCATAAATATCCCAATATGGCTAGAAGACAACCTTTTGTGCATTTCATAGGGGCATCTCCCTTATGTTTTTCCCAATATGATCAAATTTCAAGATCTACCCTCAAAAGTGTCCCATCTTTTAGTGCAGATGGTCCAATTACTACCATTGAACACATCAAAAATATAGCAAAGCTTTGTAATATGCATAATATTACCCAATAAAATGTGGCTATTAGGTTGTTATCCTTTTCCTTTAAAGGAAAAGTTTTGGAATGGGATGGGACCCTACCTATAAATTTTATTGGCTCATGGGATGAGTTGAGGACCCTATTGACTGATAGATTTGGAAAAAATAGTGATCACTTGTCTCTAGCTGAGCAATTGACCACAATAAAGAGGGCACCTCATGAATTCATGTAAGATTTCAATACTAGATTTCAAAAAACATGGGATAGGATTCCAATTCTTATAAGGCCAACTACAAATTATGTATTTTTGTATGATTTAAAAGTATTGAATAGTGACATTGATGTGATGATCTAGTCTATGGGTGGAAACAAATTGTCTGTTGCATATGAAGTAGACATAAATGCTAAGAATTATCTTATACATGCATGATAGATAGCTCCTAGACTTCCAATACCACTTTTCCATTATTTGCCTTCTCCTAGTCAAAGTGCATTACCTTCTGTAGCCCCTTTACCTACTTAAGAGAGATATGTTGCTACTCCTTAAAATAATATTTATAAAGTCAAAAAAATTCTTCAAAGTGTTACCAATGAATTGGTTTTTGTCAAAATGAAATAGGCTCAAGGTTATAGGCTATATCAATCATATAATTAATTTGGTGAGCAGAAAAGTAGGCCACCCTTCTAGAACAATAATCAAGGACAAGTTCAAATCACCCATGTCAAGCCTTACCAAAATTATAATCACAATGCTCCCTCATCCTCCAAAGCCTTAGTTCCCACTCAAAATAATTTGGTTAAAGAGTAGCCCAACTATCCAACTTTTGAACATGGCCAAGAATAGGTGGCTTATGCCAATGAAATGCAAAATCAAGGTATGTCCACACAAGGTGATCAAATAGCTCACTTTTCAAATTTTGAGATGATAATGCAATTTAGGATGGATAATAGATGACCTCAATTTGATTCCACCATCATAAATAATTTGGAGGGTATGAGCTTCACATGTGCATCAGGGGAGTTAGCCCTTAAATGTAGAGATTCATCTCAAATAAATTGTTACCCATAGTAAAAGACATGATTCCATTGTGTCACTTAGATGAAGAAGACTAAGTTTTTCTTCAAGGGTGTAAATCTAAGCATCAACAACAAAACTAGAGGAGATTATGATAGAGGAGGGATATAGGTTAGGCACAAGCATAGTCACAAGTACATGTATATGTTCCTACATAGTAGGTGATACCACATGCTATCCAACTATAGATTATTCAGATCTCAGTATAGTAGCCTATGTAATAGGTTCTTTAGATCCTTGTGTATCATGTGGTAAAATAATATTTACAACTCCCAAGGGCACATGATTGAGATAGGGTTTGAGATAGAGATGGAGATATGGGATATGGTCCTCCATTAGATAGGGATATGGTCAGTGTAGTAGGTGGTGCCTCAAGATAGGATATACATATAAGAGAGGCTATGACCTATAACACTAGTGTGGGTATAGGGATGGGGGAGGCAAGGACCTCCTACACTACTGGTTCAGTAGAGGACCATGCTATGATTATAAAATTATATCACAACATCTTTATCAGAGATTACTGGCCCAGAGGATGATGTAGTAGGTCTGTGAGTAGAGATGGCTATGACATAGGGGGAGACGATTAGGTTCTAGGTCATCATTACCACTTATGATTTAGAGTTTGCTACATTAAGAGGGAAGGTTACCTAGATGATAGGTGTTCAAGTCCAGTTCATAAATTGAGATGTAGAGTTGGCTACCATCACTAGGGAGAGAGAAAGGGCTCAGGTGGATTTTCTAAGGCACCATGGGTAGGTGGGTGAGGCATGATAGCTTATGACATATGGTTATATGTTTAGGATAATGGTTAATTTTATTATCTCCAAGGATAACACCCTTTAATAAAATGATGATGTTATTCATGTGAAGGATTAGGTCACCTACTATCATGGTTTATATGAAACAATGGTTCCAGTAGAGTGTAGGGATCCCACCTATAGAGACTATACTAGGAGTTAGTGGATGAGTAAGACATCAATGTCATAGCATACTATTGCATTCAAGTAGTTAGTGGGATAACTAGCTCTATAATGAGTAGTGATGGTCCTCTACCACCACGTCTACCACCAATGGTAGCACCAAGCATATGATAGATCTTTGATTAGAGTCTCTCTAGGGACGGATACAGCCAGAGTTGATATTTTGTTCGTAGCCCTACATTTTTGTTGTATATGTATATATTTTCATGATGTATAAAAATATTGTTTTAAGTTAAATATTACATTGATTTTGTCTTATAGATATTATAAAAAGACTCTCAATATGCTTTGGATATCCCTAATGCTATGTGTTGTTGTAATACAAGAGATTTTAGATGTAGATATGTTGATCAGAATATAGATATTGATGTATATTTATTTTCCATGATTATGTTGTCTTTTGTGTTAGCTCATTTTTCAACTGTGTTTATCTCATAGATATACATGTAGTATGACTAGATGGTATATGCATACTTCAGGAGATGCATGACCTTAGGTAGCATACATATAGACATGGACTTATGTTATGGAATTTGTTTATGGAAAATGGAATGTCATTATGATCATGTATTGGATAGTTTGATGGTGATTTCACAAATTTGTTTTCACTTCATAGTGCTATGTACAATCTTAAGCACTTGGTTTTTTTAAATTTCAAAATTAAATTATGCATCATAAGTATAGATAACCTATAATAACATCATTTTTCAATTCCACATGGACCAGTTCAAATTCTATTATTTACAACTCAAGATAATGATAAATTATCAAAACCTAAATGTAAAACATAACACATTTAAACCAAAAATACAAAACACAAAATAAAAGATTTAAAATACAAGATGTAAAAAACATAATTACAAGATACAAAATATTAAGAATTAAGTGTAAAACATAATGTAACACACACAACAAGTAATAAAAAGAATTTAAATACAAAATTTAACCAACTTTAAATCAAGATATGAATCATCAAGACTTAAGTGGAAAAAAATTACTTAAATACAAGCACGCAAACCAAAAACAAAAACAAATAATATAAAAAACAAACACATAATAAAAGATAAAACCCATGAAATTATCAACAATGTGTGCATGTGTAAATAATAAGGTGTTATGCTTTAGGTATTTTTCCCCTAGGCTAAGGGTAAAATGAAATGGTTGTGGCAACATGAAGGATAGAAGAATAAGGAAGGTGCCTAGTTGATTGCAAATACCCCAATAGAAGTGGATGCTACCTACATATTCCCATGGAAATTAGGCCAAATGTAGTTATTCTAGGGATTGCACCAAAAATGATAGAATAAAAATGATGATAAATTGGCATGTGATGATAGAGAAGAATTAGGAAAGACATACTCATAAAATGGTTTACTCACAAAACAATGAGAGTGTAAGGAAAATAATTATAAAATGGATAAGTGGATTGCACCAATTCTAAATACACAATGCCCACCAACATACCTCACAAAATGGTGAGAACTTAAGGGAACTGAAAAAGGAAAACTAGATTGGTCGAGCTGACCCAAGGTGTCCCATGTATCTAAATGTTGCCTACATAATCTATGTGGACCTTAGGCCAATGTAGTTCTCTCAGAAATGGAAGGTAATGTTATGGTAATGGTAATGAGTTTTTTAAATGAATCATTCTAGATAAGAGGTTCCATCCAATAAATTTTTTGGGCCTTTATATCTCGCTTGAAAATTATAAGATAATTTTTTTTTGATTTTTTGATTTTAAAGATTTTGCTAGGTCTTTTTAGTGTTTTTGGTTTTTTTTGTAATAAGGAAAGCAAGGTAATATGTTCAAATGTGCAATAAAACCATATATAAAATGATACTCACCCTTAGGTAGAGGCTCAAACAATAACTAAACTGACTGTAATTGTACCTTACCATGAACCAATAATAGAGCCTGAGGGACTCAGGGATACCACATAACAACAATATTAGACCATAAATGACACATGATGGGTAAATATAATTTAAGAGAATAAATTAAAGGAATTTTTTAAGGAACTATCAAGCAAGTAACACCATTGTTGAGATACATTGAAACACTTATCTACAAATAAGCTACTAATGCTAATCATTTTGAAGTGCCTTGGAACAATAATCATTGAATCTGCCTATAACACCTATTGGTCATAATCAGGATCATGATCAATAATAAGAACATGTGAATAATTAATAAAAAATGGCCCATGGGATAGTATGTTATGAGGAATAATAATGGTCTAGGGAATGGTATTATAAAATAATGAAGGTTAAATGGATGTCCCCAATTGAAGGCTTTTAAAGACAATGGTTCATTTCATCTAAGCATAGTATAATTTAAGATGCATTATGCTCATTAGTTCCTTGAGATCTTTCCCATCTGGTGAGTCAGTTTATATGCCTTAAAACCATAATCTATAGTAACAATAAAGATTTTGATCCAATTGGCTTAAACTTACCCTTATTACATTTGGCATTAGTATTATTTTGATTTTCTTTTAGTTCCAAATAACTAATTTCTAATTATTGACAGAGAATACATTAGTTGTATCTACATTGTAGTTGATTTTGATACACTCAAAAATGGTCTAATTCTACTTATCATTTCTTATCCAAGAACTCTAGAATTTGAAATATGGCCACTCTATATTCTTCATCATCAATGATAAGTTATAGATAAATCCATAAAGAGGGGAACTCAATCTCAATAGGGATAATGGCCTCAAAGCCAAAAACTAAGGAATAAGGCATAACACATGTAGGTGTGTAGGTATAAATATGGTAAGCACATAAGCCTAGGAATAATTATACATTCCAATGATGACCAACAACTTTGATAATATTATTCAAAATTTTAACAATGGTCTTGTTTGAATCCTCAACTTGGTCATTACCTGGAGCATAAAAGGTCATAGACATATTATGTTTGATTTGGAATTAGGTGTAGAGGGATTTGACATCTTTATTTCTGAATGGGCCATCATTATTAATTATAATGGTGGAGGGAATGTCATATCAAAAGATGATATGGTAATGAATAAATTTGGTAATCTTTTTTTAGTTATATATGTGAGGGTAATGGCTTATATCCACTTAGTAAATTACTATGTGGTAGTTAGGATATGTTTGTGGGCATATGAGGAAGTGGGGTTGATGTTTTTTATGATATTGAGTCCCCAAGTAGAAAATAGCTATGGTGTAGAGATCGGTTGGAGTGGTAAAGAAGGAGTATGTATCAAATACCTATGTCATTGATAAGCATCACACTCATTGACATGTCAGTATGTGTATGTCTCCATTGTGGGATAGTGACACCTAATTAGAAGTCATTTATTAGAAAGGAGCAAACCACTGGTGTGGGCCCCATCATGATATGTCTAGAGGAAGAGTTTTCTCTTTAAGATAGATATATATCTCTTGCTATCAATGGATATTAGGACCAACAATATTTCATAACATCTCAAAATCTAGTTGTTCATACTCTAGTTGAAGAAGGTTCTCAATGAGAAATTGATACTCTTTAACAATATTGGCTACTACTACCATTATATCTGATTATTTGTTATTGGCCCTTGGTATTTGTTCAAATTAAAGAATTCCAAATTGTGACTTGAGATTATCTACCATACTCTTATAAGATACAAGCTTTTTATCCCTTGTTTGGTATTGGTCTATATCCTGATTAATAATTAACTAGGAATCACCATATAGTATAAACTATCAAATATTCCATTTTAAGTAGAGATAGAGTTGTTTAATGAGTGATCTATACTCAGCCATGTTGTTAGTGTAATGTAAACCAATATGGAATACCTTGGGAATGCGATCTCCTTGTACTGTAATGAAAAAAATACTGGTCGTAAATCCACAAGATGTGAATGATCCATAAAATTATAATGTCCACTATTTGAGCTCATTAGTTATTGATTATAGAGTTAGAATTGACTCTTTTAGGAAATCAAAGTTGTGTGGTTGTGTTTCTAAGATAAAGGCTTCAACAAGTTGATATGCAAGAACTTTCCCCTTAATGGATTTTTTGTTCTAATAATCTACATCAAAATCACTAAGAAATATATCCCATTTGGCCATGCGACATGTTAGAGTGGATTTAGACAATAAATATTTGAGCAAATCGATCTTGGCAATGACTATGGTATTGTTATTGAGCATGTAATGACACAAATTTTAGAAAGTGAATGCTATTTCTAAACAAGCCTTTTCAAATTGGTGTATAGTTATTATCTTATGTTATGAGTGCCCTTCTTAAATAATAAATAGAATTCTCTTTACCCCACTTATCACATTGATCCAAGAGTACCCCTAGGGCATGCTTTGTTGTAGATATGTAGAGTAGCAATGGTCTTCCTAGCATAGGTGGCATTAATACTGGTAGGTTGGCCAAGTAATTCTTAAATTATTTAAAATATTTATGGAAAATAACATCCCACTAAATGATACACATTTATTCTAAAAGGTGAGTAAAAGGGTGGCATATCTCTACCAATTTAGAAATAAATTTATGAATGTAATAAATTTTATCCTGGAGATGATGGAGCCATTTAAAAGTATGAGGAGGCATTTCCATAATTCCCTTGACCTTAGCAAGATCAAATTCAATGCCTTAGTGTGACATAATGAATCATATCAATTTTACCGAAGTGACACCATAGACACACTTCTTTGGATTGAGATGCACCTTATATTCACAAAGTCTCTCAAAGATTATCTGTAGAACTTTAAGATTGCCTACACATGTTTTAGATTTGTCAAGGATGTCATCCACATAGTATTCAATAATGTCATGCATCATGTGATGGAATATGACAACCATGGCATGATGATATGTTTCCCTAACATTATTTAATCAAAATGGATTTACTTGATAACAATATGTTCCCCATAGAGTGGTGAATTCTATCTTTTGATGGTCCTCAAGTGTAATCTTCATCTAGATGTATCATGAGAGTTGTCCATGAGGGATATCATATTGTAGCCTACTATTGAGTTTATTATCATGTTAATGTTTAGTAAATAGAATTCATACTTAGGAAAATCCTTGTTAATATCTATGAAGTTAATTTTCAAGCAAATTCCTTAAGTCTTTTTTATGACTGAATAGTGTTTGAAATCTATTTTGAATAGTCCAATGGTCGATTAAATCATGCTTTTAATAACTTCTTATGATTTTTCATAACAATTATATAAATATGTAGATGAATTTTTTCAACCTCTATTTTATTGGATTGGAATTATCATGTTAGAATAGGACCAGGTAAATATATTAGTGAAGTCATTTAGGATAGTAATAATAAACTCACATTCTTCAGCAGTGAGTGAATTGCTTATGTAAACTATTTTGGGATCATCTTAGGTCTTGATGTTCACTTGTGTAGTATCCTCTAAAAGGAGTGTACAACCATATTAAATAATTATAGGTATGGATGGAAACTAGTCTTCTTATGCTATATATGAGCCATAGGGATCACTCATGTAAGAAGAATATGAATCTTCCATTTTTGGTAATGGATAATTTAAGAATTATTTTGGAATGTCTTGTACCAATTTTTCAAATATTTTATGTTCCTCTTCTCTAATATCGAACCCAATTGAAATTCTTAGACTTGGATGAAACTGAGCTTCCTGAGAAGATGAGTGAACTTCCCAGTCTAAAGTTTCCTAAAACCAGTTTTCACCTATGGACTTGTCTTTATCTTTATTTTTTTCCTAATCCAAAGGCGCCTGAAATAGGTTTTCACCTAAATATCTCAATGTTTTATTTTTTAATGACACAATAAGTTTGCCTACTCTCTAAATTAGGCATCATATTCCAATGTAAAGTTAAATCCCTATTTATGATCACTAGTTGGTAATCCATCTCTTTGTCCTATGAATTCAATGATGTATTACTCATTATGGAATTTGTCTAATTGTATAATTGGATATTTTTGGTCCCAATAGATTAGGCTCAAATGGTGGAGGGAAAGAGGATAATTAGGTATAATGGTTAGGTTGGCATTGATATCAAAGAGGTTCATGTTGTCAATCTCATCGTAGGTATTATAATGGGAATTTGCATCACTGTCAAGAGTCTCTTAATTATTCAACAAAGTTTTATCACTCTATAAATCGATGGGGTCACCCCTAAGTGGTGTGAATCTAATACCTTGATTTCCTATATGCATTACTGCAAGCATAGTTTAAATAATGCCTTTTGCTTTTGCCACGAGTCCTTTCCTCTGATATACCTAATTATATATTATCATATTGGGAATGAGGTGATTATTATATTTATAGCACATGGCAAAGCCATGATCACCATATAATCAACCTCCCTCAGCACTAGTAGTATGGTCCTAATTTAGTGATGTGTCTTTTAAAAATATGAGTGGCTCATGTAGAGCAGAATTTGACTTCTCTTTATAGATCATGTCAGGCTATCCAGGGATAGGTTTGGTCCTTCCATAGTATTTTAGCCAATCTAGGTAATTTGCCAACATGGAAAGAATCTTGAATGCAATATGTGGCTATGCTAGACTCTTCAATGATAAAATGGGCAAAAATAGATTTAGGAGGTGGACATGAGATCACTAGGTTAAATATAATATATTGGATATTCAAGAAGTTTTGCTTTATTTTTCTTGCCTAAATACTCAATACTAGCACAATAATTATAGTTCCCATACTCGACCTCTAGGTTTTTGCAATATAAGTATGGTTGTATATTGCTAAGAATAGTGACCTCTAATACTGAATGAGGGAATTTCAAGAACTAGTGAAAGGTGGAAGAGATTGCTTGTACTTTATGGATCTAAGGATGACCAAGAAGTAGATTACAGGTCAGTTCAATGCCAATGACATGGCATAGGGTATTGTGGTTGACAGGCCCAATAATAAAAAAATACCATAGATTTTCTCTCTACATTATCATAGGACTTGATTATAATAGTATCTTGCTACAAGTCTATGACTCTGTAACCCAAAGTTTGAATCCACCTCATTGATGCTATGTTTAACCCTGAACCATTACCTATAATAACCTGCTTGACTTTGTGGTAGGAAATGATGGCCTTGATGTACAGGGGATTATTGTGAAGGTGATTAAGGGATGACATATCACTTTAGTCGAATGTGAGTTATTGACCTAGGAATAAATGTCCCACTAGTTATTGAAATTTGGATGGATCGATGTCATTGGGTACTTTCTATTATTGGAGAAAATCATTTAATATGGCATGATGAACTTCAAATGTACGTAAAAGATCTAAGCTAGAAATCTCCATAGGCATTTTACTTAGTTATTCACCAATATTATATGACTTATAAATAAAAACATGAGGTGGTTTGTATTTTGGTAGGGTAATGTCTTGATTGAAGTTTGAATTAGGAGGCAAAGGGACTTTAAGGGTGACTTTTGGATGTCTAGTTGTAACTGTGCAATTTTGAGTTGGGAAAGAGTTGCCAAAATTAATGGAATTAGGTACTAGTCTAGGAATAGTAATTCTCTATGGTTGAGGTGAAATAATGTAGATAAGAATTACATTAGAATTACCTATAATAAAATGTGGTGGTTCAAATATAAAAGGATTAACATTGTAGAGAGTTTTAAATGGTTTAAAAGGCATGACTTTGATAATAGCAATGTAGTTATTTGTAACACATCCTACAACATCACCATAGTTGTATGGTAAACTTTGATAGACAACATGTTTATTTTAGGTATCTTGATCCTAATTATGTTGATTTGGTTCTTATTTTGGCCTTTTCGTTGCTACTAGTGTTGGCCTTGTCCTTGGTTTTGATTAGTTAGTTACTACTAATTATTTTACTTGGAAAAGGGGTTATTATATATTCCCATCCCCTGATTGGTGTTAGGTGCTCTTTTCTCTAACTTGATTTCCCCATTTTCAAGAAAATTTTCAATTAGATGTCTTGATTTCATGAACCTATAGATTGAATGGACACTCACATAAATTTTAATACCATGATGGTTTAGGCTAACCCTCCATAAAGGCTTCTAGACAAGGCCACACAATCATATTAACTACTACTAACTCTTGCAATATTGCCTCAATGGGCTCCCAAGGTCACTAAAAACTCATATTTATAGTATTCTCATCACAAGCTAGATATTTACATCATGAGATAAGGGTTAGGTGGGGTATTTTGAACATGTGGTGATTGCACTATTTGTACATGTCTCACCTCTATAATCCCATTTTCAATCATGTTTCTATTTTTTATGAAGGCCTTCATTTTCTTAGCTTTGTTGGTTTAAATTTGCACTTGATTTGGGTTCAGCACTTGGATTTGGTTCTTTTCTTGAGTTTGAGAATCTATGTTTAGAAGATCCTTACAAATACGTGATTTTTCTATTTGCACCCCTTTGTTAATGATTTATTCAAATGTGTGGGCATAAATAAGTCTAAGATTATGAGTGAGCTCAATAATTGGGTTTTGTGCAAAGATACATTTTAATTATGTATCTATCAAATTATACAAGAAACAACTAGCTAGAGCTCTCTACCTTTGTAAGTATGTCAAAAATATCTCTCCTCCTTAAGACTTGGCATTACACAAATCAGTGACTATCAAGTCATGTTCTATGATGTAAGACAAATGGTTCACAATTTTTTCTACTAGGTCATTTAAATTAGTGACTAGTCCCTTGGGTAGTTTGATAATCCATTCTAGCACTTGTCCACCCAAGTTGCATGGAAATAAGCATAGTAAATAGACATTATTGTAATCTACTTATTGAAATTCCATGAACAATGCTTGTAGATGTTCTCTTGGATTTCCTTTCCCTTTATACTTGTCAAATTTTAGAATTTAAAAATGGGTTGGGAAAGGCTCCTAGAGAAGTTGATATTAAATGGATAAGGGCATATGTCATAAAATTTATACTTCTTAGGCACTTGCTTACTAGCTTGAAGTTATGAAATTATTTCCTTGATTGTATTCCATTCATGGATATTGTGTGCATTTTATGATGAAAGGAAGGCACTTTACTAGATATTCATGAATTATTAGACTTGGCTAGCATTAGAATAAATAGGAATGACTCCCCTCTATACAGTTATGATAGGGATATTCACCCTATATCCTAAATTATGCATTTGATGAGGGATATATTGTAGGTTTGGAATCAAATTGGAATAGGTGAGGTGTTATTTTTCTTGAGGAATTTATTATTGATTTAGAACAACTATTTTGTGTTGCTAGTTTGCAAGAGGAACTTCTTGTCATTTTTATGAATTAGAATAAGTTTGTAATGTGTTTTGTGAATTATCCATTGCTTGCTATGGTGGTGGATTATTTTCAACTTGTTGTGAATGGTTTGACATTTTTTGTGAATTATTAGGTTCTTGATGTACATTAGAAATGATCTCCAAATGATTGAAAAATATATGTTGCATATCAAATAGAACTTGTTGTGAAGAATTCATTGGAATTGGTTATTCAATAGGAGCCAAAGGATACCTATCAAATGTAGGATTAGCAAGGTCTTATTTTTGTTGTTCATGCAACTGACTTTTCTCTATAAATATGGAATTATTGAATAAGGTTACATCCAAATAAGTGTTAAGCCGGTGATAAGATGATCTAACCAACATTGACTAATTTGTTGTATGGTGCATATGAGAATTTGAGTAGTCTGAGAAGGATCAAACCATAGACCCCTCCCTTTGTTAAATGAAGCAATGGTTGATTTTTGAATTTTCATATGAGGTTACTCTTGTGGTTACTCATCTACTTGGACAAGGGTATGTAATTTTTCCATTATAAAATTGGGTGGGAGCCTAAGATCTGATTCTATTAGCCTTAAGATGAAATCATATTGATCTTATATGGTTTATTTATTGAATATATCTTAGATTGATCCCATAGTGGGAGGGATATCTTCAAACATAACCAGGTGTTCTTGTCCATCACAAAAAATTTCTTCCTTGAAGTTAGGGACATAAAATTCCCCACTATGAGTGTCCCTCTACATGTTTGGAAAGGCACTTGTTTTTAAAAAGCACCATAAATGTGATCTTCATTCAGATTGGAATTAAAATTTGGAACGATATCGATTGGTATTCCAAATTTTATATTCAAATTGGCATAATAAAAACCTAAGTTTGAAATAAGACTAGAATAGACTGTGTGATGGTTTAAAATGAGAATAAAGTGTGAACTAAGTTCATCTTGATCATAAATTTGGAGGAAGATTGAATGGTCTTGGAACATAGAGTTTAAGTTAACATAATAAAACCTAAATATGAATTTAGAATAGAATGTGAAGTGTAACATCTCAATGTGAAAATAGGTGAAAATGTGTTTGAACTATTTAGACCCTAATATATTTGGGTTTTAAGATATGGTTGTGAATACAACACAAGTTTTTTGACAAAATAATTCTAGAAATCATGACTTATGATAGCGACTGACATAAGTTATGAGATAGTCACTAAATCCTTTCAATATAATTACCTTTAAAAGGATAAAATTCAAGGTTCATTAAATAATTTATTTCAATTATTGGTAGATTTTTTAATCCCCTTCTCTCAAAGGTTTGTACAAAAAGGTGATCTTTAGGTCTAGATACTTTTTCACCCTTACATTAATGAGTTATCTATAATAAATATGGCTTCTAAAATAAGTTTTTAATTGGTGAGCTAGATGGTCTCGATAAAACTTATGCTATGTGGGCACTTTAGAACAATCTATCAATTGGATGTGAGTTATTATAGGTCATTCTCTAAAAGGTCAAGTCCCTTTATAAACACTTTAGCTATTGGGGTCTTAGTGAATTTATACCAACACAATCAGACTTATAGGAACCACCATCTAAAATACCACTAACATAACCCCAATTTATATAACCCATTAGATAACAATGTTGTTATAATGTTAGGATGTAACTTATTATATCAATGCACCCCTAAATAACATTGATAAGGCTATGAAATCCACCACATGAAATCAAAAAAAGAAGTGAAAAAAATACATTTAATTTCTAATTCTCAGGACCCCATGGATGGGGAAGAGAAGAGTGTAATTCAAAAATAATATTTTTGGGTAAAGAACACAAACAAGTAAACTAGTGTAATTTTTTTCACTTAGGCTCCATAAAAGGGGCAAGGGGAGAGCATCGACACAATGATTTACAAACAAAAAATGTAAATTGAAACAATTAAGTAAAGAAAAAAAATTAAATAGTAAATATTCTTAAGATCACAAAGGCAATGTGATTTTTCTTTCATAAGCACTAAATTGAAAATGCGAATGAAGTTTGTCTTTGTTGGTTAGTTGTAAAAAGAAAAAAACTTAAATAGATATTAAAACCTATAAAACATGGGATTAGATTTTCAAAAAAGGGTTTTAACTATTCGAGAAAGATGATTTTAAGAATTTTAAGCTCAAAGTAAATTTGACATAGGTTGATTTCATCATTTAGCTGTGTGACTTTATTTTTTCAACATGATGACTCCACTATTCTAAAGACAAATTGAAACAAATATTTTTTTAATTAACCAATTAGAAGTATAACCTTGTCATTTTATAGGATGAATTCACCATTTCCAAAACAAGCAAAAAATAAAGTTTACCTTTGAATGATTTCACTGTTTCATTTATGATTTCACCAATGTTGAAATTGAGTTCACTATTTTTATTTCAATTTCATTATTTTCAATTCATGTTCACTATTTTTGTCAAACATATAGAAAACACAAAGTGATAAGAGTGATTTCATTGATCTCTAGGTTAACTTCACCTATTATGTGAGCAACTTTACTAATTCACAAGGTGACTTCACCATTTCACAAAGTGACTTCGTAAATTAGTATTAAATAAAATAGAGAAAATTTAGAATAAAAATAAGGATATCAACACAAAAATATGGCTTTATTGTGTATTTACAAGGCTAGAGATGTCTTCAAAGGGATTTGTGAGATACACAGTCCCACAAGGCGTGTCATTATGTACAATGAAAAATAGAAAGAGACTTAATACAACATTAATTAATAAAATCCAAAACAAATTTAAGAACTAAAACTCTATGCTTTCTTCATAGGATGAGTTATAATTATCAAACAAAGGAATCAATAAAAGAAGACAAACAAGTCATTTACCTTCCTTGAAGAGCCCAGCTAACAACTGTTTTAAAAATGATTAGGCTCGGTTTGTGAACTAGGAGCCTTTGTCAATGCAATTTTTTCATTCCAAAGGCATCTCCCCTTGTCCACCCGTGGATTTGATCAAAAAATATGAATAAATGGTGAATCTTTTATCATGATTTCGGCATTATATCTTTGCACAATAAAGTTTGATAACTATTTATGGAGGTATTTGTATTTATAGTTTTTAAAAAAAATAATATCAACTATCCATCTCAAGATCAGGATGGGTGGTCCAATATGTATTAAAATTTGGAGATAAAATGCATTAACTTTAGTATGCATTGATCAATGTTTCTAGTTTTTTCTATATTTATGTTGATATTTTGCATTTTTGATGTTGTGACCAATGATGTCATGATGATGTCAAATTTTTAAATATTTGTTAAAATTTCATTTTTCAATATTAAATATCAACTAATTTGACATGGATTTTTCACTTAAGCATTTAGTTGGATTTGATTAGCTAAGTGATTGTAATTATTCCTTTTGTAATTCCTAGAATTTGATTAGTTTCCTTGCACTATTGGTCTAAAATGTCAATTCACTAAGTCTTAATTTGACTTGAAATGAATTAGAAGAAGGTGATGAATGTTTATAGGTTAATTCCCTAATTAGGGACATATTAATGCGGCTCAACAATTACATGTTAGATGTGTAGATGAATCATAGTGTTTCAGTGATTTTTGTCCATTTTGTATATGATTGAGTGAATTCATTCATACTTGTAATTGTGACTAGATAGAGGTGAGAATTGGATGTGAACATTGAAAACATGATTGAAGGCTAGTCGTATGAGGATAATAATAAACACATCATCCATAAAACATAATTTTTGTAATGGATGCAGACATAAAATTTAAACAAATTATCGATGAAACTTGTTGGGTGTTGTTGATACATGTAAATATATCATAGGGTTCCGATAGTGTTGAAAAAACTTATCATTTGAAGATTGAAAGAATCTTTTGCATGAGTTGTTGGTTTTGATCTTCCTGAGATCTATGGTGGAGCAACAGCTAAGTTATTTGATTATTTCATAAAATGATTAAGCAAGTGGTTGTTGGGAGTAACCTTGGTCCTAAAGTTTGTGATTATAAACACTATTTTCTCTAAATATAGTGAACAATGATTATAATCAAAAGTCTAAGACTCTAATATGGCATGAATATTAATAGTGAGAAAGTAAACTACATTGATTTGATAAAAAATGAGAAAATAAGTAGGGCAAGGTAGAAAGAGAGATTTTTATGTTCCTTAGTTTAGACATCTCAACAAAGCTCTTATTTCATCAAAGATATGCATATTAAAACCAACATATGACATGAAATTACCAAATAGTATAGATCCTATCATATACCAGGAAAATATCTAAGGATATTTGAAACATGAATATTAGATATCACATTCACTTTAAAGATTTACTTAGATAATAACATTGCATTTGCATATCTTCCAAAAAAATAATGATATTTTAATAAATCTAATAACTTTCAATCAACCTAGCATAAAGATCAAATTAACAACTCTGCATTAATACATGCATTTATAGAATTCATAAAATTAGTTCAAATCTAAACATCAAAATAGAGACTTGAGGAAGTAGCCATGATAACAAATAAACAGATAGAATGAGACAATTTTCACATAATTCTTTTGCTTATATTATTTTCTCCAAAATTTAAAAAATAGTTTTGCTCTCAAAACTTCCTCCCTTGTTCTAATGATAATACCCCCCTTTATAGGTTGGAAGAGTAACCTATGGGGTATTTCGGTAGTCATTATCAAATGGGAATCAGACAAGTGTCAAGGATAGATGTCCTCTTACAAATATTCTAATACCAATGACACTTTTCAAATGTGATTAACTATAAGCCATGTGTGTTACATAATGTGCTTGCTTTTACAAAATAGTGTATTATTTTTAAATTATTTACATGGTTTTTGATACAAAATAATATTCTAAGTCAACTTTGTTGACTGTGAGATACCCGTACATCTGCATCTTTTTTATTTTGTTCAAAAATATTCATGGATTTGTCATATTGTTCATCAATTAACCTAAGATTGATGATAAGAATATATCTTCTATTTTCCTTACTAAATATTTGAATATTTCATCTATTTTTTCCATGGATTCTTTGATGCTCCTAGCATTACCAATATTTTCATTTGCTGATAAGGTCAAGTTCAAGATATGGTTGTTCTTAGATCCTATGATTCCCTTCCTTCTAATCTTGACCTACTGGATGAATTCGGTAGCTATCTACTGTAATTCTTCATTAGTTATTAGGCTTGTTTGACTGGGGATGGTTGGATCCTTAATCAAACCTCCTAGTATATATATCATTATACCCTCTACTTGTTTGATGTCTCGTGAGATACCTTTAATGCTTTTTGACCACTTATTTATGTCCCTAATTTTCTCCATTAAGATTATCATGGCCATATTTAAGTGTGATGGGTTGACTATTTTAAGTTCAGGGATCTGGTTTTCCATTAATATCTTGATCAATGCCTTTACTTTAATTTTTTGAGCCTTGTCACTAATTGGCTTGGTTCAGAGCCATGTCATGTTGTTTACTCACCATGTCCAATTTGGACCTTATTTCCTTCAAATAATTAAATGTCTCATAGATAATTGTTTCAAAGATATTAACAACATCTACTGGTACTAATAGAATATATTATTTTTCCATAATTTTTTTTCTTATTTTAGTCCTTTGATTGTAACCTGTAGCCTTTCTGACTTGGATTTGGCTATCTCCAGAACATATTATTCAAACATGGGGTCTTCCCCTGATCTCTGTTCCCTCTTCTAAGTTAGGTGAATCAAAGGTTCAACCCTTTGGTGTAGAACCTCCTAACCTTCTTCTATAACAATTGTTTCAATTACTCTATGTAGGCCTTTAGTAGTTGGATCTTACCTGAATCCCACGGAAGACTGGGCCTTTTTATTAATTAGAACCTCTTCTTGTAACTGAACTACTGATTGAGTTGAAGTAGCAAGTCTCTTTTCTTCTTCATTTTTGTAATTATATTATCCAAGGCTTTAAATCTTGTTGTTGAGGTATGTCTATGGTTTTCACTATAGCCCATGGGTGATAGGCAGTAGGAAGCTTCTCCATCCTTGGTTCATATATGAACCATTCAAGTATAGCCAATCCATAGATTGGGTTCTATTCACTGAATAGGTTGATGTCCTTCCAAGGGAAATTAATTTTGTAAGAATAGGAGGGTGATGGTATCTAAGAACTACTTGGAATGATGGCCATTTTTTATTTCTTTACCCTTTGGACAATTGTAGTCTCAGCGTTCCTCTTGGGAGGATCAATGATCACTAAGTCCATTGACTCATATTTTTATTTTTTTTGTTTGGCTTCTCCAACATTTTCTTCTTATGCATTTGTATCTATTTCATATTTCATGGAGAGCATTGTCAATGAATCTTCAAGAGATTCCTATGGATCTAAAGCTATCATGTGAATTTCTTCTTGTTGAGGTAAATCTTGTTCTGCTATTCTAGAAGACTCGGGGGTTGAGGAGATTGAAGAAACTTCTCTTGGTATCCTTTATTCAATATTATGATTTATTTTTATGTCATTTAAGGGAATCTTAGAAGGTCCAACATCTACCAGATGGTATTGTCTAGGACCAAGCTGTTATCTATCTTCCATCTATTGATCTCTCAACAATCTAGATTCAGGCTTTATATTATGTTCCTTTAGTCTTCTATCAACTTCATAAGAGTCGGATACCTTAGTGTACACAAATTCATATGCTCTAAGTTCATAATCAAAAGGTCTAGCTAGAATGTATTTGGTATTCAATTACTCCTTTGCCCTACGATTGGGATCCCACTATTTATTGTCATCTATCTTCAAATTGAAAGAAAGCATGTGTTTTAAATCCACTTCAATTTGGTCCCATTGTCATAAATTTTTTCTACCAATAGTCATGGAAAAACCATGGATAAGTCCTTTTCTCTTGGGCTTGTAGATCCCATCTATTTCATTAAATAGTTGGTATACTACTTCTTATTCTGCTAACTTATCTAGGATGTGCACTGGCAGTTTAAGGGGGGCACTTTGGGTTCCCTCTATTTTGATAACCATGCAATTAGGGTATAGCCAAATATCTACCATTTTCTCAATGGTCTTCTTGACTAAATGAGTTATCCTCATCATGGAGATACCATTGATGTCTTGGCTCAAGGAATAATATACACAGACACAGATGAATTGGATATGGTTCCTATATTTATGAATATGCAATTTTGATTTATATTGTGACACAGTTTGGGTGCCACTAAGGGACTACTCTCTTTGGTTAGGTATTTTAGTTGTGGCACATAGTGCATCTAACAAATATGACATCATGAAGAACTCAGTTATCTTATTTATTTTAATACTAAAGATCTACTTGCTTAAGGAAATGCTAATGATTTCACTTAAAGGAGGTACTACCACTTCCTTAATAATGAAATACACAATAGGCACCCATATCGATTCCATGTATGTAGTATGTGCAAATCCATATAATTTGTTCAACATGTTCATAACCATTATGACTCCTAGTCTGAATTAGCTCACAGGGATTTTCTTGTTAGGATCTACAATGAATTTGTCACCAGCTTCTAACCATTTCACTAGGATTTTTTCCATGGTATGTTTTTAGGCCCATGCATTAATGGAGGTAAGGTCTATTTGGGGCCTAGGTAGTTTATAATAGGATTTGAAGGCAATAGGGGATATGTATGATATTTTCTCAAACTAGGTTCATGGATAAGCATATCCATATAAAATTTAGCATGTTTGAAAATAGGACTAAGTACGTTGATGTAGTGTAATACCTCTAGTTTGGTAGTAGCATAATGGAGTCCTATAAACTGAATTGCCATAATGTCATCGTATAGTCTCTTTACCAAAAGTAGCTTCTCCTCTTGGTTAAAATTCCTTGGTTCTTTATAGTCCAGAACAAGTTTGAGTAGTTATTGTCTCCAGTATTTAGTGAAGAAGCCACAAACTTTGTATCTTTAAATACTAATCCCTCTATGTCTAATGACAAATATAATTCAACCACTTGCTTCAAATTAGGTCCATAGGTTGCCATTTCTACGATTCTCATTAAATTTTCCACTTGTGAATGATAATTTCACACTTTTAGCTATATGGTTAGAATCTTTGAACAATTTTGATTAGCAGGTTCTCTCTTCTAGCTAGAAATAGTGAATGCATGAACAATTCTAAAGCTTTTTTGTATGTCTGAGGGTTTTTGGGGGTCTAACTGAGTTTAAATGGCAACACATGAATTTGAAGTATTTGTTTTGGTAGCCTAGATCGTATTTTGATCTCGTATTTATATGTTTGCATGCTTGGGTCCATAAAATATTTTGATCTGACATGTCTGCCTATGTGGCATCTCCTTGCCATGCTCTTTGTTTAATTTTAAAATATGACCATTTTTGCTTCAGACATGTGTATTCATCTCATACCCCCTAGAAACTTGATCAAATTCACTTTGTCAATCTCCTCGAGAATCTCTTGGCCTTGAATTTCAACATTGGCCATTGATCTTTAATATGGGCTTCCAAGATTATGACACTTGACAACCCCATGTGCCTTCTGTGTGCCCTGCTATCAGTTTCCATTCAGTTAATGATCTTACACCATGTAGTGTCCTTGCATGAAATTTGGGCTTATTGATTTATTGACTCGATTTGCACTATCGATCTGCATATGCATGATTGAACGTGTGTCATCGATCTTTGATCTACATGATCATATGCATGTTGTTGATATGCTTAATATATGATCAAATGTGAGCCATTAATCTACTACTGATTCACTGAGATTCTGACACATGGTGGCCTTGTGTTCAATCTTAGGATCCTTTGATCTATTGACTTTGTACTCGTCGTTAAATCTCCATCTTCATGATTGACTGCGAGCCATAGATCTATCTTAACTTATTGACTTTGGGAAATCACCCATGTGCCATTGATCCTTGATCCAATCGAGCGAAGTTTTGACACTTGACAGCCCTTCATTCAATTCGTACCTGTGAATACTAAAATCAAAGAATAAGTGCTCTAGACATATAACGATTTAGCATAAATCTTAGATTAAATTTTTAATGAATTAATAAACTCGATCAAAACTTAGACTAAAATTAAACTAGGACTAAGATGGAATAAAGTGATCCGTTGAAAATATGAATCCATTTTAATAAGAACTTAGACTAAATTAATTTAAAGTAAGGTTTTGAATGTTATTTAAACTTAGATTCGATTAATCAATTAAGGACCAAATGAACATATTGACTTGAATGGAAACATATTAATTAACCAACTAAGAATCAAATTAACATTAAAACATAAACCCATGAACAATTGTTCATTCTAATGAAGATCCATTAATCTTGCAAGATGAAAACATATGGGCCAAATATTGATAACATTAAATAAGATCAAATAAAACTTATATATTAACATTAAACTAAATCAAAACATGATACTCAATAATACACTCTAATCAAGTTGAATGCCTAATTTATAACCCAATTTGAAAAATATGAAAAAAAAAAAAAAAAAAAAAAAAACCTCATTTTAAAAAATGAGGGATGTTGACTTCAACAAGATCTGTCAAACTAAACATGAATTCGAATCCCATTATTCATGGATTTAAATAAAATATTAGAATAAATCATACAAATATGTTCCTTGCTTGTAACCGATAACATATGAAAGAGCAATAAATACTTATGTACTTATACAATTAAATAATAGTTTCTATACTTATATATACTTTCTAAATCAAACAACATGACTTTTTCAATTTAGTTATCACAAAAAGGAGGCACTCGTGAAACACACAAACAACGAAAATAACAATGATTTTTAAGTATGCATGATTAAGGATTAATATTATCTTAAATCTTTACTAGAAGATTAATCTATGGTAGCGCTCATGCCAAGTTCTTGTGTCAGCAAAATTATAAATAAAAGGCATATTTTTTAATACTAGATAAAGGTTCTTTCAAAAGTGAGGTATATAATGTTGAATTCACCATTGATTTATTTGCATGTTTTTTTAATTTCTTTCTTAGTATTTAGGGATATAAATTGTGAGTAAATATATAGGTGTAGTTTTAAGAAGTAATATATTTGTTTTTGTAACGATATTTTTTATTTTATTTTATTTAATAAATTAGTTTATTGTTTTTTAATGCGTGATTTCAATATTATTATGTGTTATTATATATTTTTTTTAATATAAATGATCATAAAATTATTAATATTAAGCTTTTTATATAAATGATTGGAGAAATTAATATTAATTTTGTTTAATATATATATATATAATTCTTAAAAAAATTTAAATATTGAATTTTATAATTTTAGACTTGTGAATTTAAAATATGTGTTTCTAACATTTATTTATTAAGGTATTATATGTTGTAGCTTTTTTTAATAATAGACACAATTTAATTTTTAAAGCGTTTTAATTCAATATTTATTATATAAGTTCCAATTTTGATTAGAAATTAATATTAATTTTGTTTAATATATATATATATATATATAATTCTTAAAAAAATTTAAATATTGAATTTTATAATTTTAGACTTGTGAATTTAAAATATGTGTTTCTAACATTTATTTATTAAGGTATTATATGTTGTAGCTTTTTTTAATAATAGACACAATTTAATTTTTAAAGCGTTTTAATTCAATATTTATTATATAAGTTCCAATTTTGATTAGAAATTAATATTAATTTTGTTTAATATATATATATATAATTCTTAAAAAAATTTAAATATTGAATTTTATAATTTTAGACTTGTGAATTTAAAATATGTGTTTCTAACATTTATTTATTAAGGTATTATATGTTGTAGCTTTTTTTAATAATAGACACAATTTAATTTTTAAAGCATTTTAATTCAATATTTATTATATAAGTTCCAATTTTGATTGTCTTAATTTTATTTGGACATATTAATTCAATATACATTATGTTGTTTTGTTAGGTGAGGTTAATATAGGTTTAACCTATTTACTATACTATTTTGGATTCTATTGAAAACATTTCTCTTTTAGTTAATGTTACTCTATAATTAATTTAAAACATTTGTCAATTTAAACTAATTTAGTTTAAATTTAGAAATGTGAACTCTCATATTGACTTTCACTTTTCTAATTTTCACTTTTCTAATTTTCTTCATGGTACACTTTCTATGGTATCTTATGCACTTCTTATCTTATCCTTATCACATCTTATGCTTTATTCCCTTTGTGTCATGTCCAAAAAAAAAAATCCATAAAACCCAAATAAAACAAGGCAATTTTTTTTTATTAATTTCATTTTAATTAATTATTCATTATTGTTGCTAATCATCTAACAATTCAAGAGATGAAGTGTGTAACATCAAATATTATTAGTTATTATTGTTCCTAAATTGCCACACTACAAGAAGGTTTATTTTTATCTTTAACTTAATATGTTTATAAGGAAGGAGAAAAATTTAAAACTAAAATGTATAAATTATGTCATAATAAAAGTGTTTTTTTTTATTCAATTTTTTTATTATTTATTTATTTTTCCAAGAAGAAAAACTAACATTCTTCCAAAGTCAACATACATATTAAAAAAATAGTAAATAAATTTGAGTTTAAAAATATATATGATAAGGCTACAACCCTATGATTATCAGGGGATAAGATCCTACTATAATATCAAACAAACATCATTCTTAAAGAGCACAAATCACAAATAAATATTATATTAATATAATAATAATCTCAAGTGAAATAGACATCATTTCATGTTAAATATAAATAAAGAGGTCAACCATATTCAGATCATATATATATATTTTTTTTAAAAAATTAACATATACCAATGATCTCGAAAATAGTTTGAACTTAAAATAAGGATAGACAAGGAGATAACTGTAACCTATCTTGTGACTTAGGACTTATTTCCCTCATAGTTTGGGTAGTTTACATATCCACTCCTTGTGTATAGGGTTTAGATATAGTTATCCTCTTGAATTTTTAAAGGTATCTTACAAAAGATGCAATCACCAAAATAGGGTTAGCAATCTAAGCCAACAATTAAATAATTATCACAATACAAACATGATTCTATGGTTTAAATCAAGTGTGGTCAAATTACCCATAACAAAATAAACACACTTTTTTTAAGGTCATAATTTAAAATTATTATTTACTTTTAAATATTCAAATATTATTTTAATAAAATAAAAAACACAAATGTATTTAGGAGGAAAGAGATACCCATTGTTTAAAATATATTCAATATTCAATGTAAATATTTGTTTTACAACATCATGTCCCCCTAACTTGCTTTAAATTTTATGTTTAATTTTTTTTCCAAGGTAAAATAGAAATTACATTTTGTAGATGCTAATCAGTGTTTTAAGGAAAAAGATCAAAGAAAAGGAAAGCCTCTCAACAAAAACATCCGGAAGGAATGAAACAATACATTAAAAGAGGTCATCACCAAATAAAATTACCTTTATGCCCAACCTCCAAAGACAGGGCTTTAATGAGAACAAAGTCCCATGCAATCCTCAATTCTGCCTTTTTAACCCTTTTTTTCTTGCCTCCTGCGAAACCTCTTGAGAGGGCTCAACCAAGACCATCTGCATATCCAAATTCTGATTATCTTTAGGTGGAATAGTAGTCATAAGTTCTGAAGTCGTATGGGCTAGTTGCTCCTTATTTAAATCTGAAGACTCCGATTCATGAACTCTCTTTAACCCCCCTAAAGAATTCTCTTTCAAAACGTTCCTTGTAGATTTATTATTATCTTCATCTCCTTCCACTATAGGAAGAACAATATCCTCCCTTTGGACTTCTGATTCTCCAAGTTTATTCTTTTTTGGTTATGTTGATTGCTGATTTACTTCTGTTGCTCATGACAACTCCACCTTTCGAATGCAGACTTCACTCCCTTATTTTTAGAATGATATGTTCTTGCTTGAGGGCAAGTAGCATGTAAATGGCCTGAAAGCTTACAAATACAACATCGGAAAGCAGTATTTCAAAGTTCAGTAGCTGAATATGTTGAAATTTTCCGCATCTAATGTACACTTTGTCTGGTAGTCACTTACTGAGATCAATCTAGACACAAATGCGAGCATAAATGCATAAACCTACTGTTGCTCTCTCATAATCAGCTTTGACAAAGATGCCCAAAGAGTTTCCTATCTCTCTGAAACAACAACTAAGATGAAGAGGGAGATTTGGTAGACGGACCCAAATAGGCATTTTGGTGACTGAATGTGTACTTGGATCAAACTCTTCAAACCAAGGAGTGAAGTAAAGTCCAGCAGTCCCCCAGAACCAGGGGTCTTCCACTAATACTCGCCGATAGTCAGAGAGATCTCACAATTCTTATTCCAATTCGAATAAATCCATTGAAACAATGCTGGTGTAGTTGGCCAAAATCCATTGAATCTACAAATCACTGCACCTTTTTCTAGTTCTATCCTATATTTTAACACATTTTCCTCTGGAATCTCCACAATCGGCACCTCTTCAGCATGCTCCACAATGTAAGCACTTGTGTTGGGTGAAGGCTTAGTAACACCAGGTTTAGAAGCTGATTTATTTACTGCTTCCTTTATCTACTGATTTATTAGAAGCTGATTTTTTCGAAGAGGATGGCATCCCAGCACCTACAGCTCCTCCATGTAATCTCAGCACCAGAGAAAGAGTGGAAAGTTTCCCTATGTCATATCCCTCCAGTGAAGTAAAATCGTCTGATTGTTTGCCCTCAAATAAAAGAGGTTGATATTATACTGGAATCCCTTCTGAAAACTCTAAAAAATGCTTAACCTCAATCACAAGGTCTGATGGTTGTACCCAGAAACAATTGATCTTCCCAAGGAGAGAATGAACCATAATCTGATACCCGTTTTTACCTTTCCAATGTGTTTGCCAGGAGTCATTCCATCAAATAAATAACATGTCTTCACTTTGACAGATGTTTCACAAGCTTCCCCTTAGTCTTTGATAACATGTCGCTATGGCAATCTGTTATTTGTTCCCATTCTTTTCTCTCTTGGCCTTGGCCTCCAAAGCCTGCTCACCTTGTTCAGACCCTGCTGCCATCATTTTGCCTAGCCCAACATCTCCCTGCAGTATCTCTTTGAACACATTGTAGGCACCCTTTGTGTTCCCACATTTTGCATTGGGAATAGCAATGTCAATCTTCTAACCAATATTCGACCCAAAGCCAATCTTATTCGAGCAATCAAAGGACTGATTACCCAGATCCGAGGCTCCAAACTCTGCGCAGGGATCAAAATGGAAACACGTTCTGGCTTTTTGTTATCCAATAGCAGCTGTTTAAAGAGCGCAGCAGTCTCCACGGGCTCCGCACAAGATAACTTCTGATATAAAAACTGAACTCCAAACAACCCATGGCTCGTATTTATGACATGGCATTTTGTCAAATATGTTGTGTGCATTCTCAGAACTTCCCTATTTGGCATACAATGTCAAACGATTCATAGCCAGACTTGTGTGAATGGAATAATGCACCGTATCCGTGAACTTTTCTGAGTTCTATAGTATAGGACAACGAGACCTGTACGTCCTCTTCAATGATTTTAATCTTCTCTGTAAGGAGCTCAGCGACCTTTCTAAGTTCTACCGAGCCGTCGTTGCCTGAGAGTGGTGTAGGTCTTTTGAGTGTATCCGATATCATGTTGACAATCCTCTGCCTGGCCGAGTAGGAGAGACTCCAAAGCGGATTGGAAGAATCATTGTGACGAAAACAATAGGAAAAGCGATTGTCAACAGTGCGAACGTCGGAGACAGAGGCCAAAAATGTGTCTATTACACGCTCTGCCTGGACTGTGCGGCGAGCGTAGGAGTCGAACAGCACAGTTGGAAGGAGCTTCACGTTCAAGGCCGTTGGGGACGACGGGATCTGCAAAAATATTTGACCAGCTGCCATTTTTTTCCACTCTCTTGTTTCTCTTAAAGTGGCTAATACTTTCATTATGGTTGTTTTATCTTGACAAAAACACAAATGGAATTATACATATGTAATATATATACACACACCCCCACATATATATATACCCCCCACACACACACACACACATATATATATTTAAAATAAAATATTAAATATATTCATAAATATTCATTTACATACATGCACATGTATATTAAAATTCGAAAGCAATAAAATTTTAAATTTATTTTAGAGAAGGTAAGTGGGTGGTCAAAACCCACATGAAATTCACTATATAGTGGTTAGAACATGACCTCTTGCTTTATTTTAGGTATTGCTAGAGATGGAAATGCTTAAAACGTAATCGATGGTCAAAAGTTTCAACGATAAGGGATTGAATTGACCATACCCACCCCACATACATACACTAACTAACAACATGTATGTCTCAACCGAAGCTTATAGTTTTCATCCCTTTTTTCAATTAAAAAAAACATGTACGTTTCAAGTGACATCTTGTATATAGGCCTATAGTTTTCTTCCACTTTTTCAATATATAAAAACAACATGCATGTTTCAACCATGCCTTATATCATTTTTTAATTTTATTTCATTCCAATTTTTTAAATAAATAAATTTAATTAAAATATAAATTATATTTATTTTTAAATTTATTTTATTTCAATTTTATATATTTATTTATATATATGATCTTTTTCATTAAAAAAATCAATTTTAAGAATTAATTTTATATATTTTTAATTTCTTAAATTTTATAATTCAAATAATAAATCTATATAAAAATAATATTTTTTCCTTTAATCTTTTTTAAGCATGCAATAAAGAGAGATTAATTTGAATGAAAGAACCCAAAATTAGAGAGAAAACATTTACTTATTATTATTTTACAAACAAAAAATCAAAGTGAATAACTCTTACCTCTCCTTTATCACTCATTCAAGCATGATCCAAGCCTCAACAATACAATAATAATTGTTTTCATTTCAATTTCTCTTCCAAATAGAGAAGCTTTTCACAAAGTTCCAGCTACTTCTTACACATCCACGATTTTCTTTGCTTATTTCTATGAATAAACTCACTCTTAAACATCACTTACATGTCATTATTATTTTTTACATGTTTATTGAAACTTTTTACACATATATTAAAGTTTATTATATATTTACTTTCACACTCCAACTTAATATAGGCTAGAATCATAGATCTTATAAACAACGTTTGTAAAGTTCGTAAACTTCCCCCAAAAAAACTATTCAACCACTTTTTATATAAATAAATTTATTTATTATTATATAAAATTAATTTTAGTTACATTAATCTTCTTTAAACACTCATACTACAAGAAAAACTGTTTGATTATTTATTAAAAAATGGAATGAAATTGAAATCTACATACGTAAGCACGCCACGGTCACGGTGACTGAAAGTAAGAATTAAAAAAAAAGCGCCAAAAGCCATCTAAAGAAGATTATCTTACTAAAAAGGGGATAACATCTTATGTAGCCCAGTTTAACAAATGTACTCATCACTTTACTCTTTACCCTTGTAAGTACCTAATCGTTCCTAATTAATATAAATATTTATAATATTTTAATTTGATTTCAAATTTATTAATAAACAGACAAACATGACAATCTATTTGTAGACACAGAATCAAATAATTAATCATAAGGATCTATTAAACATTTATAATTATTTTAAAAAAATCAATAATTATTAAAATATATATTATTGTTGAAGTTAGTTTTTATAAGAACAATTTTTATTTTCAACATTAAAATTTTAACATCTCTAAAAATATTTATATTTATATAACTTATTATTTCTAATATATATATTTTAAATGATTTCAATCGTTTGAAAGCCTCATAAATACCAATATAGTTATACCATTCAAACATTTTTCGCCCAATCCCATAACTCACTTTATTTTGATTTTTAAACACTACAACATAACAAGGGCATAAAGCGCCAAGTCTCTACGGGATGCGATATTTCATCATTAATCATAAGGATCTGTTAAACATTTATAATTATTTTTAAAAAATCAATAATTATTAAAATATATATTATTGTTGAATTTAATTTTTTTTATAAGAACCATTTTTATTTTTAACATTAAAATTTTAACATCTCTAAAAATATTTATATTTATATAACTTATTATTTCTAATATATATTTTTAAAATGATTTCAACCGTTTGAAAGCCTCATAAATACTAATATAGTTATACCATTCAAACAATTTTTGGCCAACGCCAGAGCTCACTTTAATCTGATTTTTAAATACTACAACGGAACAAGGGCACAAAGCGCCAAGTCCCTGCGGGATGCTATATTTCAAGCTCTACAGGGTGCAGCTAAGAGAATGAAAAGTAGGCAGATTAGAATGCAATAGCAGGTTGATACTGAACTCTTTTCTTAGTCTTCTGAGACCAAGACAGCTTCTAAATGTACTTTATCTTCTGATCTATCTCTAGCAGATTGCACTTCACGTGCTCCAGGTTATGGTGGAATATTTCCACCACTTGTTGAGAGATTGATAGAAGGAAAATTTCAGGAAATGGTGCACACTCTTGAGGGATTTGTGAACACAATTGATACCAAATAGTAGGTGTAGCAGAGATGCACCAGGTAGGTGCAGAGGGACTTGTTGATGGAGCACATGGACCTATTTGTGAGGAGCACAAGGATGTTGTTGAAGACGATCATGATAGTGTGGACCCCGGGAGCAAGATGGCTAAGGCCATGTGCTTTATATGATTTAAGGCTGCAATCTTAAACTTACATTATTTTGATAAGATAATTTTGTAATGGCCGCCTACTTGTGAAGCTCTGTACTGGTTTAGCTGTATTTGGCGGCGGGTGACTTAAATCTGGTTTAATAGTTATGTTTTCCTTCCTTAGAAGTGGCTATTCTGTTTCACTTTATTAGAAAACTCCCGAACAAATCCGAAGAAAGGATCTTTCAATCTTAGACATTCTCCAAGGAATAAGAGGAATGGTTTGGCTACTAGGTCATCAGGGTATGGTTAAACATTTTGTCAAATAAATAGTTTATGGTTTCAGGGAGTCATTATGTCTATTTCTCGTATAATACTGAGGACTACTTAATCTCTCTGAATGTATTATGATATTTTTTAATCTATATATTCAGCTTCTTCATTTCTGAACGGTATCACCTTCTTGTGTTCTACATCGACCACATAGCCCAAAAAATCTGCACACATGTATGCAAAATTATGTACAAACACCACCCATGATAATGTGATCATAGCAATTAAAAGAGCCAATCATTGTTTTAAATAGGATGAACTGAGGGAGTAGGTTTATGAGACATACTGTCCATTTTGGAGATCGCTTTAGAGACTATCTCTCATCACTTTTAGTAGTGCATATTGGGATCGAGAACAATTACTTGAACCTGCACAATGTTTCCATTCATTATTATCAGACCAAGCCTAATATAGACACAACAGTAAAGGATAAATAGGATGGGGTTACCCCAGGCATTGTTAATGCGTATACAGAGCACAAAAGTTAAGTTTTTACTGGAGGCATTTGTGCAAACGCCCGACTGAACATCCTTGATCCATCTCCTAAGAATTAACAATACTAATGGGAAATTTTAGACTCTTATAACACCACTAGTATCCTTATAACTTATATATCTTATAATTTGCAAGCAAATGCCTTGTTTAAGTATTGTAGAAATAAGAGCGAAGACGACATCATACGAAGTGATTTGTAAGATTATATATTACAAGAGTTGTAATATTGTAATATTGTGGACAACATGATGAAGATAATGGAGGGTGTTTTTTCGTCCATAATGTTTATAATAATAATGGAGCCACGTCTTCACTGTTGAACAACATTATCAGGAACAGTGTTCGTATATAATTTTCCATATATGGATAGTTCAGATTTGAAGGAGGAGCAAAGATAACACTGTTCAAAACAAATAATGAAAAGACTAGTTAATAAAAAAGAGGGAAACCACATAATAGAATTTAGGAGGATCAGTCCATAGAACAAATGTGAGGACATTCAATGGATTGTAATGTTTCTTCAAATAATATAATCAAAAGGGCATGTTATTTTCACTAGCACACTATATTTTTAGCAGTACAATTGATTTGTATAGGATGTTTAAAACAGGATGAAAAGCCTAATTAATTAAAAAGAGAAACAACATAGAGTTTAGTTTGTTTAGTCCACAATGAAAAATAAATGACAATTGCAACGAAAAGCTGAAAATTTTTGGATTTCATTAAAGGCATACCTGAAAAAATGGCAATAGGCTACAGACTTGCCAATTATGTTACTTGTGGAGCAGATTTTTGAGTGTTTTGCAGGCTTCCAACATCGACATTAGTTTTTCCTTTTCATATCATTCATGGTTTATTGGTCCACTTTGATTATTTTATCTTGGTCGAAGAGTATACTTGGTAGCACATTCCTGTCTTACATTGGAATTCGATGGAAGTGCAACTGATAGCTTTTAAATGAAGCCATTACAACTACAATTAACAATGATACTATTTAGTACAATTTGAATTTTCCTCCTTTAATCCACCCTGTCTACAATCATGATGGTGCCCTGATCTATACAGTTTTAAATGTTCACAGGTTGTAGCATACATCTGAGAATTCATATCAAGATCTTCTTGGCAAATATGGTATATCTCATTTGAGACCGAAGATCTGAAATTTTAGTTTTGACTAGGAGTTTTGGCTGGGAGATGGAGGAGGCTGAGAAGAGGCCATTTCCTCCGTTAACAGACTGCCCTAGTCCTAATCAGCCTTTTTCAAAACACATCATTGCCCAGGCATCGCAGGGCCACCGTTTGCGCATCCACTTGCACAAGATGGAAGACCTGTCCCAAAGTAGCATCCCAACACTGGCATTTGGAATGCAATCCCTGCAGACAACTGGAGGTAGGTGTGTCATCTCAGTGGGTGTCCCTCTGTAAAAATTAATGACTGTATTCAATGACTCTTGGTTAGTGGGAAATTCAGAGTCTAAAATAATGGAGGTTGCCTTGAATGACGTGAGGCCCTTCATAACATACAAAAATTACTACCAATCAGTATCCAGGAAAAATAATATTATATTTTTATCCTTAAAATGTTCGCACCTTAACTTTATAAAAACTTACAACAGTGAGTAGCAAGCAGATGTGCACCAAAAATAAGATTATCTGATAGGCTAAAACAGTGGACAGTAATAACAAGTTAACGTAAAACTATGCCAATAGTCCCCTCGGGACTAATAACGAGGAGAAAAAATAATATTTGTAATATTTATTTGCGCGCATATAAGTGCTTGCAAATCCAAAATAAAAAAACGGCGAGTCATGGATCAATAACCTTTAAAAACTGAATTAAATATCGTAGTGAAACAAAACCTCTTTTGGCTTGTAGTGGGAAATCAAATTTAGGAAAATAGATTAAGCATAAGTTATAGCTTGCAATGCCAGCGCTATTTAGACTATTCAATTATTGCATTTCATGTTAGCTCTACAGGGGAAAGCAAAAGGCCAAAACCTACACTTTTATTATTACTTGTTCCAGTTCAGTTTGTGAGACGTTGAACTACCATGATAAGAAAAGGAATATATTATTAAGTTCCATGTGGATGATACAACAAAAATTCAAACTCCTTTTGAAGGGAGAAGTTCAGGGATGAACACCGATTTGTTTTAAGCATTCAAATAAAATAAAATAGTTCAAGACAAACCCACACCCTATCTTCATGAGTTGAAGATTTCAAGTGACGTAAGCGAGGGCTCCAGGGTTTGACTTCCAAAGCCAAAGTCTATTTAATTGTATGAAATCTTACAAGTAATCGTTATATTACTGATATTTTTGTAATTCATGTTTTTAAATTAATTAATTAATTTTATTTTATTTCATTTCTATTTATTTAGGCTTTTTATTTATTTTTTGTTTTTATAATGTTTTTGGGAAATGTAAATATACGAAATTAAAAAATAAGGTTATCGGTTATCATTTTAATATTACATTCAATATAAATTACTCTGTTCTATTTAAATCGATAATAGATCAATTTGTATTTTCAAATAATTTATGTATAAAGGTTTAGAGTACAATTTTTTTGTGAGGAGGTTTTATCACACATAATTTTGCACTCTTGGATGAAGTAATGTTTTGGTACAGAAAATTGGTTACAAGATCTAAAATGATGTTCACATGGTAGGACAAAAACAAATAAAAGTGGTTGCATAGCTTTTTTATTTGTATCAATCCAAATATCACTTGATAATTATCGCTTTTTAGTTTTTCATTTACTTCCATTTCATTTATGATAAAGATATTTTATTATTGGGGAGGAGGTGGGGGAAGTGGTGGAAGACCAAATTTCCTCATTAACGAAGTTAAATGGAGAAATGGGTACGTTAACAATTGTTGGAGGATATTATTTAAAACCCTTTATTTTTTGTATTTTAGAAATCAAATTCTTTTCTTCCTCCAGGAAAAATTCATTTGAGAATTCCCACCTATCTGGAACAATCATCCTAAAGCCTTGTATCATCAAATAAACTGTGACCATTAAAATATATATTCCAACTATTACTAAACTTCCATTAAATGTCAGCTTCAAAGTTTACATTTCCATTAGCAAGTTAGAGAAATTAACTTCAACCAAACTCTTTTTAAACATAAAATTTGTCCTACATTTTTTTTTAAAAATGCATGTGCAGGAAACCCAATAAGAAGTTAGAGATTTACTAAGCTCTTATTAGGCAACACCATGTAATACTAACATGTTGATAATACAAAGTGACTCATTTCTACCTCAACAATAAAATTACAATATTTTGGCACCACTAATTACCTATCCAAACAAGTGCCGTGAACAGGGTTAGTACCTGCCCCTACATTGAACTTGGAGACTGCTTTGGTACTTGGCCTTGCATTGAACTTGAAGATTGATTTGTAAGCGAGGCTAATGAACCTATTGTAATATATTTGAAAGTTGCCTTTGTTGAAATATATCAAATACTTGAGAAAATGAAGGCAAGGGATCTATGAATAGACAGTTTTATAAAACTCAACAAAGAAATGGGAAAAAGCAAACATGTTCCATGAAGTTTCTGGCAATACTAGTGCGTCGTCCAAATAATCCACATGCATTATCATCTACAAAAAACAATCCAAAACAAATGATTTTAAGAAGAAAACTAATGCCACAAAATTGCATTAATCGTCTCTCTCCTTCACGTGGCATGGTCTTGAGATACAATTGAAATGATTTCTTGGATTTATCTTGATTTGGGTATAGCTTGCATTGTCAATGGGATCATTCCATCCCTCCTGTACATGATAAAAGAAAACAAAGTGAAAATTGGGCAATTGTTTAGACTAATTAAAATTGGACTAGCTTCAGATGTTCTTGTTTACAATGGATTTTTGAGGATGGGATTTTTTTTGTCGTCTATGATTCAGTTACATCTAAATCACTTTTCCTTCTTCAAACATCCAAAGAGGGCGCGCATGGACACTGGCTTGAATTTGAACCAAGGAATGCATGCAATACAGAGTAGCATCTGCCTGCTTTCTCACCAAGTCCTTGTGAACCAATGCTTGCAGCTTCACCAAACCCTTAGGGGCCCTTAATGCTCTCCTATCCTACACATGAAATAATGTCAGGCAGCCTTGAAAATATTAAAAACCAAGAATGCATATTGATTCCCATGGGCCTTGAGAGAAAACATATTGTCACTAGATTTATGTTACTATGCCTCAGTAAACAAAAAACCTTGGCAACTAACACAAAGTTATGAGATGAGTATCCCTAAAAACCAATTTAGTAGGCATCCTAAGGTAAAAATATACTAATCAGCAAAAACAAATGAATTGGGTAGCCCTTAAACAAAAAAAATTAAAGATTGTAAGTGAATAACTCTTAGTCATTAGCAACAGGGAAGGAATTGAGCAGTCAAAGTCAATTTTATTAAAAAAATCTTGTAACCACCAAAAATCAAATAATTGTGGGGTCTTAAAAATCATTTTTGAAGGCATTATAGGAAAAAAAATTGAAGTTCCAAGTAATCAGTAACCAACAACAAGCAATTGAATAGTCTAAAATCAATGTTTAAGCCATTTGAAATAGAGAACTCTTAATAACCAACAACAAACAATATATTGGTCAGTCCTATGGAATTTTATATCCATGTTAATAAAAACATGCCATATTAACCAGCAACAAGCAGTGGAGTGCATAGTTTGTCAGCATTGTAAGCAAAGGATCCCATTTCTACAATATCTCACTAACCGACAACAATCAACTCTTGAAGTCATTTATCTATGTTTTAGGGTGAATTTTATGAATTGAGACTCAAAAAGCATATGCAATATTGGGCAGCCCTCAATCTCAAAATTTAATGCCATTCACAAATTGAAGCTAATACATTGTAAATCCAAGCATTAATTGGGTAGCTTTGAATGTTTAACTCTTCAAAATATTGCAAGCACATAATGATGATCAACGAGACATTAAGCTGAGGATAAATCGAGAACATGAATAATCCATTTGTGTTACAATAATTTCTTAAAAATTAAAAGACAAAAAACTTTTAAAAAGAAAAACAAAGGAAGATGTGCATACTAGATATCCTCGGAAAACAGTCTGAATCCTTATTGAAAAAAAAACCTAAATCACATTAGATTATAACAATTGAAATTCTGAAACTCAATTTTCCCTAATTACATCCAACTAATTGTAAAAAAAAGGTAACTGCTAACAAGTAAATGTGAACACTGTTCAAAAAATGTTGAAGCCTATGACATATTGTTTCATAAAAGAAATTATCCCCATTTCGAGCTTTAAAAACCAGCGAGGAGAATCATGTTATTTTCATAATTGTTACATATAATTGAAACATAAATAAAACATAAATTCCATTGTTGGGAATAGACAAGTTCCAAATTGGCATGGTATCCATCACCAATACCAATGGATAGAGAATGAGAGGGAAATTAAATCAATCTGTAGGTATATTAAAATGCCAACCATTAACTCTCTCAAATCCATTTGTGCCCAACTAATAGTCTTGAATGGTTTGCATGATCTGTTCTGTGGTGTTCATAATGAAGGGCCCATATTGGACTGTAACCTCATTAAGTGGCTACCCTCAAATCAATAGGAACATATAGGTGCCCTTGTTATTCCCCACACTTAGCCCATCACCACTACTCAGTGATACCGTATAATGAACACCCACAATGGGAGAGTTGGGAGCACCAAAAATAGCCTCTCCTTCTAACCGTCATTCTTTACCTGAGTAAATGGATGCAAAGTTGGTTCACCCCCAGTTTGTCACAAGTGAATGACTGGGAAAAACATCTAAACAACCGAAGGAAAGCTAGGATCACAGAGATATAAACCAATTTCGGGAGGAAGAGTGGTGAACATGCCAAAAAGGTGTCCTTATTTCTGCTCCCTCCAAATGGTCTTCTATTTTGTTACACCACCACCGAACCACTCAGCATTGCATTCGCCATACAAATGGCTTAACACTACTGGAAAAATGTTTCATTTTACAACTGCCCATTATGGTGCTAGGGTTTTAGTCAGAGGCAGAAATAGTGATTTCAATGTGTGTTAACCATATAACAAGATGTTTTTTATGAATATAACATGTCGATTCCACTTGCAACCCACTTCCAACCATGAGCAACTCACTTACCTGTGGAAATTATGATAAATCTTGGTAATGTTTGTGCTGTCTTGGAAAGGCTTTGAGGAACAATAATGGAAATCAGATAATTTCACTGGCCACTTCTCATAGATATTATTGTCTATTTAGTGCTAACTATCAAAGCTATAAAATATTAGTATTTTTTAACATACCTTCGAAAATGGATGGACTTTTTTATCGACTACAAATTTCCATTGGCTACAAATGGCAAGCAACCCAATTTATTTGCTAAAGGCAAAAACAATAGTACCTCAGTAGGTACTAATAATTTGGAATTGAATAATTCATCCTAAGTTTTGATCATTTTCTAAGAGTTTTCTTGTTCACAAATTGTGACGCCAACAATTATGCTTTGGGTGCATCCCATAATCTATATCACTAGAGATCTGAATAAAATATGGATAATCTTGTGAATAATTAAATTCAAATTAGGGGGTTTTATACTTAAGCAAAGATATAATTTTCTTTCCAACATTTTTGGGATTAGGAGATAGAGATAGTACTATAGTAGTAGGAGATGTCTATGACAAATTGCAACTTAATCGTGTCTGAGATTGTAAGTTCTACACCAATATAATAATGCTTCTCATTTAAATTATTTTCTTAGAAGGGTTGAATCTGATATTTTAGGTATGTTTTGTTTTTAAATCATTTAAATATGTTTCTAGTTATCTTCTTCACTGTCACACTTTGATGATAATCTTCACTACCATTGCCATCCAATGTCGCAATCACTTGTACCAATTGATGTTATATAGTCCCATACACTTATCTTATCTTTGGCTTGCTTCATAAAATCCTTTACACTATCTTTTTTATCTTTATAATGGCCAATCTTGATTAAAATCTCAATAACTTTCCTTTTGAGGTCCGTGTCACTGACATAAACTTCTCTTCTAGGTCTACAAACATTCTTCAATAAGTCTACTCTTACTAACAATGTCAATGGCTTTATCCTTTGCATATTGGTGTTTCAAGTCCAATGAAACATAAATTTTCTAATCTCCTTATGTTATACAAAGTCTAATCTTATCCACACAAGAACATAAACCTACCTTATTAGCCTTATTAAAATCAAAAGAACTTTGCTTCAATAGCTCTTACACATAGACAAGGAACCCAATCAACCATCAACAGTATAAAATAATATCTAATGATGTATTATAAATTTTATAACCTCTGACATAAACTTATCTCACCCTTATTTAACATTAAACTACATTGAAATATTTATTTTATGATTTTAGACCTTCTTGGACTCTTAAACCCTCTCATGGAAAACACTTTCACGGTATTATCATGAATTAATCCTTAATAAATGATCATTTTTTGATTAATTTTGAATTTAAATATTCATTAACATAATTCAACCATTACTTTACACCTTCACGCAAATTATCAAATCATTTGGAAGACTCTAGACAAAGTTATACCTCTTTTGCCTTCTTAAAACTCTATTTTTACACTCAAACCATAAACTTAGTCATCAATAGCTCCATGATATTGAATACTTAATAATTATAACAATTTGTAAAAGTTTAAAAATGTTTTATATAACTTTCATACCAAATTTCAGGTATTTTGGTTGGATATTTTCAGACATATGATAGTTGTTGGATCCCAAAATCATAGTTATAGTTATAAAACAACAAACACCCTATTTTGGATTTTTTTTTTTTTGGTGACCAAATCATCATAATATCACCTAAAATTCCTTCTAAATTACCCTATCTCATTTTTTAATGTCATCCAATCATTATTTTGACCCTATGCATGTAGAAACAAATAAAACATGATCATTTTTAGGATTGTTATAGAGTGTGCTATGTATTTTAGGAACCCAAGAACACTCATAAATGGATTTCAAGCATTATAAAAGGTTTCAAACCTTAATACAACTTTTAATAGGTCTTATTAACATTTATAAACCTTTATCAACCATTTATACTCAATAATATGCATATAAGTATGTGAAACAACAAGTTTTCCTTTATTGTACTTGATTGTGTCTTGTTATTCTTAAACTGATAGGACACCAAGGAATCAAAATTGTTATTTTCCAACTAAACCTTCAAATATAATGGATAAAATAGTTAGTATGCTATCAAATATTACCTTCCTAATGATTATTTATCTCCCATGCACTTCGAGTCACTTCCAAATCCTTTTTATATCAAACCTTCTATATGTAAAATTATATGTTTTTCATACATAGACATGCAACATAAGCATTCAAGACCAATATTGGATTCCATAAACATAGAATCACATGGATATACATTAATGCATTACAATATAATCTTTACCATCATAGAAATACTTTCTTTTATTGAACAAACTCTCACTCACAATAGACCTTCACTTTCAGACCTTTACTAAGACCTCTTTCTCTCTCTTTATCTCCTCATCACACCTCCTTATTTGCACATATGAATTCCTTTATTATCATATCCTTGATAGGTTCAAGGTTATTCTTTCTTATCTAATGCTAAACATAGCTTGAGTATTGAGAATACAACCTAAGTCTTCTCAACTATTTATCCCCAACATAGCATATACCTTATTTTACCTTTATCCAATGTTGAATCATCCTTATATATGGATGATGAGGTTATTTCAATATTACATGGGATAAAATGACTTTTAAAACATTTTAATAGGTCTCTTAATACCCTTAAAAGAAGTAGATACCCTTTAAGACTAGCCACAAAGGGCTTATAAGCATTTGAAACAATTTGAATTTTCAAACAAGGGTCTTTGATGGGAAGTCTTGAAATCATATTTGAAATCAAAATGGTGACATTATAGCTAATTGAAAACCTTTATATGATCAAAAAAAATTATATATTTTATCATTTACAATGTATAATAAAGCATGACATAGTTTCTTGTCCTTCACAAGAGGACTTATTTGACTCTTTTGGACTATTATCTACAAAATTTACATCTTGGCTAATGTTACTTTATCAGACTTAAGGGCTTAAAGGTTTCATGAGATCCTGCTCATGATATTTTGATAATCTCTCTTGATACTAAGTATATTTACTTAGTTGTTTTCTACATTCAATTTCTCAAATAAGTGCACATGTTCTTTACTTCCACACTTGTACCTCTTCATATTTGTTACCTTATATATCCAAGCTATGCCTTGTTATATTTTATTCTTCTCTTCAATCTTATTCTTAGTATATTTACCCTATAATATGAGGATATCCATTCATACCTTCATGAGTTGAACTCTTTCAACAGCTCACTTCTCTATATCTTGCACCTCTATATCTAATACATCTGCACATACACAATCAAATGGAATGTAAGATATAAAAAATTGAGACATTTGGGTCTCTCTAAGTGGTCTTGACAGCCACACTTTTTGTTTAAATTTTAATGATATAGCTACCAACTCAATTTTTCCTCCTCTATATCTCCTATGTTGGATGCCTGATCTTCAAGCATAATTTCTTGGACTTGTTGATTGATTATAATAGTTGATTCTTGATTTTGTTCAATATTTTTCATCCAAATATGTATTGTTGGTTCAATCTCATTCAATGAATCTACTGATTAATTATTTTTTTTTTTCACAAGACACTTCCTCCTTGTATAAAACATATCCTAAAGTTCTTATATCTACTTGTAACTACTCCATGCTCTCATAGATAGACAAACTACCTTGTTGCTTACTACCTTCATCATTTATGTTTGCTACATATAATTCCTTTTCAACACTTGTGAAAATCAACTCACTTTTTAAAATCTCTTCATACATATTTGCATTGATGAAAATCAGTTGCATCATCACTATCCAAATAAGAAAAACATTTACTTTTCTTTTTACCTTCTACATTTTTATCATTTTATTCATCCTATTGGATGAGGTTTTATTCGTGTTTAACTATCCCTTGCTTGATAAAATATTTATCTTATCTTTAGTTTTTAAAGACTCAATTTGAGTATTCTCTTAATCATGATTTGAGTTAAGTATTGCTTCATGTAGTCTTTCATCTCTTTAGTTCATGATCCTAGTAAATGGATCAAAAGCTTCATCTTTATTAACAACCTCTTTACCTGCATTCTAAACATCAAGATCAATATTAGATGATATTTTTTGAGGCCATATAGAACTTTAAATGTATTCTTGTTATTTTACTCCTACTTCTTCATCAACTTATCCAATCATATCCCCTATTTAGGATTTAAAATGATCATATTTTCCTCATCTACAAGGTGTTGATCACCTTTTGTTTCACTGTCAATCTGAAAATTCTCCTTAAGCTCATCATTCTTGAGCTTATCTTCTTGGTTACAGTATATTATTATTTATATTTTCAAGTCAAGTCTCAATATTTGCCTTTGTCTTCTTTCAGATATTAACTTGATTGGCCATCTCAATTTTCTCTTCATCTTCCATCCATACAATGGATTTGTTATATTTTTTATCATAAACTATATCAATACTATATTTTGTTTTATCTCATCCATTTCCCTTTGGAAATATTATTCTTATTTTCTTATTCTTATTTCCCTTTCTCTCTTTTCCCTTAGTTATTTCTTACTTATTGTAAGTTCTTTTATTATTTTCTTCACTCTCTATTATTTCCAGCAAGTCTTTTTCACCTAGATTCATCTTGTGTCTCACCCAAGTCTATTAACAACCTATCCAAGTTATCTTTCCTTGGATCTACCTTTAGAGAAATCACTTTTCTCTTTCCTTTGAGCTTCACTAAGATCATTACTATCTCTCGATCCTCCTTTGGTTTATTACCTCAAGTCTCAATGGATTTGACTACCTAAACCTTTTTATCCTATATCCTACAACTTAATCACCGCAAATTTAGTACTAAAAAAAAAAATTCCTAAGATTTTATTCCAATGGTCAGATACCAAAATGTTTTTCAATATTCCTTACCATTTCCATTAAATCTCCCAATCACTTGTACTAGTTGATTTTATTTAGGCACATACACTTATATTATATTTGGCTTACTTCTTAAAATCCCTTACACTATTTGTTTTATCTTTTTGATGGCCAATATTGATTACAATATTAATAAGTTTAATTTTTATGTCAATTTCACTAAATTATACTTCTCTTCTTAGGTCTCTAAAATAATATAAGTTTCCTCTTGAGGTTAGTTTCACTGACTTATACTTCTCTTCTAGGTCTGCAAAATAAGATAAGTTTCCTCTTGAGGTCTAGTTCAACAGTCCGTAGTATAAAATAATTTATATTTAATTATTTTAAACTTTATAACCTCTAAAATAAACATATATGTCCCTTATTTAACCTTCAAGTACATTTACACATTTTTTTTGAGTTTATACCTTCTTGGACTCTTGAACCCTCTATTGGAAAACACTTTAATAATATTATCATGACTTGGTCCTTAATAATTTATCCTTTTGGATTTAATTTTAATTTAAATATTCATCAACACACTTCAACCATCACATTAAATCTTCAAAAAAATTCTCAAAGCATTTGGAATATTCTAGACAAAGTTATACCTTTTTGGCTTCTTAAAACTCTATTTTTACACACAGACTAGAAACTCAATCATCAATAAATCCATGACATTTAATAGTTCATAATTATAACCAATTTTAATATTTTAATAATATTTTATATAACATTAATAAATAAAATTATGTCTTTTGGTTTGATACTTTTAAAGTTATGATGGTTTCTTGATCCCAAAAACCCTAGTTACAATCATAAAACAACAAACACTCTATTTTGGAATTAATTTTTTTTTTTGTGACCAAATAATCATAATATCACATAAAATTACTCATAAATTACCCTATATAAATTTTAAACCTCATCCAATAATTATTTTGACCCTATGCATGAAAAAAAACATCAAAGCATTATCATTTTTAGGACTATTACAGATTGTGCTATGTTTTTAGGAACTTGAAAACTTTCATAAATGGATTTCAAGCATTATACAAGGTGTAAAACCTTCCTACCACTTATACAAGTCATTTTAAAATGTATACACCTTTAAAAACAATTTGTAATAAACTATCTACATATAATTATGTGCAACAACAAGTTTTACTTGACTATACTTGATTGTGTCTTGTTCTTCTAAACCTTAGAGGACACTAATGAATAAAATTTGTTATTTTACAAATAAAACTTAAAATATAGTGCATAAAATAGATATTATAAAATTAATTATTAATTTTACAATGATCATTTATCTCTCATGCACTTCAAATCATGTCTAACTCCTTTCTATATTGAACCTTCTATATGCAAAATTCTATGTTTTTTATGCACAGTCATGAAACATAAGCATTATGTAGAGAGGATTAAAAATAAAGTTAGTTAATCATTAGTATATAAACCATGAAACATGCATAACTAACTAACTAACCAAACCTATCTATTCCTATGGTAACTACAAAGGATAACAAGAAATAAATGAAAGAAAGCAATCACCATATTACCTTCCCAAATGGATTCACCATGCCTATATGGCTCAAAAACATGTTCTCCCTTGATCAAGAATACTTGTATTTGTATAAAATGGTGGTAAGCTCCTCTAATGACTCAATAACACTCCATAAAACCTAAGCTCTTGATTATAAATCACTAAACTAGCCTATAAATGAAGCTTTGTGGAAACAATTTAGCATTATAACTTTACAATGATCAAGTTGTAGAGATATTTGAGCATAATAAACTTACACCAAAATCAATTATAAATGATGTCCATGGCCAATCTATTTATATATTTTTGATATTGGTCAAGATCAAATTGAACCATCCATCTCAAGATTGAGATGTGTGGTTGAGGATAATCCTAATATTTGGAATTAAATTCATAAATATCCTCAAGATAAATAAGAATTAAAGAGGCATGGGATACATTAACTAGGCATGGGTGACCCACAATCCTTATATTTTATGCACTTATGGCTTGATGTATGCCACCCCATAGATGATGTCACTAGGTGATGTAGATAATAAGAATCAATTTTTAAAAAGAAATATTCAAAAAATATCATGGAAAATCCACTTAAGCTCTTGATTTGGATTAATTAGCCTTAAATAAGGTTAATCAACATTTGTGCAATTACTTGAAAATTGGTCCTCAATCAATCAAAATGGTTAGACAGTCATATTACTAGGTCGTAATTTGACTCAGGAAGAATTAGAAGGTGATGCTAGATGCCTTGGAACCATATTCCCGTTTAGGATGTTTCCAATAACAAATAACAAAGGTACATGATGTGTACTAATGAATTTAGAAGAAAAGAGTGATCCAGAGCACTAAATGGTGAAATGGTCATTTTGACTCGAAATGATCTGTTCAAAGTTAGCTGGCCCATAAAATGCATTACCCTAAATAGGGATAATTTGACCTAAATTGGCACTTGTAAGGGACAAGTTCGAACCATTTAGGGAATTTTATGTATTTTGACCTAAAATTTATATTTCAGTGCAATTTGAGTAAGATTGACAATTTCAACAAAAATGGTGTTAGGAATTGGATGTCTACATTTTTCCCCTGTTTGAGAAGGTGTAGTGAGACATTTAGGTGAAGTAATGTATTTTTAAAGAAAAGAGTTGTCAAGAATAAATTGGCACCTACCCATGATTCCCCCTCGAGAGGACATACTAGGATGAAAGAGAAGGATGAACTCTCGAAAAGAGAGAGAAAGTGAGAGATTAACCCATGGAATAGGTTACATACAGATGAGCTAATGCTTGTACATGTGATTACCATCAATGATCAAAATATAATTAGATGTATTATAGGCCCTAGAGATGGGGGAATGGGAAAGATACAATCCATAAATGTAATGGATACACTATAAATGTTCCCAATTTAAGAGTACAAGTTGCACGCTTATGGTATTGATCAATCCTGAGAGAAGTTGCACACTAAAATATTTCCATCATGGGCTTTAATGTGGAGAGCTTATAATTAGAGGAAAAGGGAAAACGTTATACTTTAGGAAGGGAAGCACCACTAGAATGGGGTCTCCAAAGAGAAGATAATAAGAAGTGCCCTAGTAGAGAAAATGTGATTGTGAGAAAATAAATGTGCCCTAGTAGCGCGATTCTTGATCATTGATAAAGAATAAAGAATGATTTTTCCCCTATAGAGCTGATTTGATCAGACATGATTCAGATGTTTTTCCCCAGTATGGGAAATTGACAAGCAAAATAGCTCAAGGTAATCACCCAAAAGATAGGTTAAAGCGAGCGGGCACAAAATTATATGCAATGGGGTAATGGCTTAGAAAGACATACAAAGCCAAACATATGAGAATTCATAAATTGATGAGAGAGATGAAAAGAAGAATAGAGATATCTGAGCTGACCTCAATATAAATTGAGCACTACCTACATAGTTCCATGGACTCATGTTCCAACATGAACTTCAGGCCAATGTAGTTCACCCAAGTTTGGGAGAGAATGAAATGAGGAATGATGAAAAATGACCAAGAATTGATTAGACTCACAATTTATGAAAAGAGATGCATGTCTAAGCATAAACCTAAGTACTAAAATGCATGCTACCTAGAAACCTAATTTCACATAATGAGCCTAGGTTTTGTAAAGTGTTCTTGAGAATCGTTCATCGGCGCTGATGTTGATGTTAAGACCTTGAGACCTAAGCACAAAGTGCTTGTTATAGCAAAAGAAATTAGGTATCATTAGTATGAATAACTTATAATGACATAAGATTCTAATTGAACTGAGCCAGTTCAAATGTGAATATCTATAACTAAGGATAATGGTAAAACAATGACCAAAACCAGAGTTACAACAACTCACATTTAAACAAAAAAGTAAAAATAAAGAAGAAGATAAACATAAATGAACCTAACTTGAAATCATGATATGATATATAAAGACTTAAGTAGGAACAAAAAATGTTTAAAAATAAAAGGAAAGAGCATCTTAATGATATGTGACCAAGATATGAATAATCAAGATCCATGTGGACCATCAAGGTATTCTTCAACACAAAAGAAAAAAGCAAAATCAAATAGTAAAACAAGACAAAGAAACACAAGACCAAGAATGGAGCAAGAATTAATAAAAATAGAAAAGGAGAATAAATAAAAGGAGAGGTGCGAAAACACAACAAAATACCAAGAAAACTCAAATAAACACACATAAACAAAAAACCAAGTTAGTGTGGTTTAAGATAAATGTTCATGCATGTATGGTAGAGGTGTTACTTTCCACCACATCATAACAAAGAATAATGACATGAAAATTGTTCCCTAATTAAAGAGGAACAATCATAGAAGAAATGGGAGAAGAGAATTAAAAAAAGGGGTTGGTCAAGCTGACTCCAAATGTATAAGACAAGTGGACGCTACCTACATAGTTCCATGGATGCATGTTCCAACATGAACCTCAGGCCAAATGTAGTTCTCCCAGGAAATGGGATAGAAGAAAAATGACGATCAGACTAGCATGATTAATGTTATAGAAGAAATGGAAGAGATGACAAACAAATGAGAATGGTATGGTAAATAAAAATTTGATGAGATGAGAAAGAATGATCTTGCAAAATAGAAAATATGTGGGACAAGATGAAATGAACTAGTGTTTTTGTGCTTGTAAAATGGTAAGAGCATTCAAACTTAATAATTTCTCACAAAATGGTGAGAGTGTTCAAACTTAACATTTCTTGAAAAATGATGAGAGTGTTCAAACTTAATGGTTGCTCACAAAATGGTGAGAGCATGGGATGGTGGAATGGGAATGTACAAATGTATAGAAGCATGAGATGATGTTTTTATTCTTTTATGGATCATGTTCTAATGTTTTTGTTATTTTTAGGATAACATATACATAAGGTGGGACCCTCTATTCAAGGAGATGCATGTCCTAAGAGTAGAGGTTCCAATAAGATAGCTAAGCTAGTTGCAATGGCCCATGCTCACAAATTTGTGAGAGCAAGATTCTTGATAAAATAAGAAAGAAACAAATACTTGTACTGAGAAGATGTGGCTATTCACTTACCGAAAGCTTCATAATATTGTCTTGGCTAAACTACTTTGTAGAACCACTGCTGAAGATGTTCATAATGCTTGTGAGACATAATCGAGATCATAATTGGTCAAGGGACAAAAAGTGTTCAAGCTTATAACATATCCTAGACAAAATAAAGAATATGCCTCTTAAAGAGAGCAATCCATAATGGGATGAAGAATGTGTTCAGAGTGCTAAGAGTTCATAAGCCTTTAATATCAAGATTCATGAAAAGTGGACCAGGGTAGTATAAAATGCACTCAAAGTAAGATAAAAGGGTGGGATAAAATTATGACAACACAAGTTGCCCCCAAGTCAGGGGTCTTATAGACAATGGTTGAAATCTATTCATGTATAGAATATATTAAGGTGTATGATTTTCATGGGCTCTAAAATTTCTTCACCATTAGGTTTAGCCAATTGATATGCTCCTGATCCATAGTTTTCCATGACAATGTATGGTCCTAACCAATTAGGCTAAAACTTACCTTTCTTTTTAAGTTTAGCATCTGTGTTCTTATGGTTATCTTTTAAAACTAAGTCACTGATCTCAAATTCTCAAGGGAGAATGCGTTTGTTGTAGCTTTTATGTAATCTATTCTGATAGGCCTACAAGTTTTTTAGGGTAGCCAAACGCTTACCATTAATAAGTTCTAGTTCTTGCAACTGTGAAGCTCTATAGTCTTCATCATCTTCAATGTGCTCCAATGATATTATTAATGATGCAATCTCAATATTGATTTAAATGATAGATTTAGTGCCAAAAACAAGGGAGTATGGAGTAGCTTCAGTTGGGGTGCAATGATTAAGCCCAGAGGGCAAGAAAGAGTTGCAAGTGCCAATTATGGCCATCATCATTAACAATAATTTTTAAGATGGCTAGAATGGTTTTATTTGATGCCTCATCTTGGCCATTTCCTTATGGGTTATATGGATTGGATTTCTTGTGCTTGATCTTGAATTTTACACAAAGAGCTTTCACATCTTGGTTTACAAAGGATCCACCATTATCAGATATAATATGGGTTGGGATGCCATATCAAAAGATGATATGATAATGAATGAATTTGGCTATTTGTTTCTTGGTAACATAAGTGAGAGGAATGGAATCAATCCATTTGGTAAAGTAATTAGTTGTAGTCAAAATATGCTTTTGGCCATCTAAATATGTTGGGTTAATTTTCCCAATGAGATCAAGACCCCATGTTGAGAATGGTCATGGTGTTGTAATTGGCTACAATAGTAAGGAAAGTGCATGTATCAAGTTGCCATGCTGCTTACAAGGAACACACTTCTTTACATAATTACAAGCATCTATATCCATTTTAGGCCAATAATAGCCTACTCTGAGAATTTTCTTTACTAGGAATACACCATTGGTATGGGCCCCACACATTCCTTCATGAACCTCCTTTAGTATGAGCTTGGATTCTACCAAAGATAAACAATGAAAAAGCATTCCATCATAGCCTTTTAAATAAAGCATGTTTCTAAGGAGGATATAACATGTTAGGAGATGAAGGAAAAGTTTTTGTTGGTTATTGGAAAGGTTGGTAGGAAAGACATGGCTATGGAAATAGTTATAAAAATATTGGTACCATGTTAGCTCAGGCGAGAGATTAGGATCAACAATGGTGCATATCCTCTCTGAATTTGATAAAATATGATGGCTAAAGAATATTTTCAATTAAAAACTGATACTCTTTAGCACTATCATTCATTTGAATCATGGAACTAATTATTGCCATGGTATCAACAGACCTGTTGTTGACTCATGGAACTTGCTCAAACTATAGAGATTTAAATTGTCTTTTAAGGTTATCAACAATTTTCTTGTAAGGGATAAAATTATCATCTCTTATTTGATACTGATCAATGACCTAATTTATGATTAGCTATGAATCTCCATAGACCTTTAAGATTTGAATATCCCACTCTATGGCAAGATGGAGCCTTGCAACCAATGCCTCATATTCAACCATATTGTTTGTACACTAAAATTGTATGTGGAAGGCTTTGGGGATCAAATCCCCTTGTGGAATTATCAACAATATACCAGCTCTAGATCCTTGGGATGTGAAGGATCTATTAAAATAGAGTTTCCACTGTTCATGTTCTTGTGATGTTTGTTCTATCTTCATGATAGAATCATCTAGAAGGTCAAAGTTGAGAGGTTGAGTGGATATAATAGGAGCTTCTACAATTTGGTCCACAATAATCTGCCCTTTGATTGCCTTCTAATTTTGGCATTCAATATCAAACTCACTAAGGAGCATAATCCATTTATCCATGCAACCTTAGAGAGCTAATTTAGATAAGAGGAACTTGAGAGGATCTACCTTGGTGATAACAAAAGTTTTCTTATTTAGCATATAATGTCACAATTTCTAAGTGGTGAATACCATAACTAAACATAAATTCTCAATAGGAATGTAATTATGTTCATAGGATACCAATGTGTAGCTTAAATAATAAACCATGTGTTCCTTATCTTAATCATCATCCTAATCCAGAATTACCCCTAGTGCATATTCCATGGATGATATGTAAAGAAGTAGTGGCTTTCCTTATGTTGGAGGTCGTAAGACTGATGGATTGGCCAAGTATGTTTTAAGCTTTGAAAATGCTATTTGAAAATATTCATCCTAATGAAATGTCACCCCTTTCTTTAAGATATGGGTAAATGGGTGGCACTTATCTTCTAGTTGAGAAATGAACCTATGTATAGATTGGATCTTGCCTTGTAGACCCTACAACTATTTAAGATTATTGGGTGGAGGCATTTCTATAATAGTGATGACCTTCACAGGTTTGAATTCAATCCCTCATTTTGATACAATGAATCCTAGTAATTTTCCTGATGTGACTCCAAAGATACATTTCTTAGGATTCAAGCAGACTTTATATGCACATAGCCTCTCAAATATTCTCTATAGAATCCCAAGGTGTCTAGCTCTTGTTCTTGATTTTTCTAGTATATCATCAACATAGTCCTTGATAATGTCATGCATCATGTCATGGAAGATGACAGTCATTGCATGTTGAAATGTGGCTCCAGTATTCTTCAAACTGAATGGCATGACTTGGTAATATAATGTTCCCCACAGAGTGATGAATGTGGTCTTATGTTGATGTTCATGAGCTATCTTGATCTGATTGTAACCAAAAAATGCATCCATTAAGGATAGCATCTCGTACCTAGTAGTTGAGTTGACAATCATGTCGATGTTGGGTAGAGGAAAATCACCTTTGGGACATGCCTTGTTGATATCATAAAAATTAGTATAAACATGTATGCCTAGGGTCTTTTTACTTACTATAACTATGTTAGAAATCCATTTAGATTAGTCCAATGGTCTGATAAAATTGGCTCCTAATAACTTCTCCAACTTGGCCTTAACCAAAAGGATGATGCATGGATGCATCTTTCTTAAATTTTTCTTGACTGGTTTAGCATCAGGGTGAACAACTAGATGATGTACAACTAAATCTGGATCCAAGCTTGGCATGTCAGAATATGCCCATGAAAAGATGTATGTATAAGCCTTAAGAATTGATATAATATGTTCCCATTCTACTTCAATAAGGGAAGTTCTAAGATAAACATTTTTGGGATCCTCATGGGTTCCCAAATTCACTTTTATTATGCTCTCCATAAGGAGTGTGGATCCATCTTCTAGAATTGTAGGCAATATATGGGCATGATCATCTTCTTCTGTTATATCTTATTTTTGTTCCTCCCAAAGATATAGATAATATGAAGAATCAGAATATGCCTTCTCAAGTAAAGGCCAATTGGCAAAGACCTCTATAAACTCAAGAGCAAGACACTCAAATATTTGATGTTTTTCTAAAGAGATGCTTTTACTAGCTATAGAACTTGGGCTAGATAGACTTTCTATGTCCTGAGGGGATGAGCAAACTTTCCCACTTGGGAGCACCTGAAATAGGTTTTCACTCAAAGGCTAGTCTTTTTCTTTACTTTTTCCCTAATCGACAAGTGCCTCAAAGAGGTTTTCACCTAAATATCTTGTTGTTTGTTCTTTATTATGACCAAGAAAGTTTACCTGCTCTCCAAAGTAGGTAGAAGGATTCAATGAAAACTCAAAACCCTATTTATGATCACCAATGGGGAATGTATCTCATTGGCCCATGTATTTTACAATTGATTCTTCATTTTGAAACTCATCAAGGTATATGACTGAATTTTGTTGATCCCAATCTATGAGTCTAGGATGACAAAGGCATAGGTTATGGTGAGGGTTTGCTTCAAGGAAAGAAGCACCAATGGTAAAGATATAATGTCCTACTTCAAGAAGGGAAGCACCACTAGGATGGATTTTTTCTTTAAGATGGGATGCTCTAATAGGTGTTAAGATCAATATGGGATTTGAATCAAACAAATCTGAATCAGCAAGCTCATTGAAAAGGCTATAATGGGACATTACATCACTGTTAGGAGTCTTGCTACCAGTCACTTTGGAATAATCACTACAAAACGTTATGAGGTCATCCTTTGGTGGTTTAAATCTAAGACCATGATTCCCATTAACAACTCCACTTGATAAGGGCTTTAAAATTCCTTCCACCTGGGGGTCAAGGCCTTTCCCTATATAGTCAAGATGATCTATTATCCTATTAGGGATAGGATACTTTGGATTCTAAAAACATTCCACAAGGCCCTCATAATATAACCAATCTCCCTCAGTAAAATCCTCTCTATCTTTCTTTGGTGCAATTACAGGCACAAAAACCATAGGAGGCTTTGGTTGCCAAATTTGATCAGGTCTATTAGGAGTCTAGGAAGTTTTAGGCCTACCAGATGTTTTAGTGGTAATTTTACAATATGGAAGACATCCTTCAAATGATATGTGGAAATTCTTGCATCTTTAATAATTACTTGCTTGGCTAGCACTATGGGAAATAGATCAGTTGAGGTGAAGGATAGATCACTAGGGTCTATATAATTAGATGGAGATGGATGAGAAATGATGGATTTGTTCTTCTTTTTGATGAATTTAGAACTTAGGCAATAGTTATAATTTTGAAACTCTACTTTGAGATGTTTGTAATACCAATATGGCTATTGATCAGTAGGAATAGTAACCTCGATCCCATCATGGGGAAACTTAAGGCATTGGTGAAGAGTAGATGGAACTACTTGTACTTCATGGATCTAAGGATGACCAAGAATTATGTTATAAGGAAGCTCAATATCCACAATATGGAATAACATGTGATGATAAATAGCCCCAACCATGACTAGCAGCCAAATTATACCAAATGCTCCCTCTCAACATTGTCATAAACCTTGATTGTAATAGTCTTTGGTTGAATGTCTTTGTCTATGTAACCCAATCATCACACCAATTAAGAGATATGATGTTTAACCCTAAACCATTATCTATAAGAACTCACTTGATCTTGTGATCCGTAATGATTATCTCAATGTATAGTGGGTTATTGTGGTTTGGGCCAAGGGTGGACATGTATTTTGTATCAAACATGATTTTCTAAAATGAAGATAAATGTCCAATTAGGTTATGGAATTGATCAAGGTTTATATCATTAGGCAAAATAGACTCTTGTAAAAGTTTGTTGAGGATGGTTCTATGGACATCAGATGTCTGCAAGAGTTATAATATGGAAATTTACATAGGGGTTTTAACTAATTGAACTAGTTTGGTCTTTGTTGGAATAATATTCAGGTTTGGAACCATTCACACAATGTTCTCATTGGGTTTATGGAAAGAAGTGGATGAAGGACCTTGGATGGTAAATCATGGGTGTTTAGTTGTAACTACACAACCTAGAGGTGGCAAGGAGTCATTATAATTAGAATGATGATGCAAAGGGCCTTGGATGGTGATTCATGGATGATTAATAGTATTGCTATAATTTTGGGCCAATGAGGAGCCTCTAGAAGAATGGTACTATTGTTCAGGATTAGTAACCCATGCAAATGGAGTAACAACATGTTGATGAAAAATCGACATGGTATTACTAGGGGGAGAGGGTGCTGACCCTATAATGATGGGTCTCATGTTATGAGGAATATGAGATTGGCCATGTGGCATCATAATAAAAGTGGCAATGTGGGTTGTAGAAATACGTCCCATAGTGTTAATGTAATTGTAAAGCACATTGTTATAAGCCACATTATTAGTGTGTGGATCATGATTTCAATTATTCTCATTATGATTCTGACCCTATTGTTGGTTTTGATTCGACCTCTATCCTTGATTGTGACCATTTTGATTTTTTCTTGGTGGTGATAGATCATGTCAAGGAAAGGGGTCTTTGTAGTTTGCCATATCCTGATTTGTGTCCTGATTAGGAGCCAACTTCATTTATAGCTCACCATTTTCAATAAAGTCCTCAATAATATGTCACAATTGAATGCAATGATATACACCATGACTAGCAACATGATGAAAGTTTCACCATTTGTTCTCCTTGTACCAATCTGGTTTTGGTTGATCTTGAGGAAATGGGCTGGATATTAGCCATATAATTAAGTTAGCTACAATGAGATTTTGTAATACTAATTCAATAGATTCTCCTAACTTTCTAAAGACTCTAAAATTTTTATGAAATGTCCTTCATGGAGGTTGTCTTTGTAAAGTAGGTAGCGGATTTGAGGGAGTTAATTATACATTTGAAGGAGGCATAGTCTGTACCATTTGTACATGTCTTATTTTTATCACCCCATTTTTGACCATGTTCTTATTTTTGTGAAAGCCCTTAGATTTATCCTATGTATCTATTTGAGGAGCTGGTGATTGAGTCTGATTAGACACTTGTCCTTTTACAAAGATTTTAACAAGGACCCTAGAAATAAGAGCCTTCTCAATATACACTCCTTTGTCAATAATTTATTCAAACGAGTTAGCATAAACTAATCATAGATTATGTGAAACTTCAAGATGCAAATTATGTGCAAAGATATCAACCAACTATTTGTCTAGTAAATTATGTTGAAAGTGACCCGACAATGCTCTCCACCTTTGTAGATACATAACAAAACTTTCACCATCATGTGGTTTAGCTTTGCATAAGTCAACAATGGTTAATTCATGTTCTATTTTGTATGAGAAATGGTTAATGAACTTTTATGATAAGTCAATCCAATCCACAACTCATCCCTTGGGTAGTTTAAGTAGCCAATCAAGAGCTTGTCTCACTAAACTTCACATAAATAGTCATAATAAGTACTTGTTAATATAATTAAACTCTTGACACAAGATGAAGAATGATTGTATGTGTTCACATGGATCTCCTTTCCCTTTTTATTTGTCAGATTTGGGTGCCTCAAAGTGAGGTATAAATGGGTTTTGAAGAATAGATAAGTCAAATGGATATTGGCATATCTCATCAAATTTGTACTTTTTGACTCTATTGTTCATCTCCAATCTTTGGAAAATTTCCTTCTTAGAATTCCATTCTTGCATGTTTGGTGCATTTGTGGATTGGATAATATGTTGTTGGGGTGGAATGTGCCCCTGGTTCTATTGCTATTGGGTTGGAATGTGCCCCTAATTTTGTTGTTGTTAGAGTGGAATGTGCCCCTAGTTCTGTTGCTATTGGGGTGGAATGTGCCCCTAGTTTTGTTGTTATTGGGGTGGAATGTGCCCCTAGTTTTGTTGCTATTGGGGTGGAATGTGCCTCTAGTTTTATTATTGTTGGGGTGCAATGTGCCCTTGGTTTTATTATTGTTGGGGTGGAATGTGCTCCTGATTTTGTATGGATCTATAGGGAGCATATACCTTTCGATCCATGATTTGGTTATGATTTGTTGCTTGAGTTGAGAATATAGGCCATTTATTCTTGGATTGTAAAAAATTCCTTAAATTTGGTTGTTTCGTATTTTGTTGATTTTGGAAATGTCTATGTTTATTTACCAATCTTTGGTTTTTTTGAGGGATTTCCTCAATTTGAACTGAATGTTTGGGTTTCTAAGTTTGTAAATTAACAAGAGGTTCTTGATGATTGAAGAATGTATGTTCCATGTCAAATGAAACATCTTGTAAGGTCTCTTGTGACTTTACCTATTCATTTAGATTACCTTGATCCACTATGGTAATGTTCTCATCCAATATTTGTTGTGTACTGTCCACCATTTCTTCATGTTCTTTCGAAGCCTTATTGTGAATTGAAGTGGAAACTAGGGATTCAGTTAAGTCTACAACAAGTTGATTAGCATATCATTGACTTATTATCTTGATCTTAGATGGAAGATCTAGATTTGTGGGTTTTGACTCTATTTGTATTTCCTTTCCTTTGTTAGAAGAAGAAGGTATGTCTATTTGTGCAAAAGCTTGCTCTTTCTATCATTGTTCTCCTTCTCTAACCAAGGTATGCAATTATTTTGTAGGAAAGTTAGAAGGTAGTCTAGCACCTGATTCTATCAATCTAAGAAGGGCTTCATCTTGATCTTCTTGGGGTTGATATTCATTATAATCATCTTCAAATCCTATTATTATGGGGATATCATCAAAAACAATGGGGTTATCTTGACCATCATAAAATTTCTCATCCTCATAACTAAGACCATAAGAGGCCCCACTATGAGTGAAACTTTGAGTCATGTCTAAAAAAAGAGTTGTTCTATGCATTTGACTAACCCTGGAATTTTGTTTGATAACCAATAAAAGTATGCTTTGGCCTTATTTTTAAACAAATAACCAAGGTACCAATGAGACTATAAGAGAGGGTGGTTTGAAACCAGACACAATTTAGAAGATTTGGTTCATGAAATTACTTAACCTTTGGTAACATTGAAATCTTATAAATTGGATGAGATTAAGGTAACTCAAAGATCCAAGGTGAAAACTTAGTATACCAAAGCCTAGATCTTTGTGATACACCCACACTACAAAAGATAGTTTCAACTTTGACAAGTTGACCCTAGAAATTTAGAGGAAAGCTCTCCAGATTATGAAGAAGACAAAATGAACTAAGCAACTCAAGATGTAAAAACATATGTGAATCACTAAGTATAAAGCTAGGACCAAATGGGCAGCACAATGTCACCACATGATTCTAGTAGGATAAAATATGTTCTGGGACCCAAAGCATGAGTGATACGTAAGATGAATTGAGTCCACCAAGATTATAATGTGATTTTGAGTTTTAATAAATGACCTTCAATCCACATAGAAAATTAAACCCATGTTAAAACAAGCTTAGTGTACAAAGGGCGAACCCACTTTGAATCACCAACCCTTAGAACTCAAAAAGGTTCAATTTCAAATGTGGATTATAAATGAAGGATTTAAACAAATCATGTAAAAGTTATAGACTCAATTGGGCAGCATGACTGTGCCAAAGTGGATGTCATGACACAAAGGTTTTGATAACAAATTGAATAAGGAAAAGATGAATTTTCCATTTGGATAGTGTAACACCTCCCTTTCTCAAGAAAATTGAGGACAATGTGTTTTGGTTAAGTTCATTAAGTTAACAAGTAGTTTTAGACACAAATCAAGACCAAGTAAGCTAAATAACAAAAAGAAAAGTCTTATGTCTAAACTAACAAGGTATGGCAAAGTGGGATCTACTAAACTATCAAGTTTTGAACGTTTAATGGGAATTAATTACACAATAAATTTTACACCAAACAATGTAAAATAAAAGCATGGATTTTGGGTCTGTATCACTCAGCTTATTGCATAAATATCTAGTCTTTTATGCAACCACTACATCCTACTTTTCACTCAGTGTAGTGTGATGTCCAAAGTGTCACTACGTCCTGTGTACATCTCTAAAAAGAGTCAAATGAAGTAAATTTTTGGAGATGAAACCCCAAGTCAAATCTTCCCTACAGAACTTGTGGGAGGTGATGAAGTCCCCCTTGTAAGCCAAGTTGTATAAAAAAACAAAGAAAGCATGAAGATAGAAAGACTTTAGGGTCACTTTCAAGATCACCCAAACTTTAGCAAGTTTTTGGGGAGTGCTTTAGGTGACATTACTTCTAATCCTTGGACTAGGCTATTTACAATAGAAATGGCACTTTTGATTCCAATGTTTCCCTATAGGGTACAAATGGAAGAGCATACATGCAACATTCCTCTTTTCTCCAAACAAGATTAATCTAATCAACTATTACAAATAAGAATTAACAAGTGTGTTCAATTTTAAACCCAAATAAAATGTTTGGTGGTGTTCATTTGACCCCTTGGTCTTAGTTGTAAACTTTGAAAACATTCACCAAAAACATCTAAAAACTCCTTGTTAAACACCAAAACAAAGTTCCTAATCAAATTTTTATCCTGTTAAAGTGATTTAAACATGTTTTAAGAAAATTTTAAATTTGATCATGTAGTAAAATTATTATCATGTCCTTTAACTTTGAAGCCCTTTTGAATTTGAAACAAGAAACTTTGGAAAACTAGGTCTTCGGTCTGTGTTTTTGGAAAAAACACAATGACCGACATTGGTCAATACCACTGACATTAGTTATGGCCAACTGAGATCTGACTAATGTTGGTTCTACTGACTGGCATCGATTAAGACAAGTAATTGATGTCAGTATTTTTGCCAACATCGATTACTGTGTAAAAATTGTGGCAACCAAAAATGGTAAAAAATAGTTAGAAAACCAATTTACAAGAGTTTTAAAAGCTTAAATAAGTTTTTTAAGGTTGAAAAAGGATCTCCTTTAGGTGTATGATGCATCTTTTCCCACTGGACATGCCAAGATGTAGAAAAGATTTAAAAACAAGTTAGTCAAGCATTAGTCCATAAACCATGAAACATGGATAAAGAACTAACTAACCAAGCCTATCTATTCCTACGGGAATTACAAAGGATAACAAGAAACAAATGAAAGAAATCGATCACCATATTACCTTCCAAAATGGATTGACCATGCCTATGTGGCTCAAAAACATGTTCTCCCTTGATCAAGAATCCTTGTCTTTGTCAATAATGGTGGTAAGCTCCTCCAATGCCTAAAGAACACTCTATAAAACCTAGGATCTTGATTGTAAATCACTAAACTATCCTATTAATGAAGCTTTGTATAAATAATTTAGAATTATAACTTTGCAATGCTCAAGCTTGGGAGATATTTGAGCATAACAACCTTACACCAAAATAGCTTAGAAATGATGTCCATGGCCTCTCTATTTATAGATTTTTGAGATTGGTCAAGATTAACCCAAACCATCCATCTCAAGATTGAGATGTGTGGTTGAGGATAATCCTAATATTTGGAATTAAATCCATAAAAATCCTCAAGATAAATAAGCATTAAAGAGGCATGAGAGGCATTAACTAGGCATGGGTGATCCATAATCTTGATATTTTATGCACTTATGGATTGATGGATGACACCCCATAGATGATGTCACTAGGTGATATAGATAATAAGAATCAATTTTAAAAAATAAATATTCAACAACTCTCATCGAAAATCCACTTAATCTCTTGATTTGGATTAATTATCCTTAAAGAAGGTTAATCAACATTTGTGCAATTATTTAAAAATTGGTCCTAAATCAATCAAAATGGTCAGACAGTCATATTACTAGGTCATACTTTGACTCGAGAAAAATTAGAAGGTGATGCTAGATGCGTTGGAACCATATTCCCATTTAGGATGTTACCAATAGAAAATAACAAAGTTATATCATGTGTACTAATAAATCTAGAAGAAAAGAGTGATCCAGAGTACTAAATGGTGAAATTGTCATTTTGACTCGAAATGATCTGATCAAAGCTAGCTGGCCCATAAAATACATTGTCCTATTTAGGGATACTTTGACCTAAATTGGCACTTGTAAGGGACAAGTTCAAGCCATTTAGGGAATTTTATGGATTTTGATCTAAAATGTGTATTTGAGTTCAATTCGAGTAAGATTGACAATTTCAACACAAATGGTGTTATGAATTGGATGTCTACACATTCAAGACCAATATTGGATTGCATAAACATAGAAACACATGAATAAACATTAATGGATCATAATTTAATATTTATAATTATAAATACACTTTATTTTATTTTAAAAACTATCAATTATAGTAGATTTTCAGACCTACTACAACACACCTTCACTTTTAGATCTTTACTTAGACCTCTTTCTCTCTCCTCATCTCCTCATCACACCTCCTTATTTGCACTATGAATGGATTTATTAGCCTATCCTTGATAGGTTAAAGGTTATTATTTATTATATGATGCTAAACATAGGTTAAGGATTGAGAATAATACTATGGTCATTATAATACAACATATGTTGAAAAAAAAACATGAACAAGGGACAACAACTTCTTCTATTTACCACCATGCAAACATGCATTTAAGATACCCTACAATAATTATATAAAAAACATTGAATAAAATAAGACAAACAAGGGAAACATATTTGTATCCAAATTTGAAAGAGGCCATACAAGTACTCACATCAATAGAGAAAAATAAGATCGAACAAAAAGTTGAAACACTTTTATTGACAAAAATTTCTAATGAGACACATAGTGAATTCTCTACACTGTATATTTATTCTAGAAATTACACCTTGAACATTCTTATAGGGATCTATGAATTAGGGGATGCTAATATCAAAATAAAAAATCTAAATGAAAGAGGGGTGAATGATATAATTCGTTATTTTTTAATACATAATGAGTTTCTAATGAAGGATGCTTTGTCAATTTTTGTTGATCCAAGAAACCCTGAATGTATTATTGAATCAAAAGAAGTCATATAAGATATGATGGATAAAAATCTCTTAACATTCAAAATTGTAGATGGCCAACACACAATTATAGCATAACAGAGAATTCTTTTAGAGGAGGAATACAATTCATAATCACTGAGAAATAAATGTTCTATTAGAAGGGCAATATTTTTGAAAATTTATACTCTCTTTTGTATTGTGCATAAAATATGTAACCAATATAATAAATCCAACAAACAATTTATAAGGATTCATTTGTAGAGAGAGTTCGATCTGCACATGACCTTATCAAACTAAGAGGTTGGAAGAATCTTGAAATAGGGGAGAAAAAGATGGAAGAAATACATAAACAAGATAGACACTTGTTCATGAAAATGAATTATTCAACACAACTACAAGAGATAAAATGCCTTCTTTCCATGAAACAACCCATTTGGTATTTTTTTGATAAGACATTTGATTTGTTTGAAAGTGGTACTTTACCTAGTTTAGATAAACAAGATTTGAATCTGATTGGTACAATAGTACTTATAAATATTCAAGGGCTTTGAGACAAATTAAAAATAGAACTAACAGATTTATTGGAAAAAGGGTCTATTTCCTTCTTGAAAACCCTTGGGTATAACAACATGGATAATTTGTAGAAAAATGTGAAACTAGAAAGTAACATATTATCAAAAATTGAAGATTATTTCAACAACCACGATACAACATTGCCACCAAACCAAACAATCATACCTTCAGAGGTAATAGAGCATTATAAAAAATTTATGAAAAGGTTTGACGGTTTGTGTCTAGAATGAAGGTATTTAAAAATATAAAAAAGGTTGGGAATCATTATCTCAAGATTCATTAAACATATTAAAAAATTATCTACATAATGATGGATGTCAGCTTCTTGGGACAAATAAGAAAGATTCAACTACCATTATGGGCTCCCATCTCTTTGGCCATCCATTTTAGTAGATTTTAGTGAAATGTTCATTCTTGGTCTGCATGTTGATTTGATAATTATTGATATTTTGAATCTCACTAAAGTTTTGAAGGAAGAACATATTCACCTATTTTTACAAGCATTGATTAAAAAATTTATTATCAGAGCTTTCAATGTAATCATCATCCACAAAATAGAACATTATTCTACCATTTCGACTTCTCTCAAGAATCTACATGTTGGTGCTTTTCATTCCATGCAAGATACATGTGTCATACTATGGGGTCTAGATTGTTATGGATTCGATTGGACACATATTAAAAGTATAATTTTTTTTCAAGATCCCACTCATTTTTAGCTGCAAGGTTTCAGCCTTCATTCACAACAAAGTATATTAGAGGAAGGTTTTGTCATCTACAAAGATGTACCAACATTTCAAATGATTGGTTCACACAAAATAAGAAGGCCATTCAAAAATGAACTAGATAACATCTTTTGGGAGAAACTTATCTCTACTTTCAATGATTTGGATGCATGTGATGTGTTAGGGGTATATACAAGATTTGTATTGGTGTGTGCTTGTATAAAATTAGAATTAAAATTATCTTGTATTATAAAAAATGAAGAACAAACAACTTTTAATGTTCAATTTCAATTTTTTTTGAAAAAGTTAGAGTAACCAAGACAATAACAACTACTTTGATCAATACCACTAGGTGCATAACATTTTTAATTTTTTTATAATCATGCTTCATTTTCCAAATATAATATCTTAACAATATTTCAGTGTGTATGCTTTATTTTTCAAACCTACCAACTTAGCAATATTTTGGTGTGTAGCACTACTGACATTACATGCAAGTGAAGAAACAATAATAATGGAATATGATAACAATAAACATGACACATCACAAGTTGTAGAAGGTAACATAAGATCATGCATATTTTTTCAATTATATAATTTTTTATTTATCAACAATTCATAATATTGATAGAATATTTATTCATCTATCTATGTCTCAATTAAAATAGTTCACAATGCAGCTCTAAAACTTTGTGTATCCAACACAACCACCCATGACACAGCTCTGCAAGTTGGTGCCTCCAGGAAAGCAACACAAGGTAAAACTCTACAATAAGACACATTTTTAAAATAAAAATATCAAATAAATTGATTATGATAATTTTTAGTTACGACATTATATAATACCTTATAGGAAATAAATAACCAAAGTTTCAACAAAATAGTGTACCCATACAAACTACAAAAAGGCAAAAAATAGGTGAAACCCCATTTCAATAAATGTATAATTATACAATTTCATACAAGTCTAGAATATATTAATTATCTTTATTTATTTAAACACATTAAAATTAAATTTTATTCATGGATAGGAGATTACAGAAGACAATAAAATATAGACTTGCATCTTCTTGGGATTTGGAAGTGTGGGTTCATTTTATTGTTGTGTAGACTTGAATGTAGTTGTATTTACCCATCAAAATTTTGTTTACATGTTTAATATACCAATAGTTTTTAATTTGATATGTCTTATTAGAAGTGTATGAAGGGGTTCAAATATTAAGGTGTATATTCATTTAAATTTAGTGATAGTGAACTATGGATTAGAAGAGTAAATCCTATTTTGTTTGTTGTGATAGGATACATAATCATATAAATATGTATTGGTATGCATAAGAATAGCTGACACTTTCATTACTATAAGAATATATATGTTGGTTGGTCATTGTTAAATTCCTATCAACATCTTTGAGATAATATTTATGGAAAAACAACATTGTTTTAGAATATGATAAAGTCATGGTCAAGTTATAAGGATTCAATATGAACTTTTATATGCATATGTATGTTACAAAATTGGCAATAGAAATAGTAAATCCGTGTATAATGAGCATGATAGTTACAATGTGCCTGAGCATGTATTCATTTTTATATGTGTTTTAAATATGAATCTTTATAATATTTAAATAAATTAAAAAAAAAATAATCAAATGAAATGCATTATGTTTTTATGTTACAATAAGAAATGCAAATCAAAATCACATCAACAACTAGTCTAGTAACATGTAAAATATTTTCTTAGTAACATGTAAAACATTTTATTAGAAATTTTTCATGTTATATTTCTTATAATATAATATTGTTAATAAATTATTGATTTATTTTTTAACAAATTGTAGACATTTCAAAAGAGCAGCTAAAACCAACTTCTAAAACACTATTGTTTTTGGGGTTGGATGACTTAATATTATTTATTGTGCACAAAAAAAAAGATATGCAAATGCATGATATGGAAAAAAATAATATTATAAAATAGAAAATATGTCATACTACATTCAAGATCATTCCAAAAAAAAATTTAAGGTGGCACTGTAGTCTTTTTCTCACATTGGCATTTGGTCAATGATAGAGGACAATCATTTGAGGATACTCATTCAAGCCATAGGTTACACAAGTTTAAATTTCATGTTTGTTTGGGGGAAAATATATTCTAATATATTCAATATAAAATAAAAAAAATTGGATGAATTTATTTTTAAAAGGACCTTTGGAGATGATTTTTCAATTGCCAACATGTTGTTCATTGATTGTAATTCTCATAATTGTGTTACAAAACAAAAATTGAAAATGAGTTATGTTATGTCAAATAGATATACTCAAAATGGAAGTTGGAAATATGAAAATGATTGGAGAATCAAAATGATGTCAATCATCACATTCATGGGAGAAATCAATAAATCCATGCCAATAGTTTTGAACCAATGTTTAAAAATATGTAACTTCACCTAATTCTTTCAAGTTTATTTATTGATTATAAACTATAATTATAGTAATAAACATTATCATCAATTTATTACAAATTGATTCTAAATTATTTCAAATATATTTCAATTAAATTCAAAATAATCAATTCTGATTTAGAATTACTTTGATCTGGTTAAGTACAGTTTGATTTATAGTTGGAGATTCCTTGAAATTATTGAATTAGTATATTGACACTTGCTCATGAAAATCTTCCTAATGAAAAATAAACAATTGTCAAGATATTTTGTTATGTAGATGAACTAGATTTCTTAATATGTTTTCATCCATAATTTGGCTAGTCAAATAGTGCCACGTGTCCTAACAACAAAAGCTACTTCAAAGAATCAATGATTGGTATGAAGGCCCAAAAGGGTGCCATGAGTTCAAAATATTCCAATCTATTAAAAATGATTTTCTCCTAAATGGTTTGAAATAATTAAATTTATTTGAAATATAGAAAACATATTTATGGAGAAAATATTCTCCATTGACTTTAGTGGATATAATTTTAAATTATTTAAAATAGCCTAATTTAATCAAAATGATCTAATAATGCTCAAATGGATTGAAACAATCTAATTTATTTGTAATAAAGAAAATTAATTTTTGGAGAAAATCTTCTTCACTCAAGGTATAAGTCTAAATTATTCAAAATATCCTTATTTATTCATAATTATCTATGCCCAAATGCTTTGGAACAGTCCAATTTATTTTGAATATAACAAATTTATTTTTGGAGAAAATTTTCTTCACTCCACTTTAGTGGGTACAAGTCCATTTTGTTTAAAATAGCCCAATTTATTCAAAATTATCTATGACCAAATGGTTTTAAACACTCCAATTTATTTTGAATATAAGAAATTTAATTTTTGAAGAAAATTTTCTCCACTCCACTTTAGTGGGTATAGGTCCAAATTATTCAAAATAGTCCAATTCAATCAAAACGATTTATGTCCAAATGGTTTGAAACAGTCCAATTTATTTAGAAAATAAGAAAAAAAATTCTCCTCTCCACTTTAGTGGGTATAAGTCCAAATTATTTGAAATAGTCTAATTCATTCAAAATGATCTATGCCCAAATGGTTTGAAACAATCCATTTTATTTGAAACATAAGAAAATTATTTATGGATAAAATTTTCTCCACTCCACTTTAGTGGGTATAAGTCAAAATTATTTAAAATAGTGCTTCTTATTATAATATTTAAAAACCTCACTCTTGAGGTGAAAAAACTTACCATACTTCAACCAGGGTCAAAGATGGTTCCTCTTGCATCTTTGTCACTACATGAAGGCAATCTAGCATGTGAAGCATGCTCATCATCAACCATGTGAATATGTATATGGTCAAGGAGATTACCATCTTTGGATCTCCTCATGTATGAAAGTGGACTATTTTTAAACTTCATGAATGTTCTATTATATTCTCTAAAGACCTTGATTAGGGCTACAAGTTGATTAATCTTTATCAAATTTGATCTACACTCCTCAAATTGCAGAATAGGAGTGATGACAACAACAAATATCCTTTCATCCTCTTAGGAATGATTTACTTGATGTGTATGATCACTAGTATTTTCTCACCATGTTCCAATACCTTTGAATGTGGATTTACTTTAGATGGAGATCCTAACTATTCTTTAGTCACAACAAAGTCTGCCTTAGACTCATGAGACTCCTCTTTAACTGTAGACTCTTAGACAATAGATTGATGTTCATCTTCCTTCATATCATGACACTCATTTTTAGGATTGATCAAACACTCAACAACCTATTCATTAGTTTCATAAAAAAATATTTATATTAGATATATAATTATTTAGAGGATAAGGGATCTTACCCAACTTGTCAAACTCTTGACATATGGCATTGAAACCTTGCCATAAATCATCTTCCTCTTCCTCATGAATGTCATCATCAAGGGTAGATTAATCAACTATAGGTAGAAATAAAACATTATTATCACTATAGTGATCAATTGGGTTCTTTAATCTAACCTCATCATATAAATGGATCAAGTAGTTACTCTCAACATCTTGTGAGAAAGAATGCTCAACACTTATCTCAGCTCCCTCAAATGGTTCTTCATGGATGATATAGGTGTCAAGGTCAGTTTTCTCAAAGTATTCATAAGGATCATGCTCATAATAATCTAAACCATAATAATATAGAAATAAGTCAGCTATACCTTCAATCTTGGAAGAAATAAAATCATCCACATTAGACTCCTCATTCTCATTGATAACATAATTCTAGCTAGAGATTACTTCAACATAAAGTTCAATGTGAAAAATTACAAGAGGCTGAGTTATTATGGTCACCTTAGTTCCATATATTATTCAAAAGGTAAAGAAGGGCCAATAAAATAAGAGGTAGACACCTATCTTGTTTGTAAAATCTTTTGAAAGGTAGATTGCAAAATGAGGAGGCAAGTCCACAACATTGTCTTGAAGGATGGGAAAACTAGGATAGTCATGGAGGAAGACCTTCAAGTTTTTGTCCAACCCTATTTTATTGGTAAGTGTAACATCTAGTTGAATCAATCCTTTACTTTGAGTTTCACATTTTAGGCCCAAATTATCACCTACAACTTTAGGCATGACTAATGTAGAGGCACCACCATCAACTATGCAACCATGTACTAGTTTATCACCCATAATGAGAGTAAATTAAAAGGGTAGAGGATTATAAAATTTAGTAGATGGTTCAAAAAAAATTTAAGGGAATTAGTAATAGATAAATGACCATGAATATTTCTTGGAGGTGAAGGACTAGTAGGGATAGTGGAAAATTATTTTTGTAAGATCTCCTTTTGGCCAGGGATATGGAGGACATCCCAAAGGGAAATGGATGCCTTGACACTCTTCAATGAGTATGCTATGTTTACAGTAAAAATTATTACCTTCTATTGATTTCATGGAGGCAAAGAATTTGTTATAACTTTAAGAATTGAAGCACCTTGAACATACCTTATGCCATTCTAATTTGGAGTAGGTGTAGGAGTGTTTGGGATTGCTATGCTTGCAGTCATTCCTTAATGCCTTGTAGAATTATTAGATGAACTTTTATGAATGTTATTATCACCTCATAAAGCATTCATTTTATCTCTAATGTTTTCTGTAATAGAAGTTACTTGATTGAGAACAAAAGTGTCCTCAACTATGACGCTGGTGAATATTTATCTTTAAGGATACCAACCTTCACTTGCTTGCATTAAAACCTCATATTCAACTAATAAGAGAAGAGTGACTCCTCCTTGAAAAACTAGATCTTTCTCTCCATTTTTATTGGCATCCTTGAATTGTCCTTATTCTAATATTATCCTTGTACCAAGTTTCTATGCACCAGTACCATATCTCTTGTGTTGGATATGGAATTAGGATTATACACATTGGTAGGCTTATTGAAGTTAGGTTTCCCTTGACCTCTTTCTTTCCCATATTGTTGTCCATATTTTTTCTAATAGAGATAAGAATTTTTATAGGCACATTGTTGATTATTTGCTTGCCTAGTTTGGGCCTCTAAGGCTATGAATATTTCCCTCTAATCAACATCATCTTCTACCTTCTTTTGAGTAGTCTTAGCCTGGGCATTATCATTAGGAATTTCAGCAATGTTTAGAGTAAAAGTAGAAATATTAGGAATTAAAGGAATATACACTTAGGAGGAAATTTTATTTAATTAATGAGGTCATTATCAGCTCTATTGGTAAGTTCATATGATTTGAGAAGAGAGAAACCAACCATGGATTGTAGCATGATGGAAATATTAGTACTAGTGGATCTCAAGTATGTAGGGAAGACAAAGCTAGTAGGTGGTCTCATGGGAGGAGGTAACCTATAAAAATTATTTTGAGACCTCTCATTTAAGTCATTAATTATTTCCTTCGGGGATCTTTTGATTATATTGAGTTGATGTATGATTAAAGTATGGTCACTCATCCTCAAACTTTGAAGTTAACAACAATCCAAAGTCATCCCATTATGTGATGCATTGACTAGGCAAAGTATTATACCACTCAATTGATTTACTTATAATGGAAATGGAAAGGATTCTAATGGAAATATTATCCTTAGTGACATTATGTAAACTACATAAATTGGATATATCCCTGATGTGTTCACGACGTGTGACATGACCTCCACCATTGAATGTGGGCACACTCTTTGTAGCATTAGGGGGAATGGAATCATATGCATCAATATGAATTAGATTTTCAGTATTAAAGATATGTAAAGTATGTTTCTTATCCATTACTTCTTCAAGTTATTCACTTTCTTGGTTAGAAAAATCCTCTTGCTCTTCAAAGGGCAAAATAGGCTGAGGATGTTAAACTTCAAGAGGAAGTTTAGGATGAATAGGTGGATTGATAGGATTGAAACTTCTAATAGAAGATGACCTAGTAAGAATAATGAATTATGAGAGTAAATTTATGATAAAACAATGGTATACAACTATATTTTATGTTAAATAGAGTTGTCAAATCTTGAGTATCACACCAATTTACAGTTGATATTGTCAAGACCAACATTTGCCTCGACAAGTTATCTCTAGGATAATGGGTCCCACCAGACATGCTATAATTTTTTTCACCAAATATTTCACATTAAATGAGGTTTTTAAGGATTCCTCCATATTTTTTTAAAATTGGAATGCTTATAGGTATGTGGGTTTACCTATGGCAGAAGTAGACCTCTAAGTTTAAGGGCTACCTACCAAAATTTGCCTTTAATTAATTATCACCTAAACTAACTATTTAATTTTGGGAAAAGAGATATAAATATGAATGAAATAAAGATAATATAAGGTGTTGATGAACCATAAGTATTTACATGAGACCATCATACTTATTTCACTAAGAAATAAGACCTACAACACTAGCTTTAAAGTCCTAGAATTCTCTAACATTAGTAGTTCGATATGGAGGTTATATGCATTAGGACTATCCAAGTTAAGTGACCCATAGGTAAATTCTAGAAAATAATTCTAATCATACTCTTGTAAATAGACCCATACACTTGACAAAACTTTATATGACCTGCTAGAGTGGAACAACTTGCATCAAATATGGAAGGATTGAGAGAAAGTAAGGATAGCTAAATATTTCTTAACTATTCACCATACATCTATTCACAAACTTTGAAAATATGATAGATGAACAAAAAATAGATTTTATTTATTATTAAAATTTAAATTACAATGTATATACCATCAGGTCTTCACCATACATGGAGTGGAATTAGTTTACAAGATCCAAAATGGCTACTACTTATAGAAAGTGAGAGAGGAGAGAAGAGAATGAAGTCCAAGAGTCAAAAACACACTTTTAAATATAAGAGGAGTTAAATATGAATTAAAAATTAATATGGAACATACCATGAAAGGTATACTTGGACAAATGTCCATCAAAGCACAAAACTCTTGAAATGTGGTGTAAGAATCTTCATTTGCTTGCCTAGAAACTACCTTCATCATTTGACCCTCCATGAGTGTTCCATAGTATATTAGGGACATATGATATGATTTAAATATTAAGGGGGGGTTATAAACAAGGCCAAACGTTAATTTTGTGTGTCCCTAATCATTGAAATTATTCTAGGCATGAGTTATCACTACCTTCAGTCATAATCACTTTCCTTTCAGTCACCCCTCACACTTGGCACCAGATAGGTCTTCATAATTCCAAACCAGTCCATAAAAATGAGTTTATGACACTTGTAAAAGGTATTAATGTATCTATATTCATCATTAAGACCTTAAAATTCCTTCCATTTAGGGTTTTCACCTTCTCACTTGGTGATCATTCCTTATTCATTATGCCAGTTTGGATTGGCTAAGATGAAGATGTTAACATAGGCACCTTTGAGATTTTTTGAATTAAAAAATAAGTATGATAGGTCATATTATGTCCCATACTAAGTATAAAAGTGATTGGAATATTTTGAAACCCTTTTTTACCTTCACAACACATAAAACTATCAATAAAATCCATTTCCACCCTGTCCATACAAGTTGGGTAGAACTCAAATTATTGGGAAGGAGCCCTGGGGAGTCCACTATAATTTACAATAATATAACAAGTCATTATATCTCAAATATATACCTCTCCTTCTTCATCTTTTCCATCAGGTTACTAATAAGGGTTTTAGGTGGTTTTAGCCTCTAAAGATTGTTCATAAAGTTATGACATTATAACCCTAAATGAATTCCACTAAAACCTTGTGCAAGATCTCTTTCAACACACCCTATATCCTTATATTCCCATGTTATGTGTGTGTACACATATGAGCTTATAAACTTGTCTTCTCAAGCTTCTCTTTTCATTTTATGCAATCTTGAGTTGGTTTGAGCCAAAATATGGCTTCTTTGTGGTCTTCTTTATAAGTTGTAGGCTCTTAAATACCTTATAACTCCCCAAGAAAGTTTTCCAATGATTTTATAGTGTTATAAATGACATTAGACATCCAAATGGGTAGTAGGCCTAGTCTAGAACTAAAGGTCTTAATTGTGTTTCATTGCTTAGGAGTACTTTGTATAACTTAAAATATGTATGAAGGATTCCCTATGTTAATTTATGACTAACATAGCTCATAAAATATCATTTCAAGGCTATGAGTCCATTTTTCACCTTTATTTCATCATTGAACTACTAACCTACATAGTTTTCACCTTGGGAGTGTCCTCTGTCTAAGATAAAATAGAGGGCACTTCCCCTCTTGACCCAAACATAAAGATGGTATGAGGGGATTCTTGAAATTGTGGGGGTGTTTTGTACCTATTTTCATAACTTTATCATGTTAATTACTCTTCCAAATATCATAAAACCCAAGGCAAACTTCTATCATGGTGACTATTGGATGTGTAGGGTTAACGAGTTTAGCTATAGGTTATATATAGAACCCCTCCCTACTCTATTTCTAGTATATAGGCATCAAGTGAAGTATATATCAACACTATGAAGGTATTCCAATCATGTTTATCATCAAACCTTTTTCAAATCTCCTTAACATATACCTTGCATTTGATATGCTCAATTATAGTCAACTGTGACTATGTTGTCTTGCTTAGGAAGTGACATATCTTTATGAAATTTACATTTTAAACCATGTGTTATTATTCCATCATCTCCTTAAAGTCATAAATACCATATTACAATCATTTTGATCCATTCATACCATGATAATTCTATGTCAAGACTAGTAACACTATTTAATAGCTTATTTTCAACTACAGTCAACTGTAGTTGACCATTGTTGGGTAATAAAGGTCCTATAGGTTGCATTTCATCTCTTGGAAACTTGTGTTTTAAACCCCATGACCATTTTTATATTTTGGAATCATTTGCACATGTAGGTATTTCATGTTTTCATTTTTAATCACTAAGATTCATCTTATGATCCTATAGGTACCTACAATCAAATTGTAGGTTAACCTTTCGAAGGCAAGGGTACACCTGTAGGTGTTGATTTAGGTCAATACCTTGTATTCAAATCCTTCTTGATGACCTTTAAACCATAAATGTCTTTCCTAATTCAAAAAAAATAGCTATCATGGAGATATGTTCCTACCTTTCTATCTTTGGACAATGAGGTCACTTGGAACTCAATGCACTATAGTAAATATTGAAATCTTACAATAGATAATTGCATGAATTGGAAACCTTATAACATCATCCTTATTTGCCCAATGTCCATATTATTTTGCAAGGCATCTCCCTTATATGAGGGATACAAGACATTATCATTCAAAATCATCTAGGTTCCTTATTACCTCATTATATGATAGTGCCAAAAGTTGTCAGGGCTCTATTTTGGAGCATTTAAAGAAATTAGTCCCCAAAACCCATTCCCTAACTTGAACATGGATTTCAAGCTTGTCTGCCTCTCAATGACCTTAAACATGGTTCTCAAGGTACCTTAAACATTCTAATACCTAAATAAAGGTTTCAAAACATGATCGAACATCATTGTGTAACATTTTAAAGTCTTTGTGGGAGCCACATGTAGGTGGTCATTTCAATATATAGGGCATTGGCGGTTAAATAATCAATGTGTATGGTGTGTGGGCCTGAAACTAGTTCTAAACATTATAAATGATGTTCAAATGAATTTTTTCATCATGAAGGACTTGAAATGAGTTCAAAAGTCTCATATCCATTTGATTATCTCTTGTGAGGCACCTGTAGGCATATATTAATGTTTCAAGCATGTGTATATATGAAAAATTATATTCACATGCTATCTTATATCATTTAAGGGATTTATATTATTTTATTATTGTTCAAGACTATCCTTAAACTATTTAAAAAATTAATTAAACCTCAATTACCATGGTCAGGACCTCATACACCTCACTCAGTTGATTGTGTATGACAGTCATGCAGAAGGTTGACTATATTGTTTGTCCTTTGATTGTAAGATCTATGTGAAACTTTTGATATTGAATATTGAAAGGAGAGAGATTATTATTAATTTAAAATCATGGTATATATCATATAACATCAATTTTAAACCACTATAGGGAAGGAAATATATACACTTGATGATCATGTTTGTAACTTGGCAATGGTGACCTTAGCCTATAATTTGAGATGTTGATCTCATCTACTCACCTCCAAACATGAAAAAAAGAATGGGAAACATGAAATAAGTATGTATACATCCTATGAAATCAATTTCACCATCTAGATTATATGGACAAGCTCATATAGAAGTAAAACCTATAGGGTATGGGGATTAGCAAACAAAACCAGACAACCAACTTCTTAAGAATGATTAATAAAGCACAAGAAACCATTATTCCAAATCTTACCATGAATGTGAATTATAAAAAATTTAATATCTACCACCAAGAGCATTTGACCTATAACCTCTTCTACTAGTTGTACCATCAGAAGACCTATTGACTAGTTTTGTATGCCTAGTAGAGTGATGGAGAAGATAAATGGTTTTGGTCCATTTTTGGAACATACAAAGTAGATAAAGTGTGGAAATGGAATTAGGGAATCTAAAATGTCACTACATAATGTTTACGCATGTGATATAATCCCTATAGGCTGTACAACTTCCAAAAGTCCCTTTCTTTCAAATATTTTATTCATTTCACTTAACACCTACAATTTTTTATATTAGCAATGAAAAGGAATGATAGGGTATAAAATATTGGATGTTTAAATGGAGTTTAGAACACTTGGATACCTTGTAAAACTATACCACCTTCATTTATGATCTAAATATGACCTCAATGTGGCATAAAATGACACAAGGACTAAATTAGACTATGACAAAGTTAGAAACACATGAAATGAAATAAAATTAACCATGACACACCTTAAATCAAGTTTTTGACTATGGGGGGTTGACCTATTTTTACTTATGGTCAAAATAGTCAAAAGTAGTATTAATGGCTATTTTAATGAATAGTGGTAGATCATCAATACAAAAAAGGATTCCATCATTAATCATGTCTTCTTGAAGAAATTCAATAGATTTTTCAAAATAAGGACACATAATTTCAATAATATGTAAGTTGGTAGGTTGAGGTTAAATAGAAGGTGGTTCTTCATATGTAGGAGATGGATCTTTAATTTCTTATAATTATTGCATAAGGAACTTGTGATGATAAGGGGAAGTAAAAACTAACTCTATATGTGGAATCTTTCAAGGCATGGAGTTGAGTTCTTTGAGAAATATCCAATGAGATTTAGATGAAGAACTAGTGTGAGTTTTAAAAGGTAAGGCAGATTTTAAAGGGGTAGAAGTTATTGGTGGTTTGAAAGGAGGTGGTTCCTTAGGGGATTCTGAAGCTAAATTAGTGGGTGTAGTATCTTTGAGAATTTTTTCTTCCAAAGATGGTTTCTTAGGTTTTGTGATAGGATCTTTATGAGCCAGTTTACAATGATAATTGACCTTAGTGGTGTTAACATATTGAGAATTATTGTAATATTGGTCATAATCAACATCAATAACAATAAAATCCTTGTTGATTATTAGTTGTGGAAAAATATTTTTGGTTATTGGAAGAATCAGATTTATAAACTTGTCATTTTTGAAAATCAATATTGTACTCTTGATGATGAAGGTTGATCATGGCTTCATTATTAAATGAATCACCAAGCATGTATAAGACAACAAAATTAGTGATCCCTTTATAAGATTCATGAGAACGAATAATATCATCATGGAACCAACAAAATTGATTAGGTTCATACCATATAAGAGGATTATTGGGATAAGTAAAGGATTTAGAGGGTGGTAAGAAATGTTTCATTTTCTACATAGTGAGTGGTGTGTGAGAATATGAGGGAGTGTCAACTTTGACAACTCTTGGTTTGGTTGGAGGAGTATTGTTGGTGATATAATTATTATAAGTTTGGAAAGATCCTTTGAGGAATTTAGGATTAGGTTTGAATTGCTTCATGAGAAAGTATTGACATTTAGCTTGGTCAATAGATTCATGAAGTGTTTGTAGAGAAAAAGTTCAAACCTTATATTAAAGAGGAGTTAAAGTATTGATGAAGAGTTTAAACAAATTATCATCATTCATGTTATGATCAAATTTATGGGCTATATATTTCCATCATTTCATAAAATCACTAGTTTTTTTAGTGGGAGATTGCTTAGCATTGATGAAATGACTAAGGTAATTCTTAGTAAGATCATTATGTTGAAACTCTTTCACTAAAGTATTAACTAAATCCTCAAGTTTCCAAATGTAATGTTGTGGAAGTTGGTTATACCATTCCAATACATCACCAATGAAGGTTTTAACTATTAGTTTAGTTGTGGTGAAAGTATTAGTTTGGATCCACTCTTTGTATAGATTGTCAAAGGCTTTGACAAAGGAGGCATGGTCTTTAGTCCCATCATACTTGATAGTTGGAGATATATTACCAATATCAATTGACATGATGAAAGGAGGTAAAGGCTTATTTTGAATGTTTTTAAGCATTTTTTAATCTTAATAGATTGAGGAATAACATTTCTTGAGGCATATCTAAAAGGTGGAGGAATGAAATTTGGATTGGATTGAGGATGGATAGTCGGAGGTTGATTAGCCATATTGATCAAATGATGTTGTAGTTACATAATTTTAGAGGTGTTATAAGTTTGCATTATGTTCATTTGTTGTATGAATTGTGCAAGAAGTTAAGTCATATCAATTGGTGGATTGGTGTTTTTAGGAGCACTCCCCAAATTGGTATTAGGGGGAGGGTTATTAGATGATGGATTATTAGTGGGATTATTGGTTAGACTTGTGTCAATTATTCCCACATTATGTTGAAGGATTTGAAGATGAGAATTATATTTATAGATATAAAAAGGATCATATCCACATACTTCATCTTGAGGTGTGATTTTCACCATGTTACAAGCCAAAGATGAAAGAGGGGAAGAGGTACTTCAAGAGTGAGGGTTAACTTAGGAGGAAAAGAGAGGGAAAAATGAACATCCCACATATTATCTAAATGGATTATGGATGTCCAAGAATATTATGATAGGGGAATTCATGATGATTTGAGAGAAATGCAAAAAATGATAAGGAAGAAAAATAGAGAACTGAGTCAAATGAATATGATAGGTAATAAGAGTAAATAGTTGACTGGGTCAACCTAGTACTATAAACTAGGGGAAAAAAAGCTTGATAAGAGTATAAAGTTGACTAGGTTGATTTAATATTATTATCTGACTAGTAAAAGAGATATAGGGTCGACTGGGTTGACTTAGTACTATAGGAAGGGGGAAAAATAGTCTATAATAGACTATGTTGAATAGAATGACAATGTACTAAAAATAGGGAAAATATTTCAATGTACTTGAAAGAAATAAATGGAAGGAAACACACAATCAATTGGGTCAAAGAGAATGATCCAATTGAGATTCACAATACAAAACCTTACACCAATATAAATTTTTACCATACAACATACAATTATCAAAGAGAAATTAGTGAAATTGGAAAGTAAATGCTAACTAAGTGTCCATCTTGAATATTGTTAGATTATTAGAGTGTTATTTTAAGTGTGATAGGGAAGTTGGCTAAAATTAGGGAATTAGAAATCAATCTATGGATGGTTTCAGGATGTTTAGGCTGAAAGGGATCTACATTGGCAATGATACTAGCTTAGTATTGGGTCTTACCCCCTCACTTCATAATGTAGTAATGATTAGGGTGTCAGGTGTTTTTGTAATATATACTATTAACCACATGTTAATACTTGGCTAGAAAACCATGTTGGCTTCCCCTTTGGTGATCAAATCCAAGTAGGTAGGCCTTGGGTAGATAAATGTTTAAATGCATTTTGAAGTTATGTGATTTGGTAGTGTGTGAAATAAAGAGAAAAATAGTAAAACTAAATGTTATATTGAGAAAACCACCTAATTAGACTATGTGATCTATTATAAGCATGTAAACAACTAAAAATGAAAGTATGAAGTAATTACTAGCATATAGATGTTAATTTCCAATTTGAAACATAATATAATGTCAGTTCAGATGATAGTGTATGAAAAAATTACAATATAGAGTCAACCTAGTCTTTAAGATAGAAGATAAAATATAAAAATAGGTCAACCAGGTCGACCTAGTTTGTTGTATGATGGTAGTTTTAAAGACTGAAAGTTATGCAAAATAGAATTGTAAGGAATAAATGGAATGAAAGATAAAGAGTAAAAGGAACCTTGGTGGGTTGGAAGATATAGAGGAATATGAGATTATTGTTGAATTTCCTTAAATGTTACTTGAAAATTCTACCAACTATGTTAACTAGGTCAACCTAGTTATATAGTTCCCTATTTTCTAAAACTTTTGAAGATGACTATACTAGCCTGATCGACCTAGTATGTTTTATAGAAGCTATCTAGGATACTATACCAGCCTAATCAACATAATATGTTTTTTAAAATATTGTAAGATGATTGTGTCAACTTTTTCAATCTAGTAACCTGTATCTGATGAAAACTTGCATAAATAGAATAGAGTCATTTTTGACACAACTATGTATTAAACCTTCACACAAGAGTCATAAACTATATCGGCCCTATCAGCCTAGTATCAAAAATATAGAAAATAATAAATATAATTATAGAAAATAAAAACTGTGAAAGAAAACTTGTAAGGGTTAGATTCACATTGGATTCACCAAAATGTATGCAATCAGAAATACATCAAGTCTATAAATCAATGCTAACTTAGAGAAGATAAATACTAATTACACTTCTAATTGGGGATATATTAGATAATCAAGAACATGACTAATATGTGGACCCACTAGACCCAATTAGGGGATCTCTTATCACAAAAATAATACTAGGGAGGTTTCCAAAGCCTCCAATCAAGAACAATCACACAATAACCCTAACTAAGCCCCATATTTTCATATTCACTAAACTAATAACAAGTAAAGCAAAGAAATCAAATCTACTACTTATTAAATATTGTCGCAAAATATGGGGGTTATTAAACAAAATAATGTAAACATGTATAAAAGAATCTAAATTTAGCTATGTATGAGTAAGACCCTAATGCATGGAGAAGAAGAGTAATATTATTTGAAAGTCAATACATATGCTACTTATATCTACTAGAGAGAGGAACAAAGTTAGAGAATACTTACCTAAAATATGAACCTATCGGGACTCAATATCTCCCTTGGCAAAGGGGATTCACAAGAATTTGTTGTGGTTTTAAAGGATCACTAAGAAAGGCCAAAACATCCAAGACTTCGCCACAAGACTAGATTCTCCAAGTAGAAACCCTAAACTAAGAATCCTCAAGTAAAATGGTGGAAGAACAGATTGTAAAGATGTGTAAGTGAATAATAACTCTTGATGTCTCTTAATAATAGAGAAATGATCTTTTATATATATGTGGATTTAACCCTAAGCCCTTCAAAAGTTTTAAACAACAAGGTCAATCCACTCAACCTAGTACTAATATGGACAAAAACTCACTAGGTCACAGGCTAGGTCAGCCAAGAGCCTACCTAGACCCTAAGTCAATTTCACCCATAAGACTACAAGGTTGACCCAGTCAACCTAGTACTATAAATTATCAAAAGGGGTTTTAGGTTATTAAAAGAGGGATGAAAGGTGGCAAAATAATGGAAAAGTTTGCAAAAGAATAATATCTTAGGGTAATGTTTTAGGAGTAGGTTGGATTAGTAATAAGTGGTAATAAGGGACAATAATCCTGTGAATCACCAATGGTCTACCCATCCCTTTTTGCTTCTCCCCTTATGGTATGCACTCATAGAGATTGAAACTTGATGGGTTCCTACAAGATAAAAAGCATCAATATTTGATAAAAGTTGAATATATTGTGTAAATAGATATGACTTGGTAAAACTATGTTCTCAAGTCCTAAGAAACTTAGAGAGGAGTCTCAAAGGCTATTTTAGTCAAGTTCCATATTTGAGACCTTATGATAATTTAACATGCTCTTGATGAACACCTATAGCTCTATCCAAACATCTTACTAGTAGGATTATGGTTAGATAATCACTTGAAGATGGTTTAAAAGTTGGGTAGATGTTACGTGATCTTCCATAATCCATCCAAGAGGTTGTCAAGTTATTAGTGTAGTATTCAAACAAAGATTGGACCTTGTATGAGGGGATAAAATTGTCTCCATTACTTTCTATTGGATCAAACAAGTTTAGACATGAAATTTTAGGTTCTAAGGATAGATATCAAATTATGAAGAGGTTTATGCTTAAGTCTCATTTTCACCAATTAGGAAAGATGTATTGAAAGATTAAATAAGGGCATAGGAAGATGCTAAAGAGAGTAAGTAAGCCATGTGTTAAGACGTAATATTGTAACTCCTAAATAAACAAAATGTAATTTAAATAGAAAATGTATGAGTCATAGGAGGCCAAGAGCCACTTCTACACCACTTCTCATGAGGCCATCATCAAGCAAAGACAACACATGTATATGAAGAATCATATAACTATTTTTTTTTTACCTTACATTAAAGTTGTAATTGGTTTCATGATGGAGAAAAATCATGATGAAATTCCTACATGTACACCTTCTCTCTATTCCTTCCCTTCTCTTATATATACTCTTGTAGGTGAATTTGAAAATATACTCTAGCTGGTTATGGCATAACCCTACCATAATTGATATTGGTTTTTTATTTTAAATTTAATTACAAGCTGATTCGTACCATCCCCATATTACATCTAGTGTTCTTATGATGAATTATTGATGGATGGTAGTGATAGTGTTTAAATTCCTTACATTTGTACTCTTCATTATTTCCTCTTTGTGAGTAAGTCATTTTATTTTAGGTCATATGGTGTGTGTCAAGTAGGCTTGTAAAGATTAAGTGTGGAAACATTCACTAGTGTATTCTTTTATCCCTCTTGATTAATACATTAACTATAACCTCCATATTGAAAAACTTATGTTTGAAGTATTTTTTGGAGTTTTGAAATCAGATTTCATTCTTTTTTTAGTCCATAGTAGCAATCATAAATGAGTAGAGGATAAATATAATTTGATGAGTCACCCTTTTAATCATTGCTTTCATGCATTTTCTCTCCCATTTCTTTACAATTTAAGTAGGTGTAGTGTTATTTTAGGTGTAGCATCAAGGGAGCCAACCCTCTCTAGGATTATCTTTAGTCATAGGCCACCCAAATCCTTAAAAAGTTCCCATTGTGTCAATTAAGAGAGGAGACCTAAAAAAGATCTTCAAAGGGTTCAACTCAAAGTGACAATATGAACTATTGACCAGTTTTGACCCTCATGTAAAAATGGTCAACCCCTATAGGTTGAAACTTTTTCATAGGGTTATTCAAGATTGTTTATTATCTTGTAATGGTCTTCAAGTAGTCATATTGGTCTTCTTAACACTGTTTAAGGTAATATCTTTACCAAGCTTCTCAAATCTTTCAAAGTTAGTCTAGTGGGTCCTAGGGGTATGTAATGATGTGTCAAGATGGTTTATAGTCTATCAAGTCAAGTCCTTTCACTTGGTCACTTGGTCTAAAGTTTATGAAACTTGTTTGATGAGATTAAGGTATTTTAGCATTTTTTAAGGTTTTTAGAGAAACCTAGGTTTCAATTGTGGCCAAATTAAGCCTTCTCAAGGTAATATTTTTGCATGGAAAATTAAAGCCAATTGTGAAGAGGTCATTTAAGGTCAAAGTTTGCTTTCCAAAGCTATATAATTCATCTCGACCATGCTTATCAAGAATTATAAAGTTATTTAAGTCACATTTTGGGATAAATATGAGGTATTGTATGAAATTTTACAAATTTCAAACATTTAAAGAGGATTTATAACATGAATGTTGTCAGGAGAAAGTTAAATTATTAGTTTTCATGTTAGAAAATGTTAGTTTAATTCTAAATCTAAAGAAGTAATTTATGTTACTTGTATGGAATTTAAGAGCCAAATTTGAAATTAAGATGATTTTAGAGTGTCTCTTCACATTCTCTAAGTCATTTCCAAGTTTAGGAAGATTGTACAGGTCTTACAAAGGAAAAACATGTATTATCTCTCTTCTTGATCTCCTTGTAAGATCATAAAGGCTATTTTCATGAAGATGGTACATGATGTGCAAGTGGAGTCAAATCCCAAGATATTCAGAAGATAGGGGTCCTAGTTTAATTGAAATACCTAGCATTGGTTTTCAAATTTAATCCCCCATCTCTATGAACAATCACTAATAGCTTGAAGGGTCAAAAATTGCCTGTAATCCCCACAAGATCGGATTTGTTCAAATTTTCATGAATTTAAAAATTCATTGGAGGATGAATAAGAAGATTATAGGGTCTTTACATTTATTAAAAATCATTTCATGTTTTTTTTCAATAGGGTCACTTGTGTGATCTTCTATTGGATCAAGAGAGCATTCATGAGAAAGATATGTCATAATCTAGTTGAAGTTTTGGAGATTTTGATAGTTATTAATGTATAAAAGATATGTTAAAGTGTTTAAACTATCTTATAATTTCATTAAAATCTCTTCATCTTGATTTTTCATTATGTACCAATTCTCTATGGCATCCATGTTCTTATATTGAAAAATAGTGCCTTGATGTTGTCTTCAATAATGGAGTAAGAAGAGTATTGTATTTTATTACTATAGACACATGAGTTTCAATATAACACAATAAATGTAATTAATCAGTGTAAATAGGTTTTCAAATCTCAAAATATCAATTTTACACTATAAAATGCCTAAAATATAAGGAATGTAGACTTATAGGTTTGCAAACTTGTAGATCTACACCTTGTGAGAATTGGTTGAATTGGTGAAGTTATGTTTGATATAAAAAACATAAAAATGGTAATTCAATTATAGTGTCTCTATGATTGTAGGTTCCAATACCAATAAAGTGGTGTGTCTTCAATTTTAATGCTCAAGTCACTTTATTGAAACCTACAGGTAGACTGGTAAATTTGAAACAATTTTAGACTTTGGGGCATAATATAAAAGGTCATAAGATGTACATGAATCATGAGATAATTAAAATAAAAAATAATACATATAATCTATATAAAATTAACAATAAGATCAAAATTACTAGTGTCATATCCATTAATTGAGTTCACATGCCTAGGCTCTCATACATAAACTTGTGTATGAAAACAAGAAGGCAAATGTTTGAAGATGCCTTGGAATGCCAATGAACCTTGTAGGATAGTGAGAAGTAAATTATAATGAATTTTGTCTACTTTCAAGGTGATAATTATCTAGTTTTTAAGGAATAAGTTCAAATCTCAATTTCTAAGAATCCCATCAAATAGCCACTAATAACCACATCTAGACATATGCAAAGAAGAGTGTTTTCTTGTGAAGATATGAAGTTTCAGTAAGTTGATAAGATTAAAGAGAAGATGTAATGTAATAAATACATTGGTAATTATCTTTTAATTATCAATGATTTGTATTATAACCTTAGACTCCAAAATACAACCAAAACTCCAAAATTACAATCAAATCCTAAATCACTACTTACAGGTTTTACTTAGAAAGAGCATGTTAGTTTCAAGTCTAGGGAGAAGACATGGTGCATGGTAAGATTGGAGTCTAGGTGAGTAAGTAGATAGGTGTATAGAATCACTTGGGATCAAAAGGAAATATGAAAAAATGATCAAGGAGACTGGTTAAAATAGGACTCTCTAAACCCCTATATACACATAGTCAACATGTCACTCATAAACCTACCTTGTCAAGTGAAGATACATACTTGGTAACTTTAGAAGAGGTATTAGAGGAGTTAAATAAATTTTAAGTGGTTCCATAGTGATAATGTGACTTTATTTCATACTCATAGTCAGTGATAAATAGTGTAAATGTTGAAAACCCTATTTAGGCTTGATAAGCCTAATAATACATAGGCAGATCTATGTGCACAGTCATAAAAAATATGGCCTAATGGGTGTTAAAATGAGATTTTGATACATTAATAAGTTTTAAATTCTATAATATACTCTAAAATGTCATCTACTAATAGAAAAAGACATGTAAATAATCATTTTGGCTTGTGAAGACCTCCTCGAACTCCTCTAATGGATGATTGCAGTTTAGACCAAAATTCCTCTCACTTGGTGTGACTTTGCATTGATGAAAGGATAAAAATGGTTTTCATTAAAGGCTAAGGTTCCCTAAAATTAAATCTCCTAACATTATTTATCTATTTATATATTCAACCTTTATGAACAATGGCTAAGAACATATGCAACACTCCAATGGTAGTGCAGAGACCCAAGAAGCAACTTATTGCACTTGGAAATGTATGAAGGATTTGCATCAAAAACTTATAACTTATGGGTAGTTTATTACACTTTCCTTATTGAAAATTGTGGCATTGGTTCAAGGATTAAATTTCTAGGGTTTATGAATAATTGTTAAGAATCTAAGTCACTCTGAACCCTCCTAAAAGCCTAGTAAGGACCTGATGTAAGAGAATGGACTTGAAAGTGCATGATATGAATTGAAATAATTATAAAAAATTATAAAAATCCTTAATCAATCTAATTAGGGTCTCACCATGAATGTTTTTTGTACCTAAAATTGTACAAACTATAATTAATGCTTTGTTTTATAGGGTTTTAAGGTGTTTTTCAAGGTGTTGAGCAATAAAACAATTGAAAACTATTAATAAGGGTGATTTGGGATGTATTATACCTATCCAAACCCAAAAATATGTACAATAAACCATGTAAGTGATCCTACATGTCTAATTTTTCAAGGTAGTCTGAAACATGCTTAAAACGGGGTTAGTTCTTGGACCATTTCATGGTTCTCATAGTTACATAGGGTCTCAAGACCTAAAACCTAGAATGGAGGTTGATTATATTCTAAGGAAAGTTAATCACACAATTTTTGGTGGTTTCACATTTTTGGGATAATTATGGAGCAAAAATTTAGTCTTCTAGGTAAGGAACCCTAATTGTAAAAACAAAAGGGGAAAATAAACACACTTCCACTTAGAATCAGGCCATGAAATTTGTCATGAATTTGTAAATACATACTAGGTCATAAAATATGTACTAAATTTTTTCGTATCATTCATACACTATCCTAGATAATGGGGTTTACATGATTTTAAGGTTACAAGGAGTTGAAGCCAAATGAAAGCATAAGGTGAAAAATGGAGTCTTGGGGGTTATTACAAGAACCCAAATGATTTTATTTAGGTTTGATAAGGTATTTGAATTAATTTAATGGAGATAGAGAGATTTAATTGATTAATTTGAAATCAAAATTTGATCCATTTGGACAAGGCTAGGTGTAGTAAACTAAGGAGTTTCAAGACACCTAAGGAGTTGGGTGATGATTGCCACTAAAATGTCAGAGTAAAAGAGTTTGTAAATTTATTATAGGTGTAAAATAATAATTCTAAAATTATTTCATGTTTAAATAATTATTAATAATCCCATTTATCACTCTTCACATGCAAAGAAAAGTAGTTTTGAAGAGCAAGTGCAAGGTGTCAAGACAAGTTTGAAAATCCTACACCTTGTGAAAGATGAAGCATATTTAGAGTAGGAAAACATGTCCTTAGAGACCTATTGATACTATTCAATAACTCCCTTCTTTTTTTTAATTCCTATGGACACTTGAAAATCTCCCTCTTCAATGCCCCCCTCTCTCTTCCTCATTTCTCTTTATAAGCCACCTCTTTTGGCATTATATATCATCCACACTAGGTATGGTGAATCCATGTTGAGTTAGATATTGATTTTTCCTTTGGATTAAATATTAATTTTTTTTTTCTAAAATTCTTGTATAAGTGTGTCAAGTAGTTTATTTTTGAATGACAAGAGATAGTTATCTTTCCTTGCATTCATCTCACTCTTTCATGATTTTTGTGAGTAATCTACCTTCTAACAGGTCACATGATATGTAACTAATTAATTTTTATGTATTTAAGTGTAAATAATATTACTAGTGTCTATGATCAGACCTAATACTCTAGTACCTTGACAAATACATTACATTCTATGTTCATTTTGAAACACTTTTGTTAGGAAAACCATGGGTTTTGAGATCAGTTTTGCAAGTTGTCTTCCATAGTGCATGTTCAAGTAGGATTATGGAGTGTATATTAGTGAATCACCTCCATTATATTATTATTTGATCTCATTATATCCATTTTCCATCAAATCAATTAGGTTAGTGGTTAGTTGTAGGTGTTGTGCAGGGGAAATAGCCTATAATCTAAAGACTCACCTCTAAGAATTTATCACCCACAACATATGAGGTGTTTCAATGTTAATAAAAATTTAAGGAGGCTAGATTAGCCCTCATTAGGGTGAAAAATTGGTTGATAACATGAACCAATCTAATAATTTGAACCAATTTGATATTTTGATACAATTCAAATTAATTTGAACATTTTAACCACTATGAACATCTAAATTTATCTTCTTGTGGCATCATGCATACATCATATACATTTTAGTCTTGTCTAATCTTTGTAAATTTTTGTTGAGGGTGTCTCTTGTAGGAGTATATTTTATACTATAGGAGTCTAGTTTTCACCACATGAGTTTGTGAATGATGAAACTCTTTCTTATTATATATTTTTATTATTGAGTTTAGACAAGGCTAACATATGGGCAATATATGAGGATTAGATCTTAGTGACATTAAGAAGTATAAATTTGACATGGTATGGTTAGGACATGTTGGTTGGATGGATACTATACCTTATGATATGCATCTTATGACTACATTTGTTGAGAGGTGAAATGCAGATAGTTCTACTTTATGAATCCATATAGGGGATATGATTGTGAATCTGGAAGATGTATGTCATATTGAGATTACTAGTTGTGGGTAATTGTAGTATTTTTAGGGTCTAGAGAGGAAATATCCAAAATAGAGACACCAAAAATATATGACTAGATGGGTTTGGGGTTCACACTATTCCCTAGATGATTCCATGATTTTTTTATCATATATGTTTTATATCAGATGTCTAATAATTTTAGAAGTATTTGTGTGTTTTATTGGCATGTTATATAGTAGAATACAAATGAGGTGTAGCTATTTCACATCATATGCACACTAATATTTAGGATATAAAGGAGCATGGGGCCATGTATTATTTTAGGTGCACTATATTATCCCATTTATATATAGTATTTTATATATCTATGAGAAATAATTATAAAGTAGGCTTAATACCAACCATTATTTTACATACATAGGCATATGACTATATATTATTTATATGACAAGTTGGGATGCCTCATGCAAATAAAGCCCATTTATAGGTGTATGCTTAGTGTTGAGTCAAAAGTGTGTGTATTATTTGAATTACTATGGACTTTTAGATTTTAATTGATAGGTTGACACATGATCGATTGTATAGACATCGTACAGAGGATTTTAATGTTGTCTTGAGGATTTCATGAAACTACAATGTATAAGAGTTATTTGTTGGTTTCATGACATGTTTCCAAGTATATATGATATATTTTATTATGTGTGTGTCATGAAATAGTTTTGTATTAAATATATTATTACCTTATCACCACATGCTTGGATACTAAACAAAAAACATGTTAAACATCCAAGGGATAGAGGTTGGACAAGTTCCACATATCTGACATCTATTACTATGGGGAAGGTAGTAGATCACCTAATGGATATCACTAATGATTATGATGCACATAGTAACATTAAGTGCACACAATGGTATATGTGTTCAATGTAGTTACTATTATTCCATGTAGTAGAGGTAGTTAAAATTGTTCCCTAGGCATAGCCTAATGTAAACATGGGTAGTGATGGAGGATTAGGGAAAGTAGATAGACAACCTAGTGCACCTGATACAAATGGACATATCTATACACATTAATTTGGTTTAGTATCTTATCATATATTTTTTTCTATTTGCTAATGATTTTTATAATATTCATGTGGTTTTCTATACGATGAATATTGGATTGTTTTAATTAATTTTGTGAATAACACATTAAAGAGGAATATCACTGATGATGCAATGTTAAGTGGATTTAGAGACCAATTAGATGATATTTTAGGCATACAATTAAATTAATTTGATGAATTTTATATCAGTATTGTTACTTATATTAATTCTATTGGTGATATGGATGAACTGGAAGTATAGTTGGAAAGGAAAAAAAATCCTCCACCAGTTGTTGATATTGATTGAGTTTAGAAAATATTTGCATAGTATGTATGTTTTTAGAGTGAACACCTAAACCTTCAATTGAGATTAGCTATGGATGAGGACCAAGAGAGATGTGTTAGGTCTTAGTTTTGAGTTCGTCATAATGACAATGTTGCTTCTTATTTTATAAGATCTAGGTTTAGGAATGATGATATTGATGTTGAGGGACAGGGGAACCATGCCCCCATTATTGACTGATACGTCTGTTATTGTTAATATTTGTTTTACCTCAATATTTATGATATTTTTATTTAAATTAATTTTTTTATTTAATAAATTTATGTATTTTATTTTTTTATTTAGTATTTTTAATCATATAGATTAAGTGCATAGATGATATATAATTTAAACACAATGCATATGTCGGATTAACTAACCTAGGATTTCACCATAAGAGATTATACTGATTATGATATAATCATTTTACAAACCACTTAGATATAATAATTATGCACTATACTAATATCTATGAGGCTTCTAAATACTTATAATGCACTTGTACAGTTATGATTCCTTTATATATTTTATTTTCTCTCTTTTTATGTACTGTTACTTAGTTTTTCCATTCCTTGATCCTTAACTTGTTGATTTAGCTTTAGAACCACACTTGAGTATTAAGAGATGTAACTTTTTAATTATTATTATTATTATTATTATTATTATTTTCACTTTATATATATATATATATATATATATATATATATATATATATATATATATATATGTTAGAAATAATCCTTATAAAGTGAATGAGATAGTGATATTAATGTTGTCTAATTTGCTCCCATTTTTTTGTAACCATGACTACCCCAATATTGAATTTCCTTGTGAAATAGCTCTCTTCCACATTAGAATGTATTTAATGTCTTACACCTCAGAGAAATATCTATGGTGAAATTACCTATGGTATATTAATAAGTTCATGTATGCTATAAATCCCACTAATTGTATCCCAAGTCCTTAAGAATCCAAATTTTACATGTATTGCATTGTGTCTTATCATCTACAACAATGAATTCACTATGTTAACCTCTAATAAGGGTTTTAATTACCATTGGTTACTTTATAGTAAAATCATGAAAAAATCAATCCTTATATAATTAGAGCTATAATAATGTAATATTATAGTTATACCTTACATAGAATCCAGAGCTACCATTAACTCCCTAGGAATGCCCTAAGATAACTAAGATTTCATAAAATGAGTGGTAGAAGAAGATAGAGAGGGAAATCTCATTGAATTATGGTTAACTATACCAAATTTAATAATAACTATATCAAAAATTAGTTCATTGGGAGGTGATCAGTAGGGTTATTATGATCAGGATGTAAATTAATTAATATTTTGTCAATTATTGTTTGTAAAATATCACTTAGTTTATCCTTAAAACTATCAAAATTAATTGGTTGATACTTATTTGTAGAAGGTGAAATCATAAAATTTGGTGCCTTATAACTAATCATTTTTTATACTTATTTCTTATACATTTACTTATTTTCTACTTTTTATTTATGAATTTTTATTATTTATAACATTTACCTCATGTGTAACTTCTTTGTGATTAAATTACTTATTGTCATTCCGATGATCATTATTTTTAGCCTGCGTGAGTTCCTTCTCAAGTTAGATGTTCTAAAAAATCAAAGAGATTGAAATGATTCACAAGTATGATAAATTAATCTCTTATTTAGAGTAAATATAAAACCTATATAACAAAATTACATCTCTATCTCTATTTTTTGATAGATAAAATGATGTATACAAGTGTTAAATCATAAAATTGAATCATTATCTTGTTTCAAATTTCCCCAATGAAGGGAATTTAGATACTCATATCCAACCCTTCTTCTCTCATTATGAATGCATTTTATTAATAATGCTTCCTATAACTCAAGATAGGAATGCAAAGATCCACTAGGAAGGTGATGACACTAAGGCAAAGATTGAACATTTGATCTATTAGGTAATGTCTTAAGTATAGTTTTATCATTGTTATATTTATCCATAGAATCTACAAATCCCTTAAGATATGGTAAATTATCCTCATTTCCATCGATCAATTTGAATGTAGGAATTATGATGTCATGAAGTAATTATGAATTATAGATATTATACACTATTAGGTTCCCATGTATTGCATTTGAATCCACCCAACCATCGTATGCTTTTCTTTATAGATAGATATTGTGTGATTTATGTTACAATGCACCCATAACATTAATTAAGGCTATGAATTATTGGGAAGGCATGCTAATTTTTTTTAAAGGTTATTTTAATGGATAAATATTAATATTAATCATTAATATATATAAACTTTTAGAATAGGATAGTAAGGTCTAAGTATAGGTTCTTGTATAAAATACATAGGTGTAGAAGATTCATCACAAACATTTGTATCATTACATTGATTATTATTGTATTGCATAGATACATTATTTCATAATTGATAACTATCATTTATTTAATTTATAAATAACACAAATGAATATCATCATGTTTCATTTCAAGGGAGGAATCAATAACATCATATTTCATATGAAGAGAAGTAGTATCACATTCTAGTTGATAAAAATTAATATCATCATATTATATATCACTAGACACATCATTGCATTTAGAAACATCATTTTAAGGAATAGTATCACATGAATCAAACTATTTGTCATCTATCCATTACATTATTGTATATTTTTTATTAAGTGAAATGACATAAAAATCAATAAGTGCATTAGTTAATTCATTGTTTCTTTACTTCTATTATAGTGTTTGATTAACATAAGAGTGTAGATAAGGACTTGGAGAATCAATTTATTTGATTAAAAATTTGGTTTTTTTAATAATTCACTATAGTTTTATAAATATTCATCACTAGCATACAAATATTATTCATGATCTTAAGCATGATCTACATTGTCATTGCAACATATTTATCATCATCATTAGGCACAAAAGCATGATCGTTGGTTGACTCATTAGTATAAGCATAAGGCATGGCATGGGAAGATAATTATAAATCCATAAGGTGAGCATTATTATAGGTGTTAGGATTCTCACTTATTATTAATTTAACAAACCCTAAGATAACAAGGAATAAAAGCATATATCCTAATCATATATCGAGGATAACATGGAATGCTATCTCTTTTAGGATAATAACCCTATGATAAAAGAAATTTATAGGAAGGGGGATCAAAAATTAGGTACGAAAATATAAAATAAATATTAAAAGTATGAAACCCTAGAAATAAGGAATAAACATTAACAAGAAACTAAGGTTTGACATACTCAAGATAAGGACCTGATTAACCAATATGTTTTACCTTATTTTAGATTAAAGGTCTAAATAAGTATAAAACTATGAATATTTAAATTATATAGAGTATATAATTGATCACATAAAAATGAATGTTAACTATGATTATTTCACATGATAAATATAACAATGACCAAGAATATCAAGGATAAGAGGAACATAGCTAGACATAGCTCTTATTTTGTTTATTTAGTTATATTTGAGTCACCAAATTCACTTTATAATGGCTTTGTGTTAACTCATATTAGGAAATAGACTATACGAACCCTACATTATATTCTAGTGATGTACAAATGATTTCAACTATCGAAGTGTTATAATGTTTACCAAAACTATTTGGGATGACGACAACTATCTTTACCTATTTCTAATTGTGCACCTATGCCTATAGATAAGTTTTTTGTATTGAAGCACATTCACCCCTACATGAATGATCACATTTTAACTCTATTTAAATAAATCTAATATTTTAACTCTTGTAATTAAATAAACTTATAAAAAAGGGTTTATAAGGGTTGAATTTAGCTGACCTCAACCATTCCTCATTGATTGGATGAGTGTTTCCTATGTTACCATTTCTCTGAAGAGAGCTCAAACAACAATTATTTATATCGCTATCATGTGTGTTTTCCATATAATGTGAATTTAAGTATAATTTATATTTATCTTGGGTTCTCTTTTGATACAAACATGTAAACCATATTTAAACTTTATAAAATTCAAATTTAAAGTAACTAGTAAGCTAGGTGTAATGTGATATTTTTATGTCCTTTTGAATAAATGAGTGCTCGTCCCTAAAATTATCCTATGGAAATTTTAATTTATATGGATATCAATTATGAAATTGGAAATTATTGGTATGCACAAGCTAACCAAATGAGAATAAAAGATTAAAATAAAGTACCTAAAAGGGTGGTACAACCCGAAACTAGCCTAAAAGATACATTAGGACATCTTTAGTGTTTTTATAAAATTATGATAACTGAGCCAATATGAAACTACTCGAATCATCCAAAATCTATATAAAAGACAAAACTTATAGAATACGATTAGGAATTCATGTGACACACTTAAGATATAAAAATATAACTAAAATGAAGAGTATGTAGTAAAATTAAACATAGTAGAATAATGAAGGCCAAGGAAAATGTGCTAATAAGTTCCTTATTCACAAATTATATATATATATATATATATATATATATATATATATATATATATATATATATAAAGTAAAATTAAAGTCATATCTTTGTGATTTTTATTTCATTTTTCATTATTTTCATAATTTTATTTTGTAATTTAACAATTTTAGGTATGGTATGAAAGTGAAGAGTTGATACTAAATTTAGTTTTAGAAAATATTAAAATAAATTAGTATTCATTTTGAATTTTACAATGTTTAAAGGATAAATTTTATAAATAACCTAAAAGACAAAAAATAATGTCAATATAAAAATAAATCTTGGTATATGTAATAAAAAAATCATTAATGAATTAAATATTTACAAAATATTATTAACTATTTTCAATAAAGAGTGATAAAATATAGGTTAAATCAATAAAAATATGTTCAATTATTTTGGACACTTGAAATTATTTTTATCAATGCTTATTATTATTTCATTGAAAAGTAATTTAGATTAACCAAATGCCTTTGATGTTTTAGATAGGTGGATTTTTTTCAAAGATATTAGCGAGTGAGTTGAGGTATGTGATTAGTAGTGTAAAGGAATCATTGTTGGGTATAAATTTTTTTTTGGATTGTAGGGGACATGAGCATAGTATAGAGTATGCATACTTCATTAAGATATTGACACTTAGAGTTGCATATCATATGTTCTTAAAGAACTTCCACATGTGCCTACAGATACATCATGTACTTGAAATAATCATCCAACATTTTTATGGTGTCAAACACTCTCAAAACTCATTTTCTTCCTCAATCTTGGAAATAATATCTATACTAACCTAGATTTTTGGTTGATGTTTTTCCTTCTCACATGAATTGAAATAATTTATAGCATTATAACTCGTGTAAGAAGGAAAAGTATTAGATTAAAATTGAGGTTACCAAAGATCTCAATTTTAGGTTCATGATGAAAATGAGGCATTTTTAGAAAGTTTGATTCTAAAAAAATGTTGAAGGAAGATATAAAGTATGTGAAGTATTTATAGGAATAAGGGGAGTTTCTTGAATAAAATATAATATAAAGTTTCAAGTGCCATTATCCAAAATAATTAAGCATGACTTACACTCTATTCATGAACATTGCATTAAAATAAATTCTATACTCGGTAATTCTACCTTTGAATTGATAATCAAGTCCATTAACTCAGTCACTAATGGTTTTGTCCCATGACACAAGTTCATAGTGAAGGGATGTGAAGGGATACCTCACTATCCAATCATAAACTATACACAACAAAATCTTAAGGTATATTCATTATTAATATAAAAATATATTATATTATTAGATTCATATCTTACATAGGGGATCTTGAATCCATTATAATATCCCTTAGATATTGTCTCACTCACCCTCTCAGCTCTGTATTTTTGAAAAATTGCAGCCCTTCACTTAGCCCTCTTCTACAATAACTAACAACTGCTAACCACCTTAAAAGATACCAAAAACCTCCTTCATAAGTGACTATCATCAACCCAAAGTAGTCTTTGAATGAACCTAACATCCCCTTTTATGAATTTCATTCCCTAATCACCAATGTATTTGGGTTTGATACTAGAAGCTATCACCAGATGGGTTACCTTATATGTAACATTTCCTTTTGTAGAACTTAAGCCTTGTGATTTAGACAAAATAATGAATAAATCAATGTGGATTAGATAATTTTATCCCTCATTATTCATGAAATCATGTATAACACACCACCCATTCAAATGGATAATCCACATGGCAATTATTTTCCACTCAAGTCATCTTTTTAAGTGTAGTGTAGGATCTCCAGTGCCTCATTTTGCATTTTGGATTGTATATGATTCTTACTCCTCTACATGGTTTTTTCATTATAACTACTCAAAACTACTACATGTATTTCCATATTTCCTCTACATTTTATTCACATACATGTCCAATTTTTTTCTTACATGATAATAGTCAAGTGCTTATGTATTGTCTTTCAACACCTGACTCTCTTCTTCATTCAAACACTCAAAAATGTTTTAGGATTGTAGGTTTTCCTAAGATGCTCCTACAACAAACTCCCCAAGTAACTAAAATGTAATCTCATATGCACATTAGATCTAAGTATCTAAACCACCCTAATGGTCATATATTCTAATCATGGTGTTCCCCTTCAACAATTTCTTTGCTCAATTGTGTCATGTGATATTTCTCAGATTCATATGTATCACCTAGATTATTCTACTCTACTTAGCTTTGACACCTCTTCTTCTTTCTATTAACCCTTATCTTATAATTTATTATTTCACTTTTTCCTTTCTTATTTTTAACCTATATATCATTCATGGTTTTGCACCCACATTATCCTTCCCCTCATGTCAAGTGATATTATGATTATATCCTAGTTTTTACCTTTCAAGGTTTCCTTTTATACTTCCAACTTTGCTTCATCCTTCCTTATATATCTTTTGGGTTAGGTCCCATATTTTACACTCTCCTTCTGCCAAAGATTTTGTTCAAAACCCTTTTACATGCCTTCATCCATCCTCTCCCCTATTCATACTTTCTATACATGATATTTGTGCACTCTCCATCCTTCATGCTTTCTATGAGACATGCATGCATGACAAATTCATTATGTACCTTCCTTCTCCTTCTATATTTTTAGTTTTTAATTCATACAGACCTTAATATCTCATCATCCACCTTTTATTATCTTTTGGCTAACCTTTGGTTCCTTACTTTATCTTCTTTCTTCCATTCAAAATTAAAACTTGTGCACTCCTCATTTATTAGTGTACACTCCCTTACCTTCTTAGTTACTTGATGTCTTCTTCATCTTGTACATTTCTACATGCATATCAACCCTTGTCCTCTTGGCAACATCATATTATTCTTGTCCTTGTTTCTTGTGCACTTATCTCATCTTGCATCCCATATCACTATACTCAAGTTGGTTTTATTTCAATGCTTCTTTTCTTCACCTTCCTCTCCTATTTCCCATTTTTCACTTTACCTTCAATATCATTTATCTTTTATGCTACATGTGTGATTATTATATATTTTATTTCTACTCTTCTGTAAAACTCTTCTAATCTAGGATTTTTTTGTGTACTAACATCATCTTCTTCTCCTCCTTCTATTAAATTTTCATCCTTGTACCTTTCTTTTATTCACCTCGATGCCTCCTATTATACCTTCTTATCTCGTTTCTTTACTCTTAATATTTAGACTATGTTCTCACACAATCCTCATCTTATTTGATCCTTTGTGAATTTATCTACTTAAAATATGAATATTTCTTGTAGTTTCATAAAGTTATATATATATGTGTGTGTGTGTGTGTGTGTACATATATATATGTATACATATATATATATATATATATATATATATATATATATATATATATATATATATATATATATGTATGTATATATATATATATATATGTGTATATATATATATATATATATATATATATATATATATATGTATGTATGTATATACATATATATATGTATATATATGTATGTATATATATACATATACATACATACATATATATATATATATACACACACGTATATATACATATATATATATATGTATGTATGTATATGTATATATATACATACATATATATATACATATCAATTACTTCTCATGCAACTCTTATTCTTCGTGATCTACATCCCTAACACATTCAATCATTTTCACTTCTAGATATCTTCCTTAATTTTTAGCACTCTTAAAGGCCTTAAATTTCACTAAAATTAACTACTCTCCTCAGCACGTATGCTAAATTCAACCCTACTAGCTACCTTAATAATTTGGTGATTTACTAGGCTTAGTTTCTTTCAAGAAACTATGCATATTTTCCTATTCTCACTAGTTACATCAATAGTTTTATGATATTATAATCTCTAGTTGCACTCATGAAGCTCTACACCTTTTACATTTTATTTTATAGTTACATCAATAATTCAATGATTATATATCATATAGTTGTGTTATAGTAAGTTTTCATCTTTTAATATTATTGTATAACTATAGTTTGATGATCTACTAGCTCTTAGTTGCACTTAGGAAACTATATATATTTTACTTTACTTTATTGGTTGACTTAATAGTTTGGTGAATAGTAACCTATATTTATGTTTAGGGGAATCTACATCTTTACATTCTCTTTTTATATTCCTCAATGATTCAATGATCTTCTAGCCTCTAGTTATGCTCTATAAACTATGCATCTTTTAATTTTCTTAGATGGATGACTCAATAGTTAAGATATCTCCTAACCTCTATTTAAACTCAATAAAATTCATATATTTTTATATAATCTATTATCCACTTCAATATTTTTATAATATTAAAAACTCTAGTTGCACTCATGAAACTCTATATATTCTCCTCTTCTATGGTAGTCAGCTCAATAATTCAATGATCTACCAGCCTCTAGTTTTTCTCTAGAAACTCTACATTATCAACACTCTCTCCCAAAACCCCTTTATCCTCTCTATCTTCTATGTATTTAATCCCTTTCTTAGGGTATATATTGACTTATTTTAATTAAGTAATCATACTTGCATGTTATTCAATGGCTTGTTCCTCATCCAAATTTTTGGTTTCTCCCTTACTATTGCACACCTCATCTATGAATCTAGGCACTTTAAATTTTTTATTGAACTCTCCTCATTGACTATTATTATTCTCATTTGATACCAATTTTAGGTTGGTTTTAGTCTTTGGGAAAACTTAGGCTGAGCCACAAGCTAACCTCTTCACCTCATCCTTATCTTTAGTTCTGCATCCTAGAGTGTATGTATTTCACCATACTTTATTCAATTCTCAAGACCTTAATTTTTGTTGTATTTTTCTTGGTAGAAATATATTCACGTTACCATCACTTATTTCACCCCATAACAAATCAGTCTCATTCTACACTAAGACTTGTGTGATCTCTTTGTGTAACCTACACCTTGTTATTGTTATCATTTGGGGTCAGTATCATTGTCTCCCTAAGGTGTATTTTTCAAGGTTATCTCCATGGCTTCCCCTAAGGAATATGTAGTCACCTCCATTGGCTCTATGGACTCCTTTTATGGTTTGGTTCCCTAGCAACTTCCTTCTAAATCAACTCAGGTGTATTCATGTACTACTTGGTATGGTAGTGTGGAAATCACAATATTTCTTTTCTTACCTTGATATCTCTTCTTTTCATTGAAGTATCTCCATTTCAAGTTTTAAATAATCCACATCGTTCTCCACACTCTTCATATGTTTTGAGTCCCCTACACTCTTCAGAGTGATTTTCACTCTACATCCAAGAACCACTTAATAATATTCTTTGGGTCTTCTCATCCCTACATTATTCTCTCTACACTACCTACATAATTATTTACTCCCTTAATTATATACCCATCCATACTTGTTGGAGAACATTTTATTTATCAACTTCTATCCAACACTCTAATTAGAATATGCTCTTTACACCCTAACTACCTCAGGTTGGTGATTTTATTAATTCTCCTTTTATCCTCACCATTTATGACTTTGGAAACCTCATCATTTATTAAATCATACTTATAATTTTATGTTCTTGAATTACTCTAATAATAAGTTATGTCAATATATCCTTTTGATGCTTTTATCTATGTCAGATCAGTGATTATGTCATGATCTTATCTTTTTAGTTCACACATCGACTACCTAAAATCAACATTTCTATCCATGCTCAATCTTTTAGGCCACCAATTATTTCAACCATTGGCACAATTCTATGTAGGTGATCTTAGACCTTTGAATCATTAATACAAATATCTATTGCAATCCTATATTTATCATCCATAAAGTGTAATATCCCCAATTAAAATTTTATGTAAATTAAGGAAATATGCCAAATAAAACAAATGCATGACACATTCACACACTTATATATACCATGCACACCCCTTTATAATAAATTAGCAATGTACATAATGTTGATCTTTATTATTAGATCTAAAACCCTCTCAAACTAAACATGCACAAGAAAGAATAATACTTGGTATTGTTTTTATGAGAAGTACATAGATATGATATCAAACAAATGCACATGCAACTACTAAATCAAACTTACCCCTTGGCACATATGGCACCACACTCTGAAAACTAGATCTAAAAACTCAAAAAACATCTAACTATGAAATTAGAAACATATACTTAGAAATATAATTTGAACTACTACAAAAAACATAAAAGTTGATATATGAATAAAAATTGACATGTAGATACAATCCTTGAATGAGATAGACCTCAAGAAAACAAAGGGGTTTCATCATTTGATCTCTAAGAACCCAAGTGGTTTCACCCTTGAATCCTATAGTTGAAGCACAAGTGCATTAAACATGTAGAAAATAGTTGTATTGGAAAAATTTCCTTCTAATATGAAAGCATAACAAATTGATACAAAATATGGCCCAAGATAATCCTTACTTTGGGGAAGATGACATTAGTTATAAAAGTAACCCATTTCCATATTTTATCCACTTTCCAAAAATCATTTAGATCCTATTTTTTCCTTCTTTGTTTCTACTCCCAACGTTCTGAAATTTGATCCCATTATAAAATATAAAAATTCCCTATAACCCCCATAAATATCCTCTCCTATAAATCAATGCTCCATTTTTCAAGTTTCCTTAGAAACTCAACATTAACTCCACATATAAAACCATGTCCCACTTGTGCAATAAAATAATAATATTTAATAGCCCATTTTTCAAAAACATGAATTATAGTAGACAATAAAATATTAAATAAATATTTCCTAACTATCCACATTAGCTCACCTAAAATATAGTAAATGAGATAATTTTTCACCATTAGGATTTTATCAAAAATAGGACATTACAAGTCCCCCATTCCCAAAATTTCTTGTCTCAAAACAATGTAAATCTGGATGTTCCAAAAAAATTGGACATTCCCAAATGGAATCTTCAACTAGAAGGTTCTTCCATTAGATGAGGTATTCTTTTAGGCTCACATTTCTTAGCTTCCTCACCTTGGTATCAAGCATAGCTTTTGGAACCAAAATTAATTTCCCTTCATCATCTAGTGAGGGTAAATCAATGTAAGGAACTATATGTATATCCAATGCTTTCTTCAAACAAGAAACATGGAATACATTATGAATTCTAAAAATTTTAGGGAGTTTCTATTCATAATCTACTTCACCTATTTTCCTATTGATTTAGAATGGCCTATATAATTTGGGGTTTAGTTTTTCCTTCCCACTAATTTTGATAAAAGACTACATATATGGATGTAATATTAAGTACACCATATCATTTCTATTCTCTTTCTATCTACATATATATTATGTTGGTTTTATGCTTACTATAATGTTTTCTTCAGATATTTGAAAATGTCTTAACTTTGATTGACCAAGTCAATATATATAAGCACGCTACTATCTAAAATTATTAGATTGACAAAGGTCAATGCATCATAGACATAAAATGCTTTGAGTGGAGAAATACCAATAGACATGTGATAATTTGTGTTGTAACAGTATTCTCCTAAGTGAATCCACTTGATCCTAGTTGTTTGTTGACTTGAGACAGAATTCTTCAAGTATCCTTTCACCAACTTGTTCACAATTTCTATTTGTCCATATATTTCGAGATGGTAACTAGTGCTTAGAGTAAGCTTGGTTTTTATCAAATGGAGTAACTCCTTTTAGAATGAACTAATAAATATACTATCTCTATCACTACTAATGTTCTTGGGTAACCTATGTAATCTGAATACTTATTTGAAAAATAAATCAACAACTTGAGTTGCTTGGAAATTAGTATAGATAGCAAAGAAATGTGCATATTTTGTCAATATATCTACTATGACATTGATTAAATATTTTCCTTTTACCTTGGGTAACCTCAAGATGAATTCCATGGAAATAGTCTCCCATTTTTTTATATCAAGAATGGGAAGTGGTTGTAGCAACCCCGTAGGAAACTCTTGCTCCATTTTATTCTACTAGCGGGTGATACACTCTTTGATATGCACAAGAACATCCCTTTTGATACTCTTCCAAAATAATTTATCTCTAATCTATCTGTATGTTTTAAATAATCTTGGATGTCCTACTAATGGTGAGTCATTAAATGATTTTAGTATCTTCTTCTTCATATTTGATTCCAAAACAATGAACACTATATTTTTTTACAAACTCAACCCATATACCATTGTCTACCTATCATCTTTCTCAAATACATCTATAATGTTAGTATTAAAGGTATTCTTATCATACTTAGCCCAAATAGAAACTTTCCAATCTATAAAAATATTGAAAATGTTGAAAAGAGTGATCATTCTAGAGAGGGCATCAACTACTACATTCTTCTTACCCTTAATATATTCAATTTTAAATTTATATGCTTGTAGCTTACTTACCCACTCCTATTATCTATCATTCAATATTTGTTGGTTTAAGAATATTTTTAAACTATTATGATCCATTTTGACAACAAACTTTCCACATATTAGATATTATCTAAATGTCTCTAGAGCATACATTAAGGCCAACATTTCTTTGTCATAGATAGGCGACCCCTTTTCATAATCTTGTAGATTTTTTATTTTAAAATATATGGGATGTCATCTCTAGGAAAAGATAACTCCAATTATAACACTTGAATCATCCCACTCTAATACAAAAAGAAGTGAGAAATTTATAATAGATGGAATTGGAAATGAACTTATTACCTTTTTGATCTTGTCAAAAGTAGTTTGTGTTTGTTCTATCAATTCAAAATATCCCTTCCTTGTCAAATCAATAAAAGGATCTCCAATTTGATAAAAATCCCCTACCAAACTTCCTATAATAATTTCATAATCCAAATAAGCCTCTAAGTTATGATAAATTTGTTAGAGGAGGCCAATCTAAAATGGCTTAGATCTTCTACTAATCAACTTGAACCCGTTTTGCACTAATCACATGACCTAAGTATAGTATCTCAGTCAACCCAAAGTCACATTTGGAAAATTTATTAAAGAAAGATCCCTCTTCAAGAATACCTAAAACTATATCCAAATGATTAAGATGTTTATCCAAACCTTTGTTATAAATCATAATATCATCAAAGAAGACTAGAACAAATTTCCTCAAATTTTTACCACACACCTTATTCATGTAATATTAGAATGTGGATGGTAAATTTCTGAGTCTGAATGGCATAAATAAGAACTCAAAATGTCCATCATGACACAATAAGGTAGTATTATGAATGTCTTCTTCTCTCATGTTTGTCTGATGATATCCAGATCTTAGATCAATGTTTGAGAAATGTAAAACACCGTGTAGCTCATTAGTTAACTCATCTATCCTAAGAATTAGGTATCCATTCTTGATATACTTCTTATTTAGGGCTAGTTAATATATACACATCCACATAGAACTATATTTCTTCTTCATTAAAACCATACAAGATGCAAAAGGACTATAACTTGATTTAATGTACCCAATATCTGTTAGGTTGTGGAGCTAAAAGCTTCACTGATTCAGACATGGAGGAGGTTGCTAAGAGGTTGCTGAGTTGCAGAGCAACTGACGTCAATCTGATCAGCCGACATCGGTCATATATAGTGAGAAGAGCAACCGACGTCGGTCATGGATCGACCAACGTTGGTCACCTCTAGGCAGATAGGGACCAACGTTGGTCTCCTGTGTGGTTTCAGAACTACTAGTTCACGGGTAGTTAGTTAATGAACTGATTATTTGCATGTCAAAGGCCAATTTTAGACTTGAAGCTGTGGATCTAATTATTGTAATTAGATGTCTAATTATTTTTTGCATGAGATCTATATAATAGACTCATGGGTTGTATTGTAATTAGTGCTAGAGAGTAAGAGAGAAAATATTAGCTCCTTCAGAGAGAAGAGAGCATGGTGTGTTCCTCCTAGTGCCACAGTGCCAAGTGTGGGTGCTGGTTTGGAGAATCAAAAGGATTCTTCATGTATGTAGGATCTTGGTCAGCAGGTGTGCAAGGCCACATTTGGAGATCTACATGTGTAAGTAAGATCATTGATCTGCAGGTGTATGTGTGTGCAAGGTCTAAGGTTTGCAGGTGTGCAAAACTAGGTTGATCTGTAGGTGGCATCAGGATCAAGGTGATAGCAACACAAGTAGCAAGATCAAGCAGGATCTACTTGGAGTATGGTGTGTACTCAATTGGAGAGCAATAGAGGAAGACAAGGTAGTTCCTTCCAAAGTAAGATCATTTGAGTTGTAGGTTGTTGCAAGTTCATGGGAGATCTACTTGGAGTGTGTGGAGTACTTAGATTTAGAGTGCATGGAGCACTTGTGTACTGGCAGTAGTGATACTGACTGGTGGTACTGGCAGTAGTGGATACTGACTGATTGGAGGTGAACACCAACTCTGTGTTTGAGTTGTGTGTTGGGACCGTAAGAGAGAGAGTGAGCTCTTGAAGAGATTTATTGTTTATTCCCTAGAGGTGTGGGAGCCCTAGAGGTGTGTAAGGAAGAAGAATTGTGGCAATCTTCTTTATTGTATTTCTTTCTAGAAGAATATTAATACAATTGGGTATTGTCTCTCATATTCTGTGTTATTTTTGAATTCTAGTTACTTGTACTTTTGGCTTAATTCCACATGTTTAGTTGCTTGGTAATCAATGGTGCTTTTGGGTCCTAACAGTTAGTATTAGAGCATGTTTGTTGTTCTAGATTCTTCATAGTTGGTATCAGAGCCAGGTTGCAGGGAGTAGGGTTGTGTTTGATTACAGGTCACTCTTAGGGGTTTTTGATTGAGTGGGAGTAGAGCAATGGCAGAATAAAGTAAGCTAAGAATGGAGGAATTGAAAAGCACGAATGGTCAATTACGGTGTTATGGAAATAAAGAGCAAGAAAAGAAAGATCGTTGGTTGGTAGTAGATCAGCATGAAGGAACTGAAGAAGTAGATGTTGCAGGTGTTGTTGCACAAGATGCTCTGGGAGGTTTCTTGGATAAAGTAGAATCTTGTCTTATAGATTCTGTTGCCTCTTTCCATGTAGCTCAAAATAGAGTATTTTTCCATGTTGATGTCTTTAGAGATTTTGGAAATATTTATTTAGGGGTTGGTGTGCCTTGCCAAAGAATTGGCAAAGGGGAAGTGACGCTGAAATTGTAGGTGGCCAACACATGGGTGTTGAAGGAGGTCATGCAAGTCCCGGTCTTGTAGATGTGGCTAATTTTTTTAGGAAAGTTGGGTGATGAGAGATGCACAAGAACTCTCATAGCGGATGCACTTGAATTAGCTAGTGGTAACAAAGTAGGTATCCTTTATCTATCTACTTATATTACTGATTCTTCTTCTATTGTAAAGACGTGGATTTGTAGGCTTGGTCACATGAGTAAGAAGGAGATGCATGTTCTTAAGAGGAAGTCAGATGTCTTTGACAAACTTAAGAATTGGAAAGCCTTGGTGTTTCTGGAGGAGATGACAGACAGAGATCAGTGGATGGGTCTAGATACCTCTAAGCAGGGCAGTTTGGACATGGGTATGATTCAAAAAAAGCTCGTGAATAAAAATTCATCACTCACAGGTGAACACAATTACTAGCGTCGGTCAAGGGGAACCAATGTCGAACAGACAGGCACCGACATTGGTCATGTGTTGACTAGAGCTGGTAGTGTCAGGCAGGGTGGCTACCAACGTTGGTAATGGAACTGATGTCGGTGACTAGGTAAGACTGACGTTGATCAAAAAACTGATGTCGACAAAAAGGACAGTCGCATGGGAACTAACGTCGGTCAGATGCAAATTGTGTGGTGATCGAGGTCGATCACTGTAATGGATTTTGGGCAGACACCAAGATGTCAAGGAGTCTCAAATGCCCATATGGAGGACTGAAAGGGTAAGTAAGCCTCAAATTCATTGTTCCTCTTCTTTATACTCATTGCTCACTGTAGAGTAGGAAGGATCTAGGAAACAGTGGGAGCATGGCATGGATTAGGATGCATAATCAAACGAGAGATTTGGTAGGGTTGCCAGTCGGAAGAAAGCACTGAAAGACGAATGGATTTCTTAGTTAAAGAATAGAGAGAATGGATATGTGAGATGGAAGGCCAGGTCATATGGTTTGAGGAAGCTGCAAGACAGTGGTACAGGGTTTGATAGGTGGATGACAAAGCAGGGCTTTAGTCAATGTCAGTGTAACCATTGTGTTTGTCTTACCAGGTGGATGATGGTCGCGACATTATCCTGTTACTGTATGTGGAGGATGAGCTTGGTGCAATTTTAGACATATAGGGTTTTGCTGAGCTAAGGGTAAGGTTAGTTCAGTGGCATGTCATGAGGAATTTGGAGCAAAAAAATTCTTTGGCATGAGTGTGTTCTAGAGACATGGGACATCACAGGTTGATTTTATCTCTAGATGATTGTGTGATACCAGTTAGCACGCCGATGGTTGGATAGTTCACATAATAGGGTCCTAATTCACATGATGAGGTTAAGTACATGTGTACTGGACTTGAGTTTGCCCATGTAGTGGGAGCTATCAGAAAGTTTGGAGCTGATCCAGGAAAGAAACACTAGAGGGCAGTTCATTAGATTTTTAGGTATCTGAGAGGGACCAGTAGTAGGTGCACATGCTATGCAGGGTCAAGTTATTTTCTAATGTGTTTGTAGATGCAGATGCGGTAGGTTACTTGGATGACAGGAGGTTCACCACAGGGGTTCTGGTGGTTGGTCTTCAAGGTTGAGCTTGAAGAGGGATACAAGCCAGGAAACAAATTAGATGGTGTATAGGTACAGGTACAGTGTAGCTATTTATCTCTAAGTGGGAGATTGTTAGGTTTTGGAGCTAAAAGCTTCATTGATGCAGACATGGAAGAGGTTGTTGAGAGGTTGCTGAGTTGCAGAGCAACTGACGTCAGTCTGATCAGCTGATGTTGGTCATATATAGTGAGAAGAGCAACCGATGTCAGTCATGGATCGGCCGATGTCGGTCACCTCCACGCAGACAAGGACCAACATCGATCGCCTGTGCGGCTCTAGAACTACCAGATCATGGACAATTAGTTAACAAACTAGTTATTTTCATGTCAAAGGCTAATTTTAAACTTGAAGCTGCAAATCTAATTATTTTAATTAGATGTCTAATTATTGTTTGCATGAGATCTATGTAATCAACTCATGGGCTATATTGTAATTAGTGCTAGAGAGTAAGAGAGAAAATATTAGCTCCTTAAGAGAGAAGAGAGCATGGTGTGTTCCTCCTAATGCCACAGTGCCAAGTGTGGGTGTTGGTTTGAAGAATCAAAAGGATTCTTCATGTATGTAGGATCTTGGTTAGTAGGTGTGCAAGGCCATGTTTGGATATCTACATGTGTAAGTAATATCATTGATCTACAGGTGTATGTGTGTGCAAGGTCTAAGGTTTGCAGGTGTGCATAACCAGGTTGATATGCAGGTGGCAGCAGGATCAAGGTGACAGCAACACAATAGGTAGCAAGATCAGGTAGGATCTACTTGGAGTACGGTGTGTACTCAGTTGGAGAGCAATAGAGGAAGGCAAGGTAGTTCCTTCCAAAGTAAGATCATTTGAGTTGTAGGTTGTTACAAGTTCATGGGAGATCTACTTGGAGTGCATGGAGTACTCAGATTTGGAGTGCATGGAGCACTTGTGTACTGGTAATAGTGATACTGATTGGTGGTACTAGCAGTAGTGGATACTGACTGGTTGGAGGTGAACACCAACTCTATGTTTGAGTTGTGTGTTGGGACCGTAAGAGAGAGAGTGAACTCTTGAAGAGATTTAATGTTTATGCCCTAGAGGTGTGGGAGCCCTAGAGGTGTGTAAGGAAGATGAACTGTGGCAATCTTTTTTGTTGTATTTCCTTCTGGAAGAGTATTAATACAATTGGGTATTGTCTCTCATATTCTATGTTATTTTTGAATTCTAGTTACTTATACTTCTGGCTTAATTCTACATGTTTAATTGCTTGGTAATCAATGGTGCTTCTGGGTCCTAACAGTTGGTATCAGAGCATGTTTTTTGTTCTAGATTCCTGACAATATCTAAAAGTTCCTTTATTGAGTTTTCAATCTCCTCTTTATATATTCTAGGATGGAAGTATGGATTAGTGATGAAAAACCTTAACCCTAGTTCCAATTCTATGATATTTTTAAATTCTCTCTTGGGAGGTAATCCTAGAGGCATATCATTAAAAACCACACTATGTTTATCCAAATTATTTTGTATATAAACATGCATTAAATCATTCTTACCCCCTGAGGATCCTATGTAGTCACCAAGTAACTCTAATCCCATGAAACTTGTCTCTTCCAAAAAATCCTTTCCATCCTTCTAGTTGTAACCACTTACAAATCTCTATTTGTGATTCCTTTCATAACCACCTCCTTCCCTTCAAATCTAAATTTTAGTTCCATAGTTTGATGATTTTTTGAGTACCTTTCCAAAGAGTGGAGCCAATTCACACCCAAAACCATTCCAATATATCCTAATCCAACAACATAAAAATCATCACAAACTTTGCGGTATTCAAAGGCTAGGTTAAGATTATGAATCTTCTTCTTATATGGTATATCATACCCATTGGCCAAAATGAAATTTAAGACTCTGAAATATTAGGCTTTAAGTCACTATCACTTTACCAATCCTTCATCAATGAATTTGTGGGTAGCCCCAATATCAATCAACATAGCCACTCTTTGTCCAACAAGCACTCCTAGAACTCTTAAAGGATGGTATCTACATGCTCCTTAGAGGGATGTAAGAATGCCCACATGATAATATTATTTATTCTTCTTTTCATGGTGAGGATATTTTGGACCATGAGACTATTTGGATGCATCTAAATCTAAGTTTGGATCCCAAACAACCTCAATATAGTGAAGTTTCCCTTTCCCAAGGCATCTAGTCCTAGATTCCATGGATCCTTGGAAGAGAAACAAAGTTTTTTCCTTATAAGATCATTCTTGGTTTCACCATCCATCTTCTTATGCACATTTGGAGGTGTATATTTTTGTGTCAATATAGCCATAGACTTCTTTTGAAATTTCCCTTTAGCCTTATTCCAAGGCAAGGATTGTGAATGATACTTTTGTGGAGGTACTAATAGTCTCCATATAAAAATCCTTCTTGATAGCTTCTTATAAATTGGAAGGGTTGAATGCCTTCACAAGACCCTTGAGATGCTCAAATAATCCTTTTATGAGAAGAAAAATGAGCATCCTCTCTGATTTATTAGTTACCATGACAAATATGTTTTGAAATTCAATAATATACTCATCCACATTACCCCTTTACTTGAGGCAATCCAACTCTCTAAATTATTATTTTATGTCAAATATTTCAATCAAACTTTTATAGATTCATCATATGAATTGATTTGATCATGATTCTGATTAATTAAGCCATGGTACCACCAATCATGTGCAACACCTTTAAGATGAAGGTGGAAAACTTAATAGCTTCCTCCTCTACCATTGGGGCTTGAGAGACAAGTATGTGTCAAATTTTTGCAACCATGCTTGATGTAGTACATATATCAAGTCCATTGAAGGTATATAGAGTTATCTTTCCCAAAGTATACTCCAAATCCCTTGGCTTTGACTAAAATTTGGGCTCTTTCCTTGTTTTTCCTTTGGTCTTACTCATATTCATGTAATGTTTTAGTGCCTTGGACTCATAGGTCTCAAATGGAAGGGTTATATACCCTTCATAACAATGATAAATGTCTTCCTAAAATTTTATTTCTTCTTTTGGAATCACGTATCTCTGAATGAATTTTGTCTTTAGGGGTTTATTGATGAGCCCAAATCTTGAACTCTAAGATTCCACATCTTGAATTTTGTCCTTATTATTAACTTTATAGGTTCTAGCTTCTCCATTTTTGTAGTTATTAATAGGATTGTTCTACATTAATTAAAATATCTATCCAAGAATATAAGCAAGGTGGCTTTACCTTTGAATCATCTCATCTAATTTTCTTACATCATCACCTTCACTAGTATCTTCTCTATCTTCCATTATTTTGTTTGGTTGTAATTTATTCTTCTCTCTTCTCTAATATCTGATTTCCCTATTACTTGCAAGCATCAAACCACAAAATGACCCACAGGCTGACAACAACATAGCTCTAATACTGCTATAATAATACTAATTAAAATCTTATGCAAATATGATATATCTAAATAAATTTTTCCAAATAACACAAATGTATAGAATATGCATACACATATATAACATGCAAACCCCTTAATAATAAACTAGAAAAGTACATAATATAGATCTTCACATTAGATCCAAAACCCTCTCAAATTAAACATGCATGGGAAAGAAAAATACTTGGTATGGTTTTTTATGAAAATTACATAGATATTCTATCAAACATCCACACATGTAACAACTAAATCAAACTTACCCCTTGGCACATATGGAGCCAAACTCTAAAAACTAGATCTAAAACTCACAAAACATCTAAAAATGAAATCAAAAACATATACTTGTAAATCTAATGTGAACTACCACAAACCACACAAAACTTGATATCAGAGTGAAGCTTTGATGTGCAAATACAATCCCTGAGTGATATTTCCCTCAATAAACCAAAGGGGTTTCATCTTCTGGTCTCCAAGAACCCAAGGGGTTTCATTGTTGAATCCAGTAATTGAAACACAAATGTATCAAACCTATATAAAATAGTTGTATTGGGAAAATATCCTTCCAAAATTAAATCATAACATATTAATAAATAAGAGGGAAAAATATGGGCACTAAAATCCTTACTTTTGGAAAGATGACATCAGTTAGAAAATCAACCCATTTCCATATTTTATCCACTTTCCAAAATTCATTTAGACCTTGCTTTTTTATTCTTCGTTTATAATCCCAACTTTTCCAAATTTGATCCCCTTATAAAATAGTAATATTACCTAGAACCCCCATCAATATCCTCTCTTAGAAATCAACACTCCATTTGGTAAGTTTCATTAGAAACTCAACATTAAATCCACCTAGAAAACAAAGCCCCACTTGTTAAATAAAATAATAATATTTAATAGCTCACTTTTAAAAGAACATGAATTATGATGGACTATAAAATATTAAATAAATATTTCCTAACTGTCCACATTAGCTGACTAGAAATATAAGAAATGAGATAATTGGACACCCTTAGAATTTTATCAAAAATGGGACATTAAATAAAGTATCTTTATTCTAATCATATGCTCTCTACTAACCACTTTATCATGGAGAATCTTATGCTCTCTACTATTTATCTCTCTTTTAATGATATACCAATTTGTCTTCAACACTTCATACTAGTTACCTTAAAGGTTGGAAATATGTTAGTCTTCACCTTTTCTCAACACTCATCACTAGTTTCCTCATAGGTCAGTGATCTTCCAGTTCTTTTTATTATTTATCACCCTTTACCATCTTCCTCAAAGGTCAATAGGCTACTAGTCAGCACTTTTTATAAACTCTTTTCCTCCTTAGATAGGTGCCTCAAAGTTCATTGCTCTAATATTCATCCCTTTTGACACATAACTTTTATACTCTAATACTCGTAGGATATTTTCCTCCTATGTTTTCCCAAGGATCATGACCTTGATCTAATACCACTTGGTTTAGTGACATGATAGGGGTTATTGGTGAAGGGAACCCTCAATACACATGTATTATCCATTCCCAATAGATTATTAAGTAATTTTAATTATTAAAAAAAAATGATATTTTAATCCTCATAGCTTACATAGGGGATCTTAGCTTCCTTCTAAGTTCCCTTAGATTTTCTCTCAGTCATCCTTTTAGGTATACATTTTGTAAAAGTATCAACCCTTCTCTTGGTCCTCTTCTAAAAAAACTGCCAACTACCAACCACATTAAAATTGTCAAGCAATTGCATTCATTAACTAATTTTAATAGCCAACATCAGACTCTAAATGGAATCAACTTCTTTTTTATAAAAATTTCAACCTAGTCACCAACACATCTACCGTAGAGACTAATAACTATTAGTGGTTAGATTTCCCTATGCATAGGTTTACCTCTTATGGACCTTGAGTGTTATGATTCTGACAACATATTGATTAAGTTGGAATATATTAGAGCATGTCACTCCTCATATTCCTTGCATCTGTTTAAAACATGTTACTCATTCAAATGGCTAGTCCATGTGGTAAGTTTTTTCCTGCTTCATCTAGTTTTTCTCAAGAAGTTTAGGAGCTTTAGTGCCTTATTTTACATTCTAAGATCTAGGTGATTCTTCTTACAACATGTCATGTTTTATTGAGTGTGTCTTTTATCTGCACACTCCAATTTGTTTTTTACCTACTCATCTACAAGTGCTTCTTCACTATCCTCCAGTGCTCAGCTATTTTATTTATTTATGCACTCAAAAACTTTGTAAGATTGTAGGTTCATGTCAAATTCTCTTGTATCAACTAATTTGGTTGAAAAATTACACCTTTCTAAAACATCAAAGATATTTACAAAATATTAAATAATTTTCAATTCAAAAAATTAATAGGCATTAGGGGAAATAATATAAAGTCTCCAAAAACATTGAACATATTTTTATTTATTTTATTTATATTTTATATCTTCCATTTTCCAAAGTCAATTTATTGTATTTAAATGATGAATTTATTCATTGTCACTTTGTCATCTTCAAATTTTTAAAACCCATAGTGTAGTTGTACCATGTATGGTAATTGAACGTCTTAAAAAATGTGTGGTATTTCCATAACTTATATAATATTTATAAATTAAAATTAAAATTTTGAATTGCATCAACTACTCCTATTACTAAAAAAAATCAAGATGATTTAATCAAATCGATACAATAGATAGAAATGGATTTAATTAAGAGTAATATAAATTAGGAAAAACTCATTAATACAACATGATCAACAAATATAAACTACTCAAATTGGTTGAGAAATTTATTTGATTAATTTAAGATAAATGTTGTAAAAAAAACTTGAGAAATATGATAGTTCAAATTAAGTTGAAAAATAAATTAAATATTTTGAGATTTAGATCATTAAGTGTATTTGAGACAAGTTGATTTTATAAAATATATTTTGGTATTAATAAAATTGATAAGGGTTATTATAAATATAGATCTAGTTTTATATATAGATAATATTAATATTTAGATGAAAAGTGCAAGATTAAATAATATCTTAGAAATATGAAATAAGAACTACACTATAAGTGTTAGGTACTATTAAATCAATTATATCAATTAGTAAATTTTTTAGAATTTGCATAGTATCTCATTTTTTATATTATATTCTCATTGGGGAGAATTTTAGGACATTTGTCCAGCATGGTTATAAGGGGTTTAAGTTCCTTGTTTTGTAATAGAATCTAAGATTTGTGGATAGTATTTTTACATGATAATGTCTCATAACACATCCTAATTTAGACATTAAATCATTATAAATAAATGTTTATAAATTAACCTAACAGGGGATACTCCAAGTTTATATGGTGTAGGAATAAGACTTTTACATGATAAGTAAATATATAGGAGATATATGATAAATAAATTTTAACCATTATAGGAATAAAAAGCACATATAATACACAAGATTCACATGCAAACAATATTTAGAGTAAAAAAACTAACATAGTTACATTATTTGATTATAACATAAGCTAAAACCATTTTACAATTCAAAAATAAATTGCAAGGTTCAGTAATCTACATACAATGCTTTAATATAAATAATAAAATGCACACACTTTACCATGTGTATTCAAAATTCATGTAATTAATTGAATTACCATTTATATATGTTTTCATGTATGACATATTCACATGATTCATAAGCCTCGTGATATTCTTGAGAAGAGTTGTGTCTATATCTAGTACTTTTATTTTTAATGCCTCTATAGCAAGGGAATTTGTAATCATTATGTAAGTCTCCTCGATAGATATATATCATAGCTACACCAAGATATTTATTGTACTTATTAAACCTGATAGAGTAAATTAGACAAGTGTATTATAACATCTAAAGTTAACCTCCATCACACAATATGTTACATAGATCCTTGAAATACCTTAGTATGACCCAACCACTACACTCCACTTTGAAACCTTCTATAGTGCAGTGAAAATACTATGAAAATTTTGAAAAAAATGTAGAATCATTTATACATGCTAAAAAATTTTTCTATTTCTCATAGGTAGTCTCTATGTAATGCTACACAACCAGACTATTTACATAATAAACTTAAGAAACCTAGGATTTGAAAAAAACCTTATGAAACACCAACCTTCCATAAAACAACACAAAATTGAGGCATTTCCAAATAATATTCTAATTTTTTAACACTATGCATAAGGGGTCTCACATTCATCCTTGAGTACCATTGTTGAGATAGGCCCATATATTTACTTTAAAAAAAATATATCATTATTTAATTCTTTAGTCAGTGAATCTTCAACATTTTCACCTTTTTGCATTTTCTTTAGATATGTCTTTCTCTCATTTAGATGTTTGAACTTATTTTGTGTTTATTTATATAAACAAGCCAAACTATATAATGTTTATATGTCCTAAGATATAAAATAAACTTCACAAATAAGAATGTTAAATTAAGTTTGATATTGAGTTTAATATTTAAATAAATGACAATATGATAGGGTATTTAGCTTGTTTCTATTTTATTATGCTATTTATCTATGTGTAATCACCTGATCTACTATAAAATGGAATGTATATGATATCTTCGATCTAGAAATAAAATATCAAAATATTATAGGACATCATTAGTAGCACTCACACACCTTAAATAATTAGATATGCCCATTATATACCAATCTATCTCTATATAAAATTATAATTTATTTTTCCATAGATCGTTGCACCTTTTTTTCAAGGTGATATGCCTTGTCCTACACATAGATTATATTTTTTTTGCTTTCTTCCTTGAAACACTAGCTCCAATTTTCACACATTCTTGGAATAAAAATAATATTTATAAATATTGGTTATATATCCCAAACCAAACTACAATGATTGGTTTAACATTTCCTACATTCAATACTCTAAATAGGGTTAAAATCCAATGTCCTTCTCCCACCTATGTGTATGCATGCTCAATATATTTCTTATAGGATGTAATGCAACTATTTAGTTATAAACACAAGTTGATATGGAACTTTGAACTTAATTTATCTTTTCATACATGGCTTATGGATTGTTCCTTTGAGGTATTTTCTTGTTTGGGTTCTTTTGTATAGTTCCTAAATATTGTGTAGATGTATTTCTTAATGTACAAGTATTTTACCAAGTGAGCTCTATAAAAAATAACATTATAATTTATGTGTTTATATAGATGAATATTTGGGTTATTTCACTCCATAATTGACATGAAAAACATGTGATAACATCCAATGTATGGATTTTAATTTTAAAAATATCCATTTGGATATTGTATGACTTTGTTGACCTGTAGACATTGCTATTAATTATAAACTTCTGACTATTGTTATCACTATCTAGGATTTATGAAATAATGATCAATAATAAGGAGATATTATGCATATTATTATGGATAATTTAGATATATAATATGGATATATTATATATTGATGACAAAAAAATATGAAAGTCCAAGTCTATATATAGGAAAGTGGATAAGAAAGAAGGGTGTGCAAGGGTCATATGTACATGCAAAATCCATGTATGTAAAAGATATGTTATAAATAACATGTCAAGTTTAGACACATAAATTAACATTTATTTATTAATAAAATTCACTTTTGATCACTCCTTATACACACTTAACTCATGCCTAATTCCACAATCCTTGACTATATTTCCTTCAATTTTATGTCGATGACTTATTCCTCAAAGTAACTACTGACTACTAAATATTCATATTACTCAAAACAATGTAATATCATTCCTAGGCTGATACAAACTTCTATCTTATTTTTCCTTTCTCCTCATAAAGTGTTGCTCTTTCAAGACTATCATGCTCTCCAGTAGTGTCTGATTCCACCATCCATGTTCTATTTACAAATAATGACTAGTTGCTGAAATTAAAAATAATATAATAGGTCATCCTTCTTGTTCACAAGCCCCATACAAATAAATCCCAATATTATCATTATAAATACACATTTTAAATCCATTTTTTCACTAGAGGCTCACATGATTGAAAATCACTAGAATATTTAATTACACATTGAGAGAAAGGAATATATTATTTCCAATTCTAAGTAGACAGAACCCTATTAATCTTGAGTTACGTCTGCATACACATATAAGGTCAACATTCATTGTAAAATCACCTAATCACACCATGATTTCACTAGAGTCTATCACTATACTAGTATTTCATATGCACCAATGTAGCATGGGATAACTTCAAGGAGTTTGATCTCTATTTAGACTATTGGTATGTACACAATAATCAACGCATGTCAAGCACAACTCCAACCACCAACCTTCTTTTCCCATTTATTTCATTTGTTATTCATGGTATATTGATCTAGAGGTTTAAATGAATAAGAATGAATTCAATGGATTATTAAACAAATTTAATAGATCTGATCATGAAAACAAGACCTACAAGTGAAGGTGAATAGACTTATTCTTACATGGAGGGAAGAAACACTACATGACTCTAACAATCCCTATAGACAACAACCTAGGCTAGCCTCATCCATTAAAATGGCCTTGTATTGGGTAGATGTGAATCCCTATTCCTTATTCATATGGACCTCACATAGTCATACAATCAGTTTCATAGTTACACTTACAACCTTGCATATCTAATTTTATAGTTAAGTTATTATTCTTTGGTACTTTCCATTTTTAACATATTTAAGATTATATTAAGTTCCAAATTAGTCTATATAATTTATTACATATCTCCTACACTCAGATTTTAATCCTTAATTTATATAATTAAAATTAAAAGTGTTTGAATCCTAAATTTGATAAAACATATTCGTGAACATGTCTATTGAATGAATATTGAAAATCCCTAATAATTCATGTTTTTAGGTTTTATTTCCATTTTTTTTACTTTTTCCAATTATTATATTAGGGTTTTTAGTTTTTATAAATTCTTTATTAGTAACAATCTTCCAACTTTTTATTTAATTATTTTTTCAAATTATTGTTTGTTGTCTTTATATATTAGAAGAAGTGATAGATTAAGTGGTACTAAAATTGAACATTTTAAAAATTTAGTTGTTAAAAACATAATGGATGACTTAGTTAATATATTTGATGACACAAATAAGAGATAATTAATAGGATACCTTACAAATAATAAATATGTGTAAGATTTGTTTAGAATAATTATTAGAGAGTAAATGAAGAAACCATCCTAAGACCAAAATTTTGATACTAAACCCACTATGGGTTCCTTACCTTCATCTACACCATTTGCTATAAATTTTGTACCATCATCTACTATAGGGGAAACTTTAGGGTTTTAGTAAATCAATGTGCCAATTCATACTTAGCCATTTTAAACACCACCTTTTGTTAGCACACATTCTAATTCTGATGTATAATCCCTTATGAAAGAGGTTTTATCCCTACAAACTAAAGTGTTACATTTGGAACAAGGTGCTTCAAAATCTAGTGAAGCACGTGATTCAAAAAAATTATTTCATACTCCATTAGCTAAATGTATTTCAACCTATCCTATACTAACTATATTTGAGGCACCTAATATTACATTGTATGATGGAAAAGGTGACCTTGGGAAACATATGAAAGTGTTTCACGCAACATGCTTTAACAATGCATTCAAAGATAGCTTGTTGACTAATTTATTTCTCATAATATTAAAATAATACACACTAATATGGTTATAATATTTAAGATGAAATTCATTACATGTGTTCATTCCTTTGGAAAATTTATTCATTTCAAGTTTCTCAATCAATATCAGTGAACATATTTCATAGGCTCATATTGCTCACCTCAAATAGGAATACAATGAGCCTATAACGGAATATGTATTACAATATAATACCATGTTGTCCAAGATGATAAATCATATGATAGATAAGGAAATATAACACATATTCATATAGATATTGTTTCCACCTATATATCAATATATTATTTTTGATAAGTTTCTATCAATCATAGATTTATGTTACACATTTAAGGAAACATGAGTAAATTTGTTAGCAATGAATAAGATAAAGTATGCCACCAACCTTGTTTCTAATTCTCAAAAAAATAATATGAAAAATACACCATACAAGGTGAGAACAACCAAAAATAAGAGTGATCAAAAGAAAATAATGAATGCATTTTCAAATCATATTCAGTGTATTGTATTATCATCTTTTCCAAGGAGATAATTTACCAAATTTCCATAAGCTCCATATAAAGTGTTACAAAATTAATATGAATATCATATCATATCACTCCCTCCAATTTAATAGGTTTATTTTATTAAACATATTCCAAATGAGTTTATAATAATGCTTACTATGATAATCATAGAGCATTAGGTCATACTATCACTACATACATCTATTTGAGACATAAGATTCATAATGTGATAGATGATAAAATCATTGATGTGAGTGTACCTACTAAAAGTATAAAGGAACAAAAAATTTATAGTATAATAATTAATATATTAAATGATAATTTTGAAAATACATGTTAATAAAAATAAGAAAAAGTAAAAGTGCATTACACATATAATGCACACCCTTGAGTATCTTATTATCATCCTCATATAAAGGAAAACCATTCTTTGAATGGAATGATTGGTACATATCATACTTAGGTTCCATCTAGATAACTAATAATTTTTTTAAATAATGATATATTAAATGATGATTATGATTTATACTCTTTCTCAATCAAACTTGCATTGATTATCAACCTATACAGAGTGTCATTGTTAATAATGGTTCAAGTGTTAATATATGCATTATCACACTTCTATCTAATCTTGGATACATAAATAAATATATATTTCCTACATCCATAGTCATTAATGGATTAAATATTCATGTTAAAATTTATATTTATGAGATCACATTACCACTTTAGGTTGGTATAACACATATGGCCATAAAGTATATAGACATACCTAGTGTAAGCATCTTTGACATGTTATTAGGACATCCTTGGATTCAATAACTTTTGGTATTTCCTTAGATAATACACATATGTTTGAATTAAGATGTTTTTGATGATGTTATCACATTTAATGATATTTAATATGAATATCCCCTTCAACAAAATGTCATTATTCCTAAAAAGCACATTTTATTTGAATAACCTAAAAGCATTCAACCTACTTAGAATGCTCAAAATCAAGTTGCTCACTTTACAAGGAGACTTATCCTTGAAAATCCACTTATTTGAATATTATTCACAAGTTATAGAGAGCCACTCCCTAATCCAACATGTCCAAAATTGCTATTACAAATCACTAATAGTATGATACAAATGATACCAACAAAAAGTTAGAACACTCCATGATGGGTTCCAAAAAGTCCTATATCTCACTATCCTCAACCAAAAACATAGTATACTACATATTATCATAATTACGATGGAACTTATATTATAAGGATATGATTTTATATATTATGAGTTGAGATTAATTACTTCAAAATTAAATGACACTTTCCATTAATGAAAGGTCATCCTTCCTATGCTAGGCACATGATCTATTTATTGTGAGGTTCTTGCAAGCGTCATTAGTTAGTATAATCATTTTCAGTTTCATATATAAAAAATACAAAGAAATAAAATATTTCATAAAATTATAAAAACCATGACCTATGCATTTTATGCCTAGTTCACTTACATCAGTTGATTTATGCTTCAACATATTCAGTACTTTTATATATCTAGTTTTATATCAAACATGATTCAAAAGTATACATTAGTGACTCTTAAAACAAAAAGGTTGGAATTTTGAGATGTAGTTTTAGGTGGTGAAATTGTACTATAAATATAAAAATCACATAGATAAAACCAATCTAATATAGATAATAACACACTACACTCTTGTCTAATTTACATAGACTTGTCCAATGAACATCAACCCTAATTTTTTAGATTTAAACTAATCATGGTCCATCTGCAAATTTCTTACATCACAATAAGTTCACTAGGGTCATCTTTTTACATAATTTTTATCATTATATAACTATATTTATCATTCATATTTAAGTACATTGTATTGCATGGCCAATGGTACACTACTTTCACATTGTTATATTATTGGATACTTGAGTTAATAAAAATGATTATGTTATAATTTTCTGCTGTAAATCAACTTCACTTATTCATGCATGATTTTCATGTTTTAGTTCTTGCTTCATGTTTTGTGTAAATTCAATATATTTGGATTATGGACATTTTAACATGTCCTTTCTTGTGGATTTAAGCCTTATCATGTGATTATATGAATGTGAGTGACATTTGAACATGTCAATTATATGTGGTATCTTATAATTATTGCATGATTTATTTGATTTTACTTAATATATATATGTATACACCATAGTCATGATAATTATTTGCTTAGTTTACTTAGTTTTTGATGTCATGATGGAAATCATGAATCTTCCCATTTTTTCAATGCCTTGATGGATGTCATGCATCCTCCCTGAGTTGTTATATTTTTTTTCAAATATTTAGTATATGATAAATCTCACTATATTTATCATTTATATTTATGTTTACATGTAATTATTTATGCTTGGTTATACATTTTTTCTATTTGAAACAAAGTAGAACACTAGACTTGAATCCCACTATTTTTTCACTAGTTTTAATCTAATTTTGCACCCATTTTTTTTACTATAAATGAAACTTGTTCCATATATAGTAATTGATTCACCTTTTTACACCATTTTTACAATAGAAATGAATTTTATTTAATCTATAATGATTGATTTCCTTTTTTGCACGAGAATGATCTAGTGGAATTTATACAAGTATTTTAATCTACTATACTATTTTAAGTATGCAATGATGGAGTCAAGTATACCTTGATTTTTTAAGCACACTTTCCTATCAATGAATATTGGGGAATGTACATTCTATTCTAAGTGTTTTAATGAAATAAAAATATCCAAGGGTCCTATCTTCTATAGTCACTAACTTTCACCATAAAAAATACAACGGTTTACATACCTAATGATATGTATTTATTCATGGTTATTTGTTCTATATTTTTTTGTCTTTATTTTCATATTCTATCATAATTAAGGACTAATTTATACATTTTTTTTGTAAAAATATTATATATATATATATATATATATATATATATATATATATATATATATATATATATATATATATATATATATATATATATATATATTATATTTGTTATTAATCCTAGGTGTCTAACATAGGTGTCTTATTTTTGTCTTATTCAATAAGTTCTCCATTCTCATAGGAATAGGAAGAATCACATTGAGAATGTGAAATGAACAACCATTTTGGATTTTATATTTTAATGTGTACTCTCATTCAAAACTGAATCATGAAATATAATTTCATTTCATTCCATATGAAATCTATCGTGTCATTGGTATAAGAGCCTAGAAAAATAAATTGCTTTTTCTTATCCTTCATGCTATTCATACAACTTGTAATTAATTATTGTATTTCAAGATTTGTATAATATTTTATTTGTAGTGAACTAGAATTCAAATAGGTGTTTAGATGGTGTAATTACTCTCTATAGTTCATATACAGTGAATTAATGTTATATAACATATTCAGATCCATTGTGTTAATTACTTTTTAGGTTTTTGACTCTATTTTTGACCTGTGTACTTTTCTCAGACCTGTGTAGTATATTGTGGCTTTAATATGGTGTTATTTTATACCATTTATAATAAGAATTATTAAGTTGGTTACATCCTCCCTAAAATTCTCATAGAAGATTATATACCTCTATCAAATCTTCTACAACCCTCATAGTAAGTCCGTGGTATTTGGGCAGATAGTTTAGCAATTTTTTGTCTCATTTAGATACTTATGACTTGAATGTTGGCATTTAGATAGGAAGTAATTCAACTATGAGATTATAGATAACCTAGAACAATTGATTCTAGTAATTCAATAATTTTGAGAGGATGTTTTTAAGGTGTTTTGACCTAGCTGCATGTTGGAAGGAGGCAATACTCAATTAACTCAACCATGAAACACAATCATACATGTAAACTGGTGAGCATGAGTGAACAAAGTTAATTCAAACTATCAAATTGATAAGGTTGGATGATAAAATCAAGTCCAACCTAAAAACTTAGAAAGATTGAGTGATTTAATCACCTCAACCATACCAAAATCAAACCAACTACTACATTAGAGTGACTCAATATAACTCATAAAATTACATCATGGGTATCAGTGCATAAAAATACATCCTAGTAGGTGATGACAGTACTTGAGTGTGTTTTGATATATGAAAGTGATTTGTATTTTGTAATATTAGTTGTACATTAAATAGGATATGCTTCTTATATATGTCTCATGTTGAAATTATATAAAAATGATATCAATGTATAAAATTATGCAATAACTATGAATCTAAACTATATAAATACATACATGATTTGGCCAATTCAAAAAATATTTAAATATGGATAACATGCTTCCAAAGCATGACCCCACTATAAATGGAGAGATTAAAAAACTAAAATAATTACCAACATGGAGGACATGTTCCCAAAAGATGCCCCCACTATAATATGGAGATGTTGAATATTGAATAAGTATGGAAAACATGATTCCCAAACATGCTCCCATTGAATCTAAAAACTATGAATGTAGAAGCCATGAATTTATGACATGCCCTCACTAAATCTAAAATTTTTGAATGTGTGGAAACCATGCCTATTTGACATACCCCCACTGAATCTAAAAACTTTTATAAATACCAAATACTGTATGAATGTGGAGAACATGTTTCCAAAGCATGCTCCCACTGAATCTAAAATATGTGCCAATTCTGGAGAACATACATCTATGACATGAACCCACTGATATTCCCCCATTTGAGGTGAAGGAATAATATAAATTGATATTTACCTCACCTCAAAAGGATAAGATAACTATATAATATGTAAATGTAACCATGTAACATATTTAAAGTACATGGCTAGGTAGATATAGTATTAAAGTTCATAAAACAATGTGATCAAATGAAGGCCTAAGTTGCATAATAAATATCATTCCAATGTATACATAGTAATATTAAAAACTCGACAAGAAAATAGAGCACACAAAAAAGAGCACTCGAAATCAATTCAAAGGTGATAGTCCAAGGAGATTGCAAACAAGGGGTATATTCAAATGCCACATAATTGAATGGACATGACTTAGTATAATGTCTAAAAAATTAATGATGACATATTTAAATGTCTATATAATAAATAATTACATATTCAAATGTCAAAGAAACCATACATAGGCACATGGGCCATAAATAAAGGACCATTTTCAAATGCTTGAATAATAAAGATAATATCAATGCAAGACACTTAAGAGAGTTCATATAATAAATCATAAGAAACCAACATAAAAATATCATGGTAGTTCATGGATCAAATGTGTTATCAAAAAATTTCAAGTGAATAGTGCATACAAGGGAAGGTGAAGTTGATCTACAAATCAATCCTAGCTCGAAAAACATAAACCACACTTACTATTATGCTTGTTGGTATATTTAGACAATAAGTGTCATGAACAAAATGGATTTGATATAACTAAATAAGTGGTCCCTTACCATAATAATATCATTAGAGAGGATTTCAAAGCCTCTAGTCAAATAACAATATGCAATAACAATAGATAGGTCCTATGTCATCTTATTCACAAAGTAAATAATAAAGTAAAATAAAGTATAACATAGTGCTCACCAAAGCATGTGGCACAAAATGGGGGTAGTAAAATAAAATTAAATATGCATAGAATTTATCTACTCAAGTCAATGTAGATAAAATCCTAATGCATGGAGAGAGAAATAAATAATATAAAAAATGCAAATCTATCTACTTTAACAAGGAGAAGCAAGAGTTAGGAATACTTACCTTTGAAGATGAACCTACTAGGCCTCAATTTATCCTTTGGCCAAGGTGATTTTTAAGAGGTTATTATGGTTTATAAGGATAAAAAATATAGGTCATCTCTAGGATACAAGACTTCTCCTATGCATCCAAAAGAATTCTCCACAAGACAAGATTCATATCTACAAATTTAGTATTGAAACCCTAAGCAATGTTCCTCAAGTATAATGGTGGATAAGTATATGTGAAAATAATTATTTAATTCTCATCTCTCTATGAAATGGTGAGAAGGATGTGTGTATATAACTAGATCTAACCCTAATCCATTTCAAAAGTTTAATCGATAGAGTCAGCCCAATCGACCTTATTTCATTAATTAATAAAATTAGTTAGGTTCTATATTGGGCCAAATATAGTGGACCTAGTCCCATAATGTGCTCATATATTTTAAGTACAGGGTCAACCCAAGTTGATTTTGTTTGGTAAATATCAAAAAAGGTTTTTGGCTTAGGTATGGGTTGTTTGAGGTGGTGAATCACTTGGAGGAGTGTGTAAGGGAGGTGTTAAATCTTCAAGAAGTATATAAGAAAAGTTTTTGTTATTTTTAAGTGGTGGTATAGGGGAAAACAATCTTTTGAAGCACGAATGGTCTACCCACCCCTTTCTTGGTGAACCATTTAAGGTGTTCACTTAGATAAATTTAGAATCAATAGGTTCATGCAAGAGAGAAAGCATCAGGAATTTATAGATTTTGAAAATATTATATGTATACATAGGCCCCACTCGAAGCTCATCATGTGTTACATAGGTCTAGCATTGGATGGTGCTTCAAGAAAATAGCATAGCAACACATAATGTTGAATGAATAAAATTTTAGTAACAAAATTAAGATAAATGAAAGGGAAGAATTGGAAAATACATACCTTTACTTACCTTAGTGTTGTAGAAGAGGAAGGAAGTGAGAGAAATGTGAAGGTTTCTAATTTAGGGAACATTAGGTGAACCTATAAAAATAAGCTAAAAATAAATTCTGCTATGACAAGACATTTACATAGGTAAGTAAAGGTAAGTATTTTTTAACTATGGATCAATTATTTTTCAATTAATTACGTTAAGGTATCCTTTACATATGAGAGACCTAATTGAGCCTAGAGAGCGACCATGGTGAGGAGATGACAACTATGATGTGGAGGACACCTAGTGGCTATTACGAATGTATCTCAAATAAGTGAAGCATTAATTTAAAATTTTTGAGTAATTTTAATTGAAATTAAGATAAATATAGAAAACAATATGTTAGGTAGATTGTAGATATAAAAATGACCCTAGGAATTTTTAAGGTAATCTAAGGGTAGAACTAGAAAAATATCAGACTGATAAATTCATAAGGCATTTATGGTAAATGGTCAAAAATTAACCATAGACTAAGAACAGAGTCAGCCCTATTAACTCAATTTACAAGGAGAAAGAAATCCATGGGATGACTACATAGTAGTGGGTTGATGTAGTATCACTAGAGGTGGCTGACTGCATAGCATAGGGTTAATTTAGTTGTAAACTAAAAAATGGCTAACATAGTATCTTACATTAATATGTGGCTAATATAGGCTATTAAATGAGGCCAAAATTATGGTATAAGGCTGATGTAGTAAGATAAAAATAGGAAAGGGCCAATTTAGTATCAAATAGGTCGATTATGTTTGTAGGAATGGGTTGACTATGTAACATGAGGTCAATGCAGTATGGTAAATAAATGACAGGGTTGATTTAGTATCAAATAGGTTGATTGTGTAGGAAAAAAGGTGATAAATATAAATATAGGCCAAACAAGATGATGAATTAGTTAATTTTTAATTTTTTGATAATATTTAAGAATGCATTTTATTATTATGACATCAAGATCTAATACATTTGCTTTTGTTTGATATTATACAGAGGCAACAAAGATTTTGGCACCTAGTGGATGCATCCTAGATACCAAATTTGTTGGAACATTTTTCAGATGTGGTTTGAGCTTTAATGGTTGCCTTGGGTTTTGGAGGCATCCTAGAGATGAGGCATATATCTCTAAGTGTTGATCTCATTGTCATGTTTCTAAGATCATGAGAATCGTTGACCAACACTTTTTGATGGGAGGTGGAGGGGGACACTATAGAGGTGGCTATCATCTTGGAGGATGTACATGCCTTGCTTGGACTTCTTATCATTAGGACATCAATGATGTGTGATATACAAGAAACAAAGGATGAGAGCTTATCCCTAGCCTAGTGGGTGATAGGATCAGATAGGATATATATTAATTTATGTGTTAGATGGTTTGATATTTATATCATGATAATAAGGCCTTAATAGGGATTTTGATAGCATGAATGTTTTCTCACAAGTGAGATGAGAAGGTACCACTTTATGAAATATCCTTATGTTAATCTATCCTCAAGCAGGGTGCCTTATATTATCTTAGTTATATCATTTAGGTATTATTGATGAAATTTGAATTTTTGTCAAATAAGGTCAACCCCTAAAATTTTTAAATTTTGAATAAGGTTATCATGTGTCCTATAGGGTGTCATGTTAGTCTATTATCTCACTTAACCTTCCTCTTGTCTTTGTTGAATCCCATTCCCATTGAAATGGACTAGTCAACTAAAGTCAAACATGGTCAAACCTTAGTAAAACTTGGTCAAAGGTATATTTGTGTCCAATTTGTCCTAATATGGCATTTATCATGTTTCTATGTCTTTACAAGTCATAAATTGGTCATTTCCTAAGTTTCACATGCAACAAAGGGTCTTTTGACCACCTTTTAGCCTATTAATTAACTTGAACAAATTTTTCAAAAGTAAAAAGTTATCACTAAGATGAATTAAAACATGGGAGAGGTCTGAGGATGGCAAGGGAATGTCAAGTGGTAGTCAAGATTCAATTATAGTCAGAAAATGGGAGTTTTCCCTTGTTTTTGGGCCCTTTTGGGCACTTGTATAGATTCCATGATCTGATCCTTAGCTAAAAACGTGGGTGGAGTGTCTATTCACATCCCCAAACCCATTTAAACATTTGGATTCCAAGGATAATGTAAAAATTTTCATCTGCAACTCATTTTCCTTCTTTCTCTCTTAGCATGTAAAGGAAGGGCAACTTCAAGCACTTGGTACAGACTACGTAGGTAGAATTGTAGGGAGTGCTTCTATAGGTCGATAGAAATTGGAGTGATATTCACATACATTCCATAAAAATAACTTTAAATTTGGTTCATCCTCCTCTATGAATAATCAATTTGACTCTAGGTAGCCTTTTAGGAAATTACATTGAAGAGGGGTATAAGTTTGTATATGTTTCTTATTTTGAGGAATCAATGGAGCTATGTGATTTTTGATAAAGTGTTTTAAGATGTGAATAATGTAATATACATGGTGTTTTAATCATCTTATACCTTTTTTCCTAATGTCCTTAAAAGGGTTTTCCCAATGGTGCTTATTTCTCAAAGTTAGCAGTCATGGGTATAGAACCTGAGTTTTATCAACATGGGAGTAGTTCCATGAAGTGTTATTATCCTTGGATTCATTTTTACAAAGGTGATTTAATTTAAAATTATAATACTCCTTCAAATCTAGGATTTCCCATATCTTCCTTGTTCACTACCTTGGTACTTACAGTCATCTTATGCTTGAGCTCCAAGAGGTTGTACAGAGGTGTGAGTAATGAAATGCATGGTGGGATGTATGTTTGAGGTTATATCATTCTCGAGAGTCATGTATTTCATGCCATAAATACTATAATGGATTATAATTTGTATTTTAATTCAAAACATTAAGTGACTGAGTTTTGTCCTCTCAGTCCATAAATGGACCAATTAGAGGTCCTTGGGGTTTTTTGGATTAGTGCATAGCCTAACCAAATGGTTTCTCAATGCCCCTAATTATTTGGAATATTATTCCTATCTAAAAAAAATCCAATATGTTAATTTTTATATTTAAAGGACAATAATGAGATTATTTTTGAGACCCTCAAAGGTTGCTAGTGAACCAATGAAAGTAGATAGTGTTGTCTATAGTATTTGGAAGGAGGCTTCCACCTACACTATGCATGAAGGACTCTAGACCTAAAATTGCAAGAGGAAATAATTAAAAATAAATAAATAATGAGTCATAAGTAATTATGTCATGAATAATAATTATAATTCATGAAATGAAATTTTAAGCCTACCCCATGTCTGTACACAGGGCATAGTATATAGTGAAGGCAATGTTTCAATGATTGACACAAAGAGATGGTGTTGAAGATTCCCAAGAATAAAATAGGGTCCTAGTGTGAGTAATTTTGAGCTAAATACAACAATAAAAATCCCTAAAATTAAATATCATGATCCAAATGGCCCTTGACAACCTACAGATGGACTAGGAATATGCACATATAGACATAAATAGGGTCTCAGCCTAGTCAAGGTAGGGGTATCCTGTTTAAAGACCAAAACATGGGATTTATGCATGATTTTAATGTATATAGGTAAGAGGAGGAGTTAATATGGTTTATATCCTAATATAAATGGATATAATTCCCAAAACACATCAAACAAAGCTTTAACTTAGAATTATAGGTATGTTTTATAGGATGTCACAGTCCTAAACAGGTTAGTGAGGTGAAATGATGCATTGGTGTAAAAGGAGTGAGATTAACCTTGGAAAAGGATGGAGGAAAAATAAATTGATATTTAAATAATAATTATAGGTTATATTGTGTTTGAAAATCCTAAACCAATATCAAGGCAACTCATTAGACCACAAACACAGTCAACCTTAAGGCCTTACATAGTCCTGTACCTAAAGAGGTCTTCCTTGGGAATTTGATGATTTGGGGGGTCAAATGGAGGATTTTAAAGCTAAATTTTCTTAAAAATAATACTTAGGACCCATACGAAACCATAAAATCATCATTTTTACAAGGTTGAGAGGACAAACACTCACTACTTTGTCTCAAAGTAGGGTCAGTTTTCTCTTGCATGGAGATGGCAATTTTGGGAAAAATGGTGAATTTGATGACCAAAAGGTAGGGGAAGACAAAATTAAGTTTTGATAAGCTGTAAAACATCCTTGGAAACCTAAAACATCTTTATATAATCTTTGGAAGAAAATAGGGTACCCTACACAAGGGGGTTTACAGTCACATATGAAGGGAATCCTTAAGGACAAGAAGGTGAGTTGAAGGTCATGCATATTTTTAGCCTTGTACATGATTTAAATTGGTTAGTTAATAATTTTAGGAGTTTATTTGAAGTTATTAATCCATCATTAATCAATATAAACCATTGGATGGTCAATTTGAGTCTCAAGTTGCAAGCATACCTATTGGCAAGGTATAGGCCTAGTGCTAAATAGGGGTTAAGTTTAATTCTAAGCTATTAGTGAGCTATTAAAATAACTAGATAATGTTTTTATGTTGTAATAAGAGATATTATAACCCTTGTTTTGTAGGTATATTCTCCAAGAAGCCATTTTTTGGCCTAAAACGTTCATAGACCTCCCAAATGCAAAAATAGAGCTCGAAGGCCAACTTAGAGTGCTTGGAACTTTCACAAACTTGTGAATGAGACATTGTAATATTTAAGTAATTTTAAGGGGGTAATTAAGAATCCATAAGTGGAATTATAAGGATATTCCAATGTCAGATCCTTATGAACAAATGTTAAGAACCAAAATAGCCTCAAAACACTTACAAACCCTACATAAGGACCCACTTAGGAAAAGGAAGAAAATGAGGTATCTAGATGAAAGTAAATGGACATGAAACCACTTTTATGGTGTAGATAAATATTTGGAGTTTCTACACATGTGATTCATTTGTACGGAAGTGTACAAAATAGGCCAAAAAGGGATTATTTTGACCATTTTATGTGGTGTATAGGTTACAAGAGGAGTTAGGAGATGAAAAAAAGTTTGGGATAAATATTTATACTTGATATAACTCCAAAAATTCATTTAATCTCATGAATCAGCCCCTAAGTGCCCCAAATAGGCTCTTAATTTTACCCAAACTAATGAACCAACTAGTGAATACTTAAGGAAAGTGATGAAAATCAACTAGGGAAGCCTTTTAAAGGTTTTTTATTGAAACTAATGATAGGAGCACCTTTGAAAAGTGTCATTCCCTCTTTTTCATAGATCATTTTGGAAAATTGGGATTTTTTGAATGCCAAGTGTAGAAGGTACATGGAGAAGAACCATTTTGAGATTGGCAAGGATGATTTTGCATGTACACAAGAATAAGGATGGTCAAGGATCAATCCAATGCATATGGGGACTTTTTTGTAATGCCTCTTTCTTAGACCAACCATCAGACCTGACCATATGTAGGGAAAAGGTAGTTTTGGAAGGTAAATCATGAAGGCATTTTCCTATACTAGAATTGTAAGTTTTATGCCACTTTTCACCATTCTTATGACTTATTTTGGATAATATAACCTTTGTGACATGTACTATCTCACCCCACCTCTCTTCTACATGAAATTGTAACTGATCTTCACATTGGTGACATATGTCCTTGTGCCTTTTAGACTCCTCTTTTCTCTCTCTTCTTCTAAGTTCTATAAATTCTAGCCTTTTGGTTATTGTATAGGGATCTCTCCACTTGGGTATGGAAAATCCCTACCAAAATTTTGCCTTGAATCAATAAATACAAGTTTTTACTGCATTCAAATATTTCATTAAGTGTACATGGTTGGTATTAGTCTTGTGCAAATGTAATTTCCATTTACCTTCATATGTTGATTCTATTATTACCTAATGTATTGTGATTCCTTTATTGTAGGTCAACAAAAAGTGTCAAGTGAGGTTATATGTATAGTGAATATCTCATTAAATAGGGTGTCTTATAATTCCTATTTCCTAAGTCTTCCTAACCTATGCTATATCTAAGACCCCATGTTGAAGCATTGATGTGAGATAGAGAGTTGATGTTGAGTGAAGTGTATATGTAACTCATTCTTGGTTTCAAGTGCATGTCAAAGAGTGTGAGTAGAGAAAACATTTGGTATATCAAATCTAGTAGAATAGGTTTAAATTTCATGTTATTTTTACCCTTTTTAACCCCCTAAGTGTTAGTAGTAGGAATATGAGCTTGAGTGATGCATTAAGGGGAGCTAGCCCCTAATCTAGAGATCCACCTCCTAATAGGGATACCCACAACCCTGAGGTTGTTATTTTGTCTCACTTGAATGAGGATAAGCTTGTCCCATCTCCTCATTCGGTTCAAGTTCAATTGACAATAGGTACAAATCACGCATAATATATATAGGATGTTGACCTAGGGGCAGAAGATGATGGGCCCCATCATTTTTTTGAGTGCATGGATTTATGAGATATTTCCTATGTACCAACCATTTGGGTTACCCCATTTAGTATATGATAAGTTACCTCAGGTTATATAATGGAGGTAAGACCATGTATTGCATGTCTTGACCCATGTTTTGACTTTCCATACTATTACATGAGGGTAGATAATGTGGTATCCTTACACTCACATTATTACTAAATGGCTATTTTGATTGACTACTGGTACTAGTTTGGCACACTTTCAGATCATGGACCACTATACTTCATGGGTAGAGACACATATAATGGTTCATGTACCTAGAGATTTGGGGATACCACATTCAATGACCCCTCTAGTAGTTTTTACTTATTAGGAATGGTATGCTAGAGAGATGAGAGGGAGAGGAGGCATAGGGGTGCTAGCCAAGATACATGTCATTAGGCCTTAATGAGTGATACCATGGGTAGGTCAGGCACAACAATAGAATCAAATGAGTTATAGAGGTTATGATAGTATGGATGTGGATAAATGATATATAGGAATGAGAGAAATACCATAGCATGGTTGATAGTGGCTACCAGAGGTCATCAAAGATGGAAACACTATTGACAAGAGGAGACACAAGCATTGGCAATCCCATAGGGTGATCCTACAATGGTTTTAGTATATAGTTGGTCAATAGAGAGACCATTAAATAAGGGGTCAATATTGGCTTAAGTGGTGACTCTAGGTTTTGTACTTATGTAGAGTTATCTAGAAAATGAGGTGCTCGATGGTTAAGCTAATGGGGAGACCATGGTAGATGACACCAATACTAGTGAAAAATGTTTTGATTTAATACACTTTTAACATAGATCACTCATTACATTATTATTTATGTATCTAGTGATATATATATATATATATATATATATATATATATTGTTTGAGATATATATACATGAGATAATAGTTATATTTGGTTTTTTTTGTAGGTACTATAGTGGAGAAGATCAGATGAGGATCCATTATTGTGTCTACACACCACAATATTTTGGATTGGTTTTTATCACATTATGAGCCATCCAAATTAATAGACCCTATGGTACCATCTTCCCCAACATATACTAGATGGTTTAGATGGGTGGGAGAGGCTACTCGATAACTATAACATGAGGAGATGGCTCACAACCACCTATAGGAGTAGGAGAGGGAGAGGCTTGAGATTAATAGACATTAAAACAAGAATGATCTGCCCATATGGAAAAAACTATAGATATTGGATGTGTACAAGCCTAGGTGGCCATTCTACATGGATAGATTAATGGCTTACTATCCTATACTACCTCATTATAGGTTACCATTCAAAAGGGTTGGTCATAGGCATCCATGGGTAGTATGGCTAGGCCACAAGTTAGGCATGATGGATCAAAGCCTTAGACCTATAGCTATTATATTTTATACTTTTATTGTAACAAACTCACATTATATATATTAATATATACATTTCATTAGTTTATGATTTGTACTTGTATGTGGATGAGTGTATTGATATGTTTCATTTCTAGCACATGTAATTTTCATTTGTTATATATGTTATGGGAAATATGTGATGTATGCCTTATCTAATAGAATTATGTGATACATGGTTAAAAAGAAAATCAAAATGATTTTTAAAAAGTATGAATAATCTTAAAATGTAATACACACTAAATCATGATGGGAAATGTGTAAAAACAAAATATGAATAGATATAATAAACACAAAATGGTAAAGCAAAAGTGTAACAAAAATTTTCAAACCATGAAAAAATATTTGCACCAAACTAAAATAAAATAAAAGTCATACTATATCACATTGAAATGTATGAAAATTTCTAATAAAATGAAAAAACATGAAAACCAATGGCATAAAAATAAAAAAATAATAAAGTCAATCAATCATACTAAATCAAGATGGGATGTATTAGTAATTTAATAAAAATGGTAGTAAATATACATGAAATTAGAAAATAGGAAGATAAAAGTGGAGTGATTATGAAGTAAGAATATAACATTCTAAATCAAGATGGTAAGTATGTTAATGACGTGTAAATAATAATGTAACACAAATTATATAAAATTTGAAGCATGCAATTTTATTTTGACTTGGATATAATAAACTAGGTATTGCAATATTTTATGATCAGGGCCTAGTCTTATCCAAGGTCTTACACTACAACTCACAAAGAGAACACCAATGAGGTGGAAACAGATGTGGGTGTATTTAAATATGTTTTAATGTGGTTATTTGTGATGATAATGTGGTCTTATCCATGGTCTTACACTACAACTCACAAAGGGAATCCTAGGGGGAATGATCAGTTAGTAAAATAATATTCCACAAGGGAAAATGTTAGTATTGTTGCAATGAAATAAGGAATGTAAAAATCATGAATAGGCATCTATGATAAAACCTTATGAAACATGAGGCATACTAGGTAGAAAGGAAATACACTAAAAGTCTAGAGACCATCATAATAAAAAAAATACCTACTCATAATAAGCACAAAGATGTATAAGAAAATAGGTGAGATACTAAGATCAACTCATGAGGGTTATATGAAAAATGAAAGTAAAATGGACCTACCTTCCCATAATATGTTCCCCATTCCCTTGGACCTCTTATAGAGGCATTTGTTTATAGTGAAGATTAAGTACTTATGTGAGAAAATAAGTAGCACTTATAGATTCTTTTATTCTCTTATCCCAATCTAATAGTCTACCATACCCCAATAGACCTCGACTCTATCATGAGGCCAACTATGGATGTTGATATTTGATTATAAAATAGGATATGTTATATGAATCACATATTTTGGTGTGATTAGACTATTGAATTTATATGTTTCCTTTTGAATCATTGCCTTTTGTTTCAATGATATAGATTTTAACTTTCTTATGATTTTTGTGATTCCTCCTCCATACGTATTTGGAAAAAACAACATAAGTGATAAAAGTGATACACATGAATGAACTTTAGACTTTAGTTTAAATGATACTAAGTAACTAGAGATATGACTAAATAAACACTTAGACTTACTTATGAACCAATATGTAATCTCAAGTTTCAACCATATGTATGCTTAGTATATAAAAGGAAGATGAGGGAAGAAAGGAGATCAAAAATAGATTGGTATATGATAGTAGTAAAATGAGGAGTTTTGTTTGATAAATGATCTGGTAGAGAGAGATTACTCAAGGAATCAAGATTGTATATCCAAGCCATAATAATTATTACCTAATTTTTTAGTGTAATTAGATAACAAACAATCATTGTAAAAAGGAAAAAAAAAATAATCCATGAAAGAAGTAAAATCATAATCATAATTTTTCATTCATAAAAATAATTAGAAGAATCCATAAGAAAAAGGTAGAGGATAATGAAACCATATGAAACACATATATAATAATATAATGATCCATGTAAAATAAATAAGTGAAATCTAATTTGACACATAGTCAAGTGTATAAGAGATATAAATATGGATTAGAAATCTAATCTAACTCATAAAGTAGAACAATGTGAAATAAAAACATGTTGTGTTCATAAATACTGATATATTTGACCACAAATGTTATCCATAACATCCAAAATATCTCTATGAAGTTAAATTCTAATGCTAGCCAAAGTTTCATCAAGCTTAGTAGAAAGTTATGAAAAGACTTCCTTCTGTATTATCTTAAATAAAAAGGTAGGTGTAGCAGACAAAGAGTAATGCTCATGTGGGATTTTTTTAATAGGATACTCAAGGTGAGGAATGGATGTATCGATGGGAATAATATATATGGGGCAAGAAGAAGATGCAAATGATGTAGAAGGAAGAACCTTCTTGCATGGATGACATGTAAAAGGAGGAATGATTGGTGTTGGTATCGACTATGGGAAGTCATGAAGATGATTTTGAATAAATCTTAAGTGATTGGATGATGAGTACCACATTGGTTCCATAAATAGTATACTTCCTTATATTTAGGTATATACTATAATAATATCATAGGAAGAGGTATGGCCTTATATTTGGGTAGAGTATTAGATGGGTAAAGTCTGTTGATGTACTACCTAAGTTTTTGGTAATGGGTATAAAAGTGGTTATTTGTCCCTTGAAATCAGCAAATACATTTATTAATAGACTATTGGGGTCTATAATTGAAGGGGTGGAAGAAGAAGCCTGGGATGGTTAATATAAATGGTAGTCTTTAGTCTAATGACCAATAACTTTGTAAATATCATAATAAGGCTGATATGACCATTATGTGTGAAAGTGATCAAGTTATGGTAAGGGAATAAGTCCATCACCAAATAAGGGTGGGGATAGAGAAAAAATCAAACCAGGCTCACTGGTAGGTATGGTTGGTTATGCATTAGGTTTAAGAACAATGTCTATTATCTCTAGAGGAAGCAGACTATAAGGGTCATGAAATCTAGAAAATTAATATGGTCTTGTGATGGCATAATCCATGATCATACTCTTGAGGGGATCTGATGTGACTGTGGTGTACCATGTGAGTGCTCCATCTGTACCCTATGAAAAAAGTAAAAATATTAGTATTAGGTGATATAAATGAAGGAATGTTAAAATAATGACAACAAGATTAAAATAAACAAAAGCGACATCAAATAAATTATATATTTCAAACTTGGATGAATTTGACTAGAATTGGGTCATGCAAATCATAACCATCATCATATTTAGGTCTGTGAAAGTCGATGGTACATGTAGGCATGACTTTGTCATCATAGGAAGCATGGTGGATAGAGTCTCTAGTTTTGGATATGATAACAAGTATGTCATCGAAAGGTTGATGATAGGATCGAGGTTACAAATAAAGATGAAGTTGGGAGATAATGTGAGGGGAAATATAAGAGGTTTCAATCTTGAGGAATATCTCATTCAACTCATCATCATTATATTCTATGAGGTTAAGTGGAATTTTCCTAATTGATTTAGGGTCACCATTATAACCTTGAGTAGAGTTGACTAGATAGTTAAAGAGATGGTATTTCTAAAATGGGACACTAGGTAGGGGTTTAATAAAGGTATTTTAAAAACACCACATTCTTAGAATTTTTTGAAATTCCAAGGGTTAGTGTCTCTTTAAATCTTGTGGATAGCTCCACTATGATGGAATTTGATGTATTGGCATGTAGATGACGCCACTGCTCTCATACAATGACTCCAAATCTAATTGAGTAAGATGTTATAAATTGGAAAGTTAAAGATCATAAATTTCACATAGATGGTTATAGGATGAATGGTAATGAGAAGCCAAACACAACCTAGAGGAGTCATTTGCCTTCTATCATATCCTTGACATGTACTATGTATAGATTTGAGGTTTCATTCAAAATATCTAAGTGTCTTAATAAATTCAAGGGAGGCAACATAATTAACTAAACCTTCATCAAATACAACATGATTAACTTAGATATCATCAATTTGGATGCTAATAGATATAAGGGGATCATCTGCACGAATCACTATCTTATTGGGAATCATGCAAGTGATAGGGAACTTAAGTGAGAGAGAAGTGTCAACTATTTCATTGACATAGATGGACATCTCTTCACATTGTTTAAGTATAATATCTTTTGATCTAGATAAGGTATCTTCGCATCCTATAGGAGGAGAATAAGGGATGTTCATTTCAAAAAATAATTGTATTAGGAATATTAAATGATGAGAAGAAATTCTCAGTAGTTATAATAAAGGCATTTGAGATGGGAAATGAGAAAGTTTTGTAGTGGGATCCCATTCATCATAACCTTTGGGAGGATTGTTATCTAGAGGTGCATAGTGTTACAAAAGCTACTAATAAAGAGGGTTTTAGGTACAATTATTGATAGGGTATGGTTGGTTTACATATATTAAAAATGGGTTGAGTTACTTTAGTTGATGTGGTGGTTTGTTGAAGTATTTCTTGTGGTTGGGTAGAAGAAATATATTGGAATTTTGGGGTATGTTGTCTTGTTTTGTGGATGTTGGGGAAAGATTATAAATGGTATGAGAGGTATAATAAAATTGTGTGGTTGGAGGTGATGCTTTTATGGTTATAGGTTCCTATTTTCCTAATTTGAGTAGATGGGATGGGGAAGTGTCCCAAGTGATACATAATGGATGATAGGTGTGATGCATAGCCATTGGATTTGAGTCAAGAAAAGCATCTACTCTTCTCATGTTAGTCATATTAGCCACATTTTCATAATTGGTAATAAGTTCTATAATAATTTTAACATGATTAGTATTAGGAGGATGTTTTTCAATGTTATCTTGGTGGTTAGGGCGATGATATTTATAGATATCAATATGAACATTAACTTAGTTTAAATCTTGGTTTTTTATTTTACATTTCATGAGCTTTAAAATCTATGTAATAATTTTGATGATGATTTTGAATAAGTGTTTCATGATCTAAATTAGTAACAAGAATAAAATCCATAGCAAGATTACATAAATCTCTATAAGTCTCATGAGAATGGCCCCAACTTGCATGAAACCAAAAAAAAATTTAGATCATACCTTGATTTCATAGGACAAGTGGGGTCAAGACCTCATGGTAGAGGTCTTGGAAGATGTATTTGAAGTTATTATAGGGATAGTGGTTTGTGCACATTAGTGTGGTTGGTTTGAGAAAATGTAGGCTCATAGGAGTGTTGTTAGTAGGGAAAACATAATCCATGGTGTTATTTGGAGAAATTGCTTAGATGGTATGTATAGTGTCGTAGGTGTTGGTAACACCATAATTGGCTTCTTGATGGTTTTTATTTTTGATGAGCATGAAATTAACCATTTTAGGTTGAGGTGCTTTTAATTAATGCATGAGGAAAATCCATGTCATTTTTCCAAGTCAAGATCTTTTTCTAAAGTTTTTGGAGAGAGGGCCATAACCAAATAATGTAATTTGGGGTATAGAGCATTAGTGAATAGGTGGAATAGGTTGTCATCCACTATATTATGCTCACATTTTTTATACAATTTTTCCATAATTTGATTGAGTCTTGTGCCATTTCATTTTTGAATTGTTTGTAATTTATAAAGTGGGTTGATTTTTTCTTAGGAAGATCACTAGTTTCAAATTCTTGGACTAGTGAGGTGACTAAATCTTCTAGGCTAGTGATATAATGGGATTTTAATTGATTATACCAATCTAAATCATCTCTTGATATAATTTTAGCTAATAGTTTGGTAGTGGTGAAGGTGTTGAGCTTAACCCAATCTTTATAAAGGTTACCAAATGTTTTTAAATGCAAAGTGGGATTGGTGGATCTATTATAACTGATGGTGGGTGTGATACTTCCTATGTCAATGTTAGCAATTTTAGTTAATAGAGGTTCATCTTATAGATATTTAAATATTTTTTTGATAAGTGGAGGTTGTGGTATAAGGTTACCATGGAAATATCTACAAGGGGACATTAGGATTTTGAGCTCCCCATTAAACCTAATGAGGTTGGTTTTAGATATGAATGAGATGATTTTGCATCTATATCATCTGATTTGCATTATTGGTTTTAAAGGTATGCATTTGGTAAAGTGTTTATAATAGTATTTGGTTAGTTTGAGTCTCATTTTGACTAGTGAATGCAACATGTGATTCATTACTGTTAGTATTAATAGTTTGAGTTGCACTATGCATATGGGATGAAGTAGAAGCATGTGTTGAACTAGTGGTGAAAGAAGTAGTAGTGGTATGAGATAAACTATTAGAAAAAATAAGTTTTATTGGCATGAAATTAAGTAGTATTATGGTTATGGGTATGGGTCTTATGAATATCCCAACTAGAAGTTGAACCTAACATATTGGTATAAATCCTTGTCATGGAGGTTGAGGAAAACATAGAATATGATGTCATGATATGGGAAGGAGACATTATAGAGGGGAATTATTGAGATGAAAAAAAAGGGTTCCCCAAAATCCATGGGAAAAGGTAGGGGAGGGTGAATGAAATTCTCCTATATGAGGCCCCATCATGATATTATAAATGGTGGTAGGATCTTTTCCTCTATGTTAAGGGTATTCATTGATGAAAAATATAATTTCAATTGTGTACTCTAAATCATGCTCATATTCTAGTGAGAGCAAAGGGTTAAGTACTAAGGATGAATGTGGAGGAGTCCCATAGTTGGTAGTACAAGTGGAAATATGGAAATTGATTTGATCCATGGTGGGTGTCATAAAAAGAGTCTTATAAGCCCAATTGGGATCAGTGAAACTCATCATGTTTGTTTGATTAAATTGTGGATTATCTTCAAATAAAAAATTCATGATGAAGGAGGGAGACTAAAAAACTTGTGTAAAATAAAGATCAATTGGTAAGATATAGATTAAAACCAATCAACATTATCTTGGAAGATAATAAATAGAATAATATATAAAGGACACAATATAACTAGTTGACTATATGTTGCAGATGGAGAAACTGAAGGAGTTTTAAGGATATGTAGTTTGATAGGTCAATTGTGTACTAAATATAAAAAAAACAAGTAGTCTGTAGGAGACTAAGTTGACAAGGTCAACTGTGTTTTGAAGACAAGGAAATATTTTGAAATATAATAACTAAACAAATTTAATTGATCACACAAGCAATTATATCAAATGTTTTTGATCTAATTGTATCACACATTAAAAATATTGTACCAATGTTGGTTGGTACAAGTTTTGTAATACAACATATAATTTTTAAAGATCAAGCAACAAAATTAGAATGTAAATGATAATCTAATAAGTGAACATTCTTAGTGTGTTTTTAGATTATAAATTTTATAAATAAACGTGATAGGATATTGGTTGTAAGAGAAACTAGAAAAACAATCTAAGGATGGTTTTAGGTAGTTGAGGCTTGAAAGGGATATGTATTGGTGATGGTATTTGTTTGGTATTAGGGACTACCCCCTCACTTCATAATCTTGCATTGATAAGGGTGCTAGATGTTTTTCCAATATATACCATCAACCACGTGTTTATGCTTGGCCAAAAAAATAAGTCAGATTTCCCCTTGGTGATGAAATCTAAGTATGTAGACCTTGCATAGAAATTGTTATGCTTTTTGGTGTTATGTGATTTTGAAGTGTGGCAAAAATAAAAATAGTGTGACTAAATCACTAAATTAAAAACTTCTTAGTTAGTCTATGTTCATTACTCTAAGTAAAGAAATAAAAAAATGAAATAATTACTAGAAAAATAGGTTAATTCATTTATTTTTTAAGAATATAGAGTCAATTTAGGTGAAACTATATGAAAATAATATAGAACAGAGTCAACAGGGTCGATGTTGTTTGTAGAAGCAAGATCTCAAACAACATAGTCTAACAAGTTGATTGAGTATTCTAGATAGGAAAGCAAAATACAAAACTATGTTGACCTAGTTAAAGTAATTCATTGTAGGTTAAATTTTTATAAACTACAAACTCTAAAAATTGAGACTTTAAATGAAAAAAAAATTAATAATAAGGTAAGAATGAACTTGATAATTTTTGAAGATGTTGTATTTGTTGTTTTAAGCTATGTTGCTCAAATGATGATTTTTTATTTTTATAACATAGTCAACTGGGTCGATGAAGTCTGCAAACCTCTATATTGAAAATGGCCTGATAATAGAGTTGAATGGGTCAATAAATTCTACAAACCTAGGTTTGAAAAAGAGAACTGAGTCTAGCTAATCAATCCAGTTACCTATTGTTAGATAAGACCTGCACAAAGAAATACATAGCTGATTGAGTGACTATGTGTTAAACCTATGCATAGAATGTTAGTCTATATCAATAGGTTCAATCTAGTACTATAGAAATAAAAACATATAATACATTATAATAAATTAATGTGTGAAAGAAAACCTACAAGGTTTAGATTCATGTCAGGTTCACTAGAATGTTTACAAGGTAGAGTGAATCTCATCTAAAAATCAATCCTACCTTGGAAAATATAAAACACACTTTCCCTTCTACTTTTTGGTACATTTATATAATTAGAGTCATGACCAAGATGTATCTACTATACATAACTAATGGGTCCATTACCAAAATAATATCACTATCTAAAGACTCTAGTTAAGCAACACTATGTGATAACCCTAGCTAGGTCCTATGTTTTCTTATTCACAAAGTAAAGTAAAGACTAACCTAGTTCTCACCAAATCATGTGGAAAAAATTAGGGTAATAAACATAAAAGTAAACATGCATAGAAGATATCTACTCATGTCAATATAGAGGAAATCTTAATGCATGGAGAGAGAAGCATATAAGCTAAAAAATGCAAATCCATCTACTTTAACAAGGAGGAAGAAGAGTTAGTAATAATTAACTTTGAATATGAACCCACCAAGCCTCAATATTTCCCTTGGACAAGGTTCTTTGTAATAGGTTATTTTAATTTGTAAGGATAACAAAGATAGGTCAAGCCTATGCTACATGACTTCTCCTATGCATCCAAAAGACTTATCCACAAGACATGATTTGTATCTCCAAATGTATTAATGAAACCCTAAGTAATGTTTCTCAAGTATAATTATGGATAGGAATATGTGAAAATAATAAAGTAATTCTTATCTTTCTATGAAATGGTGAAAAGGATGTGTATATATAGCTAAATCTAACTTAAACCTTTTTGAAATTTTAGTTAACACAATCATCTCGCCCAACCTTTTATTGTTAATTAATAAGAGCCATTAGGTCTGAAACTGGGTCGGTGAAGGCCGACCAAGTCTCATAACATTATCATAATTTTAACTATAGGATTGGCCCAGGCTTACTTTATTATGTAAATGTCAAAAAGAGTTTTATCTTAGTAGGGGTTATTTGAGGAGGTGAATTTCTTAGAGGATTTTTTAAGGGAGGTGTCAAAGCTTAGGGGAGTGTATAGGAGAAGTTTGTGTTGTTTACAAGTGGTGGTATAGGGGATAATAATCTTGAGAAGTAATCATGGTCTACCCATCCCTTTTCCAATACACCCTTTAAGGCATTCACTTAGATAGATTGAGACTCGATGGGTTATTGCAAGAGAGAAAGCATTAGTAATTGATAACATTTTAAAATATTATATGTATATACGTATCATATCAAGTACCATATGAAATATATAATCATGGATAAAGGAATATGTAAGTACATATATTAGCTCAAAATGTGATAATGTACAGTGATCATAGAATTATATAACCTATGAGTATCATGATCATAGAGGTGGATGCCCCCAATGTCCATATGCCATGAGTAAATGAAAGACCCAACATGTGAAAGTAGGAATAGATCATGTATATTTGTATGCCTATATCACGCTTGTGTATAAACATGGAACACATAAATGTAGGAGTAACTAATATGCCAACTATGAACATGGAACTAACACATAGATTACAAGGAACCAATAAAATATGTAAGCGCTAAAAAAGTTTTTTAATTTTTGAATGTTTTTTATTTTTGTAGTATATTTAGAATATTTTAAGATTTCTAATCAAATGAAGTCCTCATCATCATAAGGAATAGGACCACATAGGAAATTTACCAATCTTTTCTTAGATCACTACACTACCACCACTTCAATGTTTATATTTGATGGTTTAGTTAAATCCAATGGTGAAATAAAATAGTCATGCCCATCATACTATATGCAAATATATTTATCCATAACAATAAAAGTAATACACATGTTTTTAGTATCTAAATTATCATGTCACTCAATTAACTAATTTAATTCAAACTTTAATTTCAAATTTTATTTGTGGTCTAATATCCATATGGTGGAATATTCCACACATGAGCCACATGATATAGGTAACCAAATGTATCCTTGATATTATAGCATTAATGGAGAGTATATTAGTTCCTCTTTAGTATTTCCCAATTATGTGAGAAATGTGATGCCACAAGTTTTATCCAACTTTTTGATATCAAACTAGAGATGGTGGAAATATACCCCATTAATATTGGTAGTAATAGTTAAATATTCATACTTTGATCATTTTGAAAGATGATGCTTTTTAAAAAGATATGAAGGATTTTTTCCATTTTCTCATATTAGACACAATGTGTATGCATCCTTCATTCTTATTTTTATGAATTAGTTCCTTTAATGCTTGAAATTGTTTGGTATTATGGCCATTGATCCAATAACATTTACAATATGGTGCCTTGTCTTTTATAGGTATGATTCCACTCTACAATATGTGTCTACTATAAGGTAAAGAAATAATTTTGTGTTTAAGTAACAAATATATATGGTATATATAGTATCATATTATATTGTGATATGCATCATTTGGTGTGAATCATTTTGATAAGACTTCAAATTATTCACATGATGTACTTGTATTTGGCCTTTTTACAACTATCTCAATATTTTTAACCAAGGGGGATATATGTAGTAACAAGAATTTACATGATCATGTGTTATTTTTGTTTTTCACTTATATGGATCTAGTTCTATATTTTCTATAATTGGATTTAGTTTATATGTGCTAGGACTTGTAAGTTTGAATAGGTTGTGTGACAGGTGATCAAGTGGATTAAATTTTAAGTTTCACATTTTTTCATCTATCATAACATACATGGTATCAACATCAATGCAATAGTAATATAAAACATGGACATATGTTTTCTCAGTATCAACCAATAGAGGAAGCTCAAATGGTGGGTGTTCGTGTGGTTCTATTGGATCCTTTAGTAATGTTTCTTGCTCTTGATATGCATTGATGTGTATCTCTGTATTTAGTGCCTTATTGACATTTGAATACAAAATGATCCATTGTACATGACTCACCTATTTCATATGTGTGTATGCTTTCAATAGGAATGCATTGTTTAGGCAGTACCACTATAAGAAAGCCTTCAATTTAAAATGTATCATTTTACAAAATTTGAAAGGCACATCATCAATAGGAATGGAAAATAAGGTCCCATAATGTATGAATTTTATATATCAGTAAAGTGTATATGGGATATCTTTCATCAAATGTATCCAAGGTCTACCCAAAAGTAAATTATGATGTAATGATTGAGACATTACCTACAAAGTAGTTGAATCTATTTATTTATCCCAATGTCACAGCCAATGTGATTTAACCAATTGAGGGATATGTGAATTATCAAACCCTTTTATATGCATAACCAATTTTTGAAGAATATTGGTGCTAATACACATGGTTGTTAGGAAGTTTATTATACAAATATTTAGGTCTAATAATTATCAATGAGCACCCTTTTTATTCCTTTATTTTTAAGGTCACTTGTATGAACAAAGACAAATTTTGGTCATTAATATATCTAGATATTAAATCTGTTGGATCAAATGTAATGATCTTGGCATTATTATTGAAAATTTTCATGATATCCATAAAATAAGCAAGCTCAATATCACTTGGAACTTGTGTCTCATGCAATGCTTCATATAGATTATCCTTATAAAAATTAGATTAATTTAGGGGATCAAGGATTAAGATTTTAGCATGTGTATTTCTCAATCGGTCAATAATATCATATTACTTAGATTTTATTAAAATTTTAGGGTTAGGGGGCACCTGTTGTATATTAATATGTGGCAAGATGGGTTGAGTAGCCTTACCTCTTCAAGTAGTAACATCATGGACTATAGAATCCAATATATGCTATGGATAAATAATGGGTATGGGATGGTATTTGTCATTCAAATAAGACTTAGGAAGAATAAATGGTTAAGAGCATGCATGTTGACATCTAGATACTAGATTTATAACATTACAAAAGGAATTTGGATTAGACATCAAGTGTTATTTTCACTTCAAAACCCTCTCATTATTAACATGAATTTAATTATTAGTTTTGATAAAGGAATTACTTTAAAAAACCATAGAAAACATGACATATTTAGCTCATAATGGGTGATAAATGTATCCATGTTGCACATATTTTATAGTAATAATAGATTAGCAATATGAAAAATAGAAAACTCAAACTAACATAGGGTTTAGAGTTCAAATATTAGGTTCACCAAATATTTAACCCTAAATATATAGATTATGGTAAATCTAGGGTTAAAGGGGTAGAGATACCATAGGGCCCAATTATGATAAATTATATCTAAAGTAGGCTAATTGGGTGCTAAGAAAATATAAACATATACTAAATTTATTAAACTAAGATAAGCTACAAATAATATATACAACTATGGTAAATATGGAAATGACAAAGAAGTAAAATACTTCACTTGTTCTAATGCTAATATAATTTTATAACTAAAACAAGTAAGAAGTAGACTAGAAGATGATAATAGAATAGTCATCATGTTTTAGATTGCGATTGAGTGACTCTTGATCCCTATAGGGTTGCATTAATGTTATTATATGAACTTGACATAGGTGTCCTTTATAAAATACCTGCTAGAAAAGGATGTGACCACCTTGATGGTTCTAGGTTTGACTTCGCCTTCACTCTAGTACATTTAGATCTAGGTCATGAAATCTTGCTCCTCATTAATTTTTAAAATACTAATTCTTCATCTTCATAGTGACCATGGGTTAAAATGGGTTAGTTGGCACATGGTATTGAGCTGACCCTAAATATCCCTCTATGAATGAGCACTTGTAGTTTTCCCCTATATGTTGGGTGATGTGTGAACCAAGTAATATGTGAAAAAAAAATACAACAATGACCTAACTTGTAACTTGAAAAATATAGTTCTTAGGATTTTACTTTAGAACTTGAGACCTTTGTATGTGTTGTCCATATGACTAATATGAAAATAAAGAAGCTTTGATTTATTGAGTGCTTGATTGAGTGATTTGATAAGCTCTCTTAATTTTTTTTTAGTGTATATTAGGTGAGGAATGAGTGAAGGTCGATACTATATTTATATCAATCCCTTTGATAAGTAACTTGTATTAAATCACTTACATTGGTCATTATGATATGTTTCATTTATAAATTAGATGATTTTAGGGCATTAAACACTTGCATCAGAGTATGACAATTGTGTTGACATACGTGTCTATGTTGGATACTAATATTCAGGTATAAAGAAATCATGTACAAACTCAAAACTTGTAGAGGTAAGATAATCTATATTTAAACATTTTGGGAAAGATAAAATGTCTAGATCATTAACATAGGACTTGTCAAACTAAGAGATAGGCCAAAGGGCACAAGATATAAAAGATGCAAGACTTCAAAAAGTGGGAAAGGTCCAGAACTGAGAGGAACAACTAAAGTTTGAGTTTGCCAAGTGTACATGATTAAGGTGACATATAATCCATAAAATTTTGTCTACAATAACATCATAATTATGGAGCGATTATAGTGGAAAAATCATCTCATAGATCGATATTGGCACCATTATTGATCAAAACATATCAACTAGTTGATGAAACCACCATTAATGACTTAATCTCATGGAATGAAGGTGTAAAAACATTTATAGTGTGGTGGTATCCATAATTTTATAGGAATTTACTACAAAATTATTTCAAGTATAATGATATCTCTACCTTTTTGTTCACTGAATACTTATGTTAGTATATCCATCTCAATAATTATGTATGTGTTTTATGTGATTATATCCTTTTACATATTATTTATTTACATATATACTTCACCTTATAATTCCACCTTAAGTGTATATGTATTTTTATTTTTAAATTCAAGTTTATGACATTTTTAGTTGGTGTTGGAAAATTCAAGGGAGGATGTTTGTTGATGAAAAATGCATTAAAATTATGGAATTTATATTTTCCTTATTTTAATTTTGGTTTTTACCACATCTTTTTATATATTGGAATGGATATCAGTGTTATATTGATCTCCAAAATTCTATGAAGTGAGTTTGTTTTGGGCATTTTAAGGGTTGGACTTAAAAGGAACCCACAAATCAATTGCCTTTAAATCCCCCCTTTTTTGTTGTTATTGATTTTCTTTGACATTCACAAGAGTATTTATTTTCATACTAGATCATATTTAACATGGAAACTTTCCCAATGGACTAAACCCCTCATATTTCACTATGGTAATTGTTTACCATGCCCACGAGGCCATATTTGTATGTTCTTTTAAACAAAATTCTCACAATTTTTTTATGGTGATCAGTATTTAATTTTTTACCTTTATTCATCTATATCCAAAATAAATCTCTTTGATTAAAATATTTAGTCATGTCAATTATCATTTAATCCTTTTTTTTTTAATCTTTATTTCTCTCTCAAAATTTATTCCAAATGGATTTTTTTCATGTTTCAGTTCTTTGTTATGATTACTATGACTCTGACCTCACATTTAAAAGGTTGTTTGGATGGTCTTAATTTGTTTGATTCTCCTTTTCCTTTTGTATCAATGTTAATTTAAAATGGAAACAAGAATATTGAGTATATTTGTAAGGTGATGTGTCAGGGTTATTTTGTATGCATTTATATCTACCTTTGATGCCTTCAACTATGATAGTTGTCATCATTATCTATGAGGTTGAGTACAAATTTTATGAAAGGTTGAATTGATTTGAGAAAGGAAAATTAAAGTCCCCATTGCACTAATGCATAACAATAATTAAATAATAGTCAAGCAAAATAAAAAATTTAAAATTATTAAATATTATTAATGAATGGCATCTTTGTTTAGATTTATCTAACTTTAGCATCATTAGAGACTTTTAATATAATAATGTGCACTATCACAATATATTAGTTTTATAATTTTATTTGTTCATTTTCTTGTGTAACAATTTAAAGGTAGAGTCTATAGGTACATTACATATTAGTTTGTAACGAGGGAAAAAATAAATTAAAATGCTAAAACATTTTGGGTTTTAGAAAAGGGTGTGAAATATTGGGTGAAAAGCATCACATGAAAATTTATTAGAAAACATAGATTTGGCATATTGACATGGAAAATTTTGTAATCAAACAACACACCTTGAACTAAATTTTTTATTGAAACATGTCACTAGATCCATTGCCTAGACCTATGAATAGTGATTCAATTTTGCTACATATATTTTCTATCATAATTGAGAAGTAATCCCAAGAGGGGTAAACGTTTCCCCCTTATAAAATTATATGGAAAACAAAACATGAAGGGTGATACAGTAGCATTAGGGTAAATTTTAGTGGCCCATATAAAAATGAAATTGGGTTTTTTTTGTAAATTTTTATAAGTATGTGTTTTAAAAGTGTAGTAAAAGTTAATAAATGATTTTTAGGCATGCAGGTGAATCAACATGTGAAACATAACATAATTTATAAGGTATATTGATGTATGACTATATGAAAACACACAAATAGATGGTATTAGTTTTATTAGATCACATGACTTTACTATTTAATGACAAGAATGTTATCACATAATAAACATACTATCAAATAATAGGTCTACTATCATTCAAAAAATATATTATTGCTTGATAATGTTTTTGTCATTCAATATCATCCCTTTTATTTGAAAGTATCCCTATCATTTAATAGTAATATTATTACTTGACAGTAATGTTGTCACTCAACACCATGGGCATCATTCAACAACTTAGGTATGACATGACACCATAACTATACTATGATAGTTGTACTGGTGAATGATAATTGTGCTACCAAATGACATCTATGTTGTCTAATGGGTGATAATGTTACGGGTAAGTGACAACTATGTTGGTGAGTGACACAAACACCTATCGATAGTAGATATGTCGATATGCTTCATAAATGTGGTCTTTTAATGATGATATATTGTGTATAATAGTGAATAATCTCATATTTACTTTCAATAAAGTGGATAATTATATCTATATGTATGAAATTTATTTTAAATAGTAAGTGAGACAACCTAGAATACTATGTTACACCTAAAGAATTTATGTGAATTCACATTGCTCACAACATAATAAAAGAGCCAAATGCCAATTTATAAAATTTTAATATTCATGAATTAAATACAAAAATCTATTAAAATTTACCCTAAGGAGCATCAACCAAGATGTCAATTTTGTACATAATAGTCCAAAAGAGTTAAATAAGTCCTTTTTGTGAAGGACAAGAAACCATGTCATGTTTCATTATACATTGTAAAGGTATTGAAAGGTCTTATATATAATATTGAGGCTTGTTTTGATCATATAAGGATGTTTAAATAGTTATAATGTCACCATTTAGAATTCTAAGATGATTTCAAGACTTTCCTACCAAAAACCCTGTTTTGAAAATTTAAATTGTTTCAAATGTTTGTAAACCCTTGTGGCTAGTCTTAAAGGGTATAGACCTCTTGTAAGTGTCCTAAGTAAGATATTAAATGTTTTAAAATTAATTTTATCCTATTTAATATTTAAAACATCTCATCATCCATCTACAAGGATGACTCAACATTAGAGAAAGGTAAAATAAGGTATATGTTGTGTTGGGGATAAGTAATTGAGAAGACTTAGCTATTGTGCAGGGATTTATGATGATACTAGCACAATTATTTCCTTCTCATATAAAACCTCATACAAATAATTATTTAGAAACTATTTAGGGGTGATGTGATCCACCCATAGGGAAATATTCACATGCAAGTGCAACTCTTTTTTCGTTTCATTTCACATTATTTTGATCATCTTGACCAAATTTTTGTTTATAAACTCTACCAACCTGTTCCCTTATAGGTAATAATTGGATGAAGCCTTCAATATTTTATAGCTACATTGATCTTCACCCTCAAATGGGTTTTACCCATAATTACACTAGTGTTAATGAAGATGTAGAAGTATCCATCAATAATTATTCTTAAAAACCACTCTCTATCTTACTGAATGCACTGGATTAACAATCCCTACTCACAAATTCTCATAATTCTCGACTTGGCTCTCTACTCTTATGGTCTCTACAATTGCTTAATGATATCAAAATCTTAATGCATCTAATTATTTGTCCAAATGAGGAGAGGGGTATTTATAATCTGATTCCACGTGGTGATCTCATAATAATTATCTTATAATGTGTATTTATACTCTTAAATTAATGATGGGAGAGGTGAGTTGATAACTATCTTTTGGGGAATGATTTTAAAACTTAGGAGGGATAGGGTAAGGGCATGTGGAAAATAGAGGTGAAGTTGTGCCAATGACACTTAAAATGAATAATATACCTTTTAAACATGCAAAAGAGTGGATTCCCCCTTCAAATTATCTCCTAGGAAATACATTTCAAACAGGGATAAGAGTGGATTTCTCCTTCAAAGAATAAGTGCAATTTTCCTTTACATGGAAGCCACTACTAGGTGATATTTTGAAGGACCTTATAACATCTTCAATGTATATCCTAAGATAAAATTATAAAACATCCATAAGAGTGGATTTCCCATTTCAAGTTATCTCCTAGGAGATACCTTTTAAATAGGTACAAGAGTGGATTTCTCTTTCAAGGAACAAGTGGAATTTTTATTTACACAGAAGGATTTAATGGGTGATATTTTAAATGCCTTTGTAATAAATTCAAGGTATCTCTTATGAACTACATTTCAAACATATAAAAGAGTGTATTTCCCCTTTAAGGTATCCCCTAGGGGATACCTTTCAAATAGGTACAAAGGTGGATTTCTCCTTCAAGGAATAAGTGACTTTTTTCTTTGGATGGAAGGCACTATTGAGTGATATTTTGAAACCATTTGTAATACCTTCAAGGTATATATTAGGACATACCTTTCAAACATTCACAAGAGTGTATTTCCCCTTCAAGGTATCTCCTAGGAAATACATTTTAAATAGGGACAAAGGTGGATTTTCCCTTCAAGGAACAAGTGCAATTTTCCTTTACATGGAAGGCACTACTGGGTGATATTTTAAAGGCACTTGTAATACCTTTAAGATATCTCCTAAGAAATAACTTTAAAACATTCACAAGAGTGGATTTCCCCTTCAAGGTATCTCCTAGGAGATACATTTCAAATAGGCACAAAAGTGAATTTCTCTTTTAAGGAATAAGTAGAATTTTCCTTTACATAGAAGGCACTACTAGATGATATTTTGAAGGCCTTTGTAGTACCATAAAAGTATATCCTAAGAGATACCTTTAAAACATGCACGAGAGTGTATTTTCCCTTAAAGGTATCTCTTAGAAGATACCTTTCAAACATACACAAGAGCCAATTTCTCCTTCAAGGAATAAGTGGAATTTCCTTTACATAAAAGTCACTACTGGGTGATATTTTGAAGGCCCCTATAATACCTTCAATATATCTTATATGAGATACCTTTCAAACATGCACAAGAGTGGATTTCCCCTTCAAGGTATCTCCTAGGAGATACATTTCAAATAAGGATAAGAGTGGATTTCTCCTTCAAAGAACAAGTACAATTTTCCTTTCTATGGAAGGCACTACTGGGTGATATTTTGAAGGCCCTTATAATACCTTCAACATATCTCCTAGAATATTCCTTTCAAACATGCACAAGATTGAATTTCCACTTCAAGGTATCTCCTAAAAGATACCTTTCAAACATAGACAAGAGAGGATTTATCCTTCAAGGAACAAGTGGAATTTTCCTTTACATGGAAGGTAATACTAGATGAAATTTTGAAGGCCCCTATAATACCTTCAAGGTATCTCTTAGGAGATACCTTTCAAACATTCATAAAATTGGATTTCCCCTTCAAGTTATCTCCTAAGAAATACTTTTCAAACAAGCATAAGAGTGTATTCCCCATTCAAGGTATCAAAATTAAAAGTCACCATCTGAAAGGTCACTATGAATTGAGGATCACCAGGTGGTGAGAAATAGATGGGTCATCACACAAAGATGCATTTTGAGAATCTATGAGGGAATCAAAAGGTGCCACATGTCCAAATTTCAAGCCAGCTAGATAGTTTAGATTTATTTAGGCCACATGAGTACTTAGCTGTATTCAAGGTGGTAGCCAAATGTTGAAAGGTGGAAATATTTATCTTTAAATCTAAAAATGATGGAAAATCAAAATCAATTTAAAGCTAAATTGAATTCTAGATCAATTGACTGCTAAAAGCAAGATTTCAAAGATTGATAAGCTTTCTCATTAATACAGCATGAACTAGGATCACCATCAGTATTACATTAATCAAGATTGCCAAAAAGGTCTTATGTGCATTCATCTCAAATTAAGATAATATATTATCTCATCAATCAAAATTAGAAATCCATGACTGAAGCAGGTATTTCTAAAACCACTAAGTAAGAATAGGTCCCATTTCTCTATTCATATGGGACAAACACAATCTTCTGAGACACCAATTTTAATACCATTGCATTGGAAACGAATGAAAAACATTACAATGACTTATTCTACCATGTGGAGAGGTTTCCTCTAAATAAATCTACCTTCCAAGATTTAACTTCATCTCAGTCATTGCCTCCATCAATAGATACCCCAAGTGGTTCTTTAGATAAGACATAGATTAAGCAGATGTAATTGGATACAAATACAAATAAACAACACCATAAATATAAGGTTATATATATATATATATATATATATATATATATATATATATATATATATATATATATATATATATATATATATATATATATATATATATATATATATATATATATATATATATATATGAACAAATTCTGAATTGACTACAATTTTTCTATGACATCTGAAGGTTTAGCTCTAAATACTAGTGACTTGACTCTAAAGACTAGAAGCTATGCTCTGAAGACTAATAACTATGCTCCTAAGATGAAAAATCATGAATGGAAAGAATCCACCTCCATTATTTAGAATCAAAACAATGTCATTAGACCAATAATGCTACAATATTTGATGTGATAATGTTTTCAAAATATCTTCAAGAGAATTTATGTGATGATATTTTGTGATGATGTTTCTAAATAGTTTTTTAAAAAAATATTGATGTAATTATGTTTTAAATAGAGGGTCTTTCAAAAAGATTTGGTATGATGCATAATTAATTATGATTATTACTCCCAGTATTGCCAATAATGACCTTTATGACACATCATTACTACTTGATTGGATAAATCACCTTCTCATTATATCTTGCATGGCATGCTTTGAAGAGACACCCATAATTGTTGTCATCATTCTTTTCATAATCACATCATATAACTTGCTTTACTATTCATTTTTGCATTGTCACTACCAATAATTATTGAGTCATATCTCTAACCTTTTTCTTCCCTTATTCCTTTTATGATTTAAAACTCTGTGTTTTTATAGTATAGTCATATTTACAATTAAACAATGCTTTCTCTAAACATGGGTGGGAGAAAGCAAAAAAGTGAACTGGAATCCTCCGATGCATTGTTGCAAGATGAAATAGCCAAACATCTTTGAAATAGCAGGTTGGTTGAATTTATTAAAAATGTTTTAAATATTCCATGAATAAATTGTATAATAATTCTATGAGAATTTTGATGAAGATCATGATATTATCAAAGCAAAGAACATTCTCATAAATCCCTCTTTAATCAATCCTCTATCTAGGATTCCTGAGGATAGAGTAGTTGGCATTGAAAAGATCAATTTTTCTAACCTAATTTATATATATGTTGAAATAAATGAGCCACACCCTAGACTAGACAAATCCCCCCAAGGAGTAGCCAAGGGAATTCTGAGAGAAAGTCTTCCTCAACTTTGGCAAAATGTTGTTTTTTAGATAATGAAATATATAACTTGTGATGGTCAGTTTAGAGTAGTGGGTGGAGATGCTATGAGACTCCTTCTTCACTTGAGGAAAGGATATGGTCAATAAGAATATAAGATCGATCTTCCCTCTTTCCTTCATAATGATTTGATTAATGTTTCTTGAAAGATAAGATGAGGTACTAGGTCTACCCACCATCATGGGATGGTTACACTCACTTGTCACCATTATTTTCTCAGTAAACCAAGGGGTGAAAAGGCTTGGTCCTCTTTCCTTCAAAACATTTCTCCAATTCCTGCCAAAAAGACACCATGCCTAGCCTCTCCTCCTTTCACTACAATTTGGATTGAAGAACCCATAGTTGAAATTTCAAAATGGTAATCTTCACTACCATTGGTTCTAAGATACTGCACTAGAGATCAAAGCAACAAATGGGACTTTCTTTAGAAACCCTTCATCCTCCTCCAACTAAACTCCAATGCATTCACTAACTTATCTTATAGGAGGAAGAAGAAGAAGATGTACAAGCCATAGAAGAAGTTGTAGTTGTAGAGGGAATCCTAGTAGAAGAAGTTGTACCTCAAGAAGTAGAACATCATATGCCCTCTATTATTGATAAGGATAATGCACCCTTGATTAAAGAAGATCCATCTTCTCCACATTCTATCAATGAAGAATAAGAATTATAGCATGCCATGGCTTTATCATGCCATGAGGAAACAATCAAACTACAACAAACAAAGTTAGATGTTCTCTATTTAACTTTGAAATGTAAGGACTTGATGATTTCTAATTTGAAACAAAGGTGGGAATAATCTATTACTAGAGTTAGTGAACAAGAAATAATTCTTCAAGGAATACAAACTGAATAGACTATGGTCCATAATGTAATGTTTTCACAAACCCAAGAATTATGTAATTTTCAAAATTCTCTTACTATCAAGGACACTCAAATTACTGATTTACAAAATTCTCTTGCTATCAAGGACACTTAGATTACTGATTTGTAAATTATTAATCTAAGAGAAAGTATTTATGATAGAAATACAATGATTTCCCAACATACTAATAGAATAATATATCTCACCACCCATAATTCTGAGTTACAAGCCTCTATTCAGGCCATGCAAAGAGAAACAAGAGATATTGCAATTCAGACAAAGGGTCCAACAAGAGTTGTCCCTCTTTCCTTGTTCCATTAAATGAAATAATCTCTATTTGGAATATCACCTAGAAGAAAATTTAAAAATTGAAGGATTAAAATTCCAAACTTAAGGAGGATTCTTAGAAGCAATTGACAGAATCCCAACTACAATTGTAGAAAGCATAGGGTTCTATCCAACACATTTGTGCTATTTTTGAGAAACTATTAGCATGTAGGCAACCTTCATTGGTTTAAGTTCTTTTCTTATATGACCAGTTTTATAAATGGTAGATTCAGTTAATTTCACTTAGATTTTCACATATCATTGAATATGAGCATGTATTTATGGACATTTTTCTAAAGATCACTGAAGAAAGGCAAGATGCCATTTGTGAGTTCTATACTTTTAATTTGTTGTTAGGATATCAATCTAGTTTTTTGATAAATTTATTTGTTGAAGAGACACAATTGTGTGTCTTTCTCTCCACTCTAAGGAACCAAATGACATGAAAATAGGCCAATAATATATTTCTAAAATTACAAAGCACCACTGGATTATGCATGAGACCACAATTTACAAAAGCAAATAAACTTATTTATTCTTTTCAACCATTGTATCATATACACATGAAGAAAAAGTATCATGAGCTATTGAGATCTAATATTGATGCTTTTAAAGATTTTATAAAACACCATTATTTCAATGGTTTCAATGCAAGGCTTTCTAAGTGGGAGACATTACCTATTAAGTTGAAGCACAAGGAAGTCCTCAACTCCACCAATATTAAATGGAGTCTATGAAGAGCAAAACAATTTGTTAGATAATCACTTGGTGCTTAGAGGAAAGAGGTTTAGATGTCTAGATTTGGATGACGTTTAGGCCTCTTATTATTTTGTGTCCTCTATCTCCATGGTGGTGTTTGAATTCTCAAGTAGAAGTTGAATTTGAAGCTTGGGTGCATATAGTTTTTAGAGATCTTGGATTCTTGCCAAGGGGCCATCATGAATGAGGCCATCATTTTGAAGTTTATGATCTAAGTCAGAGGTTTGAATTAGAAAATTTGGATTAAGGATCAGTATTCCACTTCTTTACGAGAGTAATTACAAAAAATAAAGTGTAGGGGGAAATGATGAGCTATATGAAATGATGAGCATTTCATATAGCTCATCATAGTTATATAAACTATCCCTAAGGTGTTGCATTTGGTTATATATTGTATTGTATTTAATAGTTAAAGTCTAATCTAAGTAGGATATGAATTCAATTTGTTCATTATTTGTATGTAATTTATTACTAATTCTTTACCTTATTATTATGTCTAAATTGGATGAGTAGTGCAATTTTGAGTACTACAACACATTCCATGGATGGGATAATTTTGAGTAGAGGAAGACATCCCAAGGATGGGGTAATTTTGAAAAGGCAACACATATTTTTTACAACTCTTTTGGCTACAATTTTGAGGATTCAATAAGTGAGCTTCGACAATTGAACTCTCTGAAGACACTCAAAAGATGCTCCAAAATTAATTTGAATATTCTTTGGGTGTGATCCAAAGACATACATAGGATGCTTTGAAGTAGTCTATGAATGATTCAAAGATCTATACAGGGTGATTGGAAGACATGTACTAAATGCTCCGAAGATATCAAGATGTGCTTTGAAGACTACAAAAATTATGTGTAATTCATATTGCTAAGAGAAATTAGGAGCATTTTAATACAAAAAAATTGTTTGAAAAAAATAAAAATTGATTGGATGCAAATGATAGCTAGCAACCACAAAAAAAGGAGCAACTATACAAAGCTTTAGCCCCCTGTTGCTTCCCACCCCTCAAAAAATTCTCCCTAAATAATAATTACTCATATATAATAGGTGCAAATATTTTATAAGAATTTTTTTAATATATAATGATGCTAGGACCCATCTACTCAATAATATATAAGCACAAGGGAAAATTTCACCACCCCAAATAATAATTCTAGGTGTTATTCAATCATTCATTCATTAAATTTTATGACATGACATGAATGAAAAGTTCACCACCCCAAAAAATGACTTTTGAACTCAGTATAAAATGGAAACAATTCAAATCAAATAATAATAACTTAGAACAAGCCAAAAAATGACTTTTCAACTCAGTCTAAAATAGAAATATTTTTTAGTTTCTTGAATAGAAACAACAGACAAATGATTCAATGAGATAGAGATGGTGGAACCATTGAAACCCTTTTGCATCAACAGACTTTTTTACTATGATTATTTACTTATAGTTAATAAAAATGTCTGCTTTCCCCTCACATTCACCATTTGGGTCCTTATTGAATATAATTAAGTGCTAAACAACCCTAATCTCTGCCATTTCATTATTTGCTTACAGTTAATCAAAAAGGTCTACTTTCCCCTCATATTCACCATTTGGGTCCCTACTAAATATTAAGTGATAAACAATACTAATCTCCACCATTTCATTATCTCTCATTTCATTATTTGCTTATAGTTAATAAAAAAATGTCTGCTTTCCCCTCACATTCACTGTTTAGGTCCCTATTGAATACAAGTAATCCCTAAACAATCCTAATCTCTGTCATTTCATTATTTGCTTACAGTTAATAAAAAATATCTTCTTTCCCCTCATATTCAACATTTGGATCTTTATTACATATAAGTAAGCACTAAACAATCCTAATCTCGACCATTTCATTATCTTGGCCATTTCATTATTTGCTTATAGATAATAAAAAATGTATACTTTTACCTCACATTCACCATTTAGGTCCCTATTGAATACAAGTAAGTGCTAAACAATTTAAACCTTCGTCATTTCATTATCTTGGCTATTTCATAACAAAAATCTATGTCTATCTGAATCTCAATGATTTCCTAATTTAAAGTAGTAAATAATAAATAAAAGGTTCATGTCAAGCCAAAAAAATCACATATTTCAAATACAATAAAATAATACATTACATAGATTAAATACCTGACAAGAAGCACTTGTAAAAATAACAGTGAAAAATGGGGTCAACTCTTCTACCACTAATGCCACAACTATAAAACTGACAGTGAAAAATAGGGTCGACGCTTAAACAACTAACACCATAGTTAACCAAACAATCAATAAAATAATGTTTTTTAGTCTTCAAAAGGGAGAGAGAAAAACCAAGAGAAAATAATAGAAAGAGAAAAAGATAAACTTAACCCTAATTTCGAAGCATACAGGAATTTTTTATTCTATACTAATATAAAAGTTTATATAAATATTTGTAACATATATATTTATTTTTGAAAAATATTTATATATTTAAAAAATTAAACATTTAAACAATTTACATTATTTAATAAAAATATTTAGCCCCCCCTCCCCCTTGAAATACATTTGAGATAATTTTTAGACCTCCCCCACAGAATACCTTTGAGATAATTTAATTCAATAATTCAAATACCTATGACGGTGAGTTTCCTTTCTTGAATTTAAAAACTAATATTTGGAGATGAATTTGACCCCAAAATGGAAATTAAAATAAGTGACACAAAATCATACCTAGTAACTCAAAGACCTCTTGGGAAAGGATTTTGTATGCTTATCTAATTTAATAATGGTTATGTGAGGGCATAACTAGCAGTCTACCAAGGGAGTTACAATCACCAAGACAAAACCTGATCACCCACAACTGTGGCACTCCTTATCCAATGAATATAAATGCCCCTTTATCAAAACCAAGAAAGTTGCAATTTTGACATTGAGATTGTGCTAGTGATTTAGAAATAATAAACTCTTGTATAATAAGTGGAGTTTCATCCACATTTTATGAATATGTAACATAAGCAAATTGTCTAATAAGGATTTGACTCAATTTTTAGCCCCTCCAGGTATACATTTGAGATAATTTAATTCACCAATTCAAATACCTATGAGGGCAAGTCATCTTTATTAAACTTACAAACTAATATTTGGAGATGAATTTGACCCCAAAATAGAAATTAAAATAAGTGACACAAAATCATACCTAGTAACTCAAAGACCTCTTGAGAAAGAATTTTGTGTGCTTATTTAAATTATGGTTATGTGAGGGCATATTAAGCAGTCTACCTCATAACACTAATATATAGTATTTATATATTAATAGACTTTGAATCCATTTATAGATTTTATATAAATGTAGATTTGTATAATTTAGGGAATTTGATTATAATAAAATAGCAACAAACACATCACAACAAATTACACTTGATGGGTCTCCTATCATGGGTTTTAGATCACATCTAAAGGATCATCAGAATTAGAAAATGTTCAATAATATGCTATAAGACCATAGTACAATGAAAATTATAGAAATTTAAATATGAAAATAGAAGTAAAATTATCATCATGGAACTTTGGAACCGATGGTAATGATTTAGAAAAAATTATTAGACTCTTCGATGCATAATAAGTGGAGTTTGATCCACATTTTTTTGAAGATGTAACATTATTAATTATTAGGAGAAACAAGTGGTGGTGGTATAATAGTAGGCATACACATTGAAATATATGATGCCTTTTGAACATATATGTCCACTTTAAATTTTTATCGTATTTATAAATCCAAAATTCTTCTTGGTCACTTCTTATTTTTTTAGCACCATTGTAACAAAAGAAATTTATGCATTGCAATCATCAAGACAAAACTTGATCACCCACAACTGTGGCACTCCTTAGACATCAAATATAGGTTCCCCTTGATCAAAACCAAGGGATTTACAATTTTGACATAGAGATTATGCTAATGATTTAGAAATAAGAAGGTCTTGCATAATAAGTGGAGTTTCATCCACATTTTTTGAAGATGTAGCATAAGTAAATTGTTTAATAGGGATTTGACTATTAATTTTTATCCCCCCAAGAATACCTTTGAGATAATTTAATTCACTAATTTAAAAAATTATGAGGGTGAGTCATATTTCCTGAACTTACAAACTAATATTTGTAAATGAATTCGAAACCAAAATGGTAATTAAAATAAGTGATAAAAAATCATACCTAGTAACTCAAAGACCTCTTGGGAAAGGATTTTGTATCTTTATCTAAATTATGGTTATGTGAGGGCATATTAAGTAGTCTACCTTAGAACACTACTATATAGTATTTCTATATATAGACTTTGAATCCATTTATAGTTGTATCTAAATGTATATTTGTATAATTTATGAAATTTCATTCCAATAAAATAAAAATAGACTCATCATAAAAAATTACATTTTATGAGTCTCCTACCATGGGTTTTGGATCACATCCAGGAGATCATCAGAATTAGAAAAATTTCAATAATCTTCTACAAGAGCATATTACAATGAAAATTATAGAAATTAAAATATGGAAATAGAAGTAAAATTATCATCATGGAACTTTGGAATCGATGGTAATGATTTAGAAATAATTATTAGGCTCTTCAATGCACAATAAGTGAAGTTTGATCCACATTTTTTTGAAGATGTAATATTATTAGTTATTAGGAGAAATAAGTGGTGGTGGTATAATAGTAGGCATACACATTGGAATACATGGTGTCTTTTAAACATATATGTCCACTTCAAATTTTTATCATATTTCTAAACCCCAAATTCTTCTTGGTCGCTTCTAATTTTTATAGTGCCATGGTAACAAAAGCAATTTCTCCATTACAATAACCAAGACAAAATCTGATCACCCACAACTATGGTGTTCCTTATCTAGTGAATATAGATGCCCCCTGATCAAAACCAAGGTAGTTGTAATTTTGACATAGTGATTGTGTTAAGAGGCTATCTATTTACATGAAGAATGAAAGCCTACATAGACTAAAACATTTCATGGTGATTCAGATCCTGATAAATTTGTGCCCATAATTATTTTTAAAATTAACTTATTTTGAAATAAATATCATGGGTTTGGAGTACCTAGTAGGTTTAATTGTCGATTTGCATTCTTTCGCTTCACATAACCCCTCTGACCCCCCAACACACACAAATTTTATTAGTTATTAAATAAATATAACTGACAAATTATAATATATATCATAATATTTTTATATATTAAAATAATTAATTATATATTAATATTATATATAAATATATATTTTTTAAAATATATTTTAATATTAATCAATATTACATATTATATATTTTAGTATAATATATTTCAATACAATACTTTATATATTGTTAATAGTACATAAATAATATTAAATTTTTAATGAAATTAAATTAATTTTTATACTTTTAATGTATTGTTTAATGGCAAAGATAGGGTGAAACTTAATTCAAGGGAACAAGGATTGGGGTGACATCATGACAGCTAAGTATCTCAATGGGGATACTAGTAGAAGGATACTAATGGAATAGGGTCTTCCTAAAGGATTTATAATCTGGAATGGGACTCTCAAAACCCATGGTCTCCTCTGTAGAGGCACTAGATGGAATATTGGGGATGGAAACAATGTTAGATTTTAGGAGGACATATGGTTAAAGTATCCACCCCTTAAATATTTGAATTATGGTAGAATTAGGGAAGAAGCTTGTATTTTTTTTAGAGATATGGTGGCTAACTACATTAATATAAATGGGGATAACATGAGTTGGAAAAACATCATATATTGTGTTCCTGATCAAGAGGAGATTAAAGAGGTGGACCTTCAACTATAAGAGGATTTGGTTGAATTTAGACTCTCTTTTTTTCACAAATAAGATCAGATAATCTAGGATAAAAATGACAAGGGATTTTACACAATTAAAATTGCCTTTGAATTGTTATTAGACAATGGTGAGGAAAAGCTATGGAGGAAATTTTGGCGACAAAAAATTCTATCAAAGATCAATTTCTTTTGGTGTATATTAATTCATAATAAAATTTTGACTTTGAACAATTTAAAGAAGAGAGTTTTTCAAATTCTAAATATATGTATTCTTTATGGGGAGAAGGAAGAAATTGATGGGGGGATCACAAGAACAAACACACTTTGTCCTGATCCCTCTTGTTAGGATCTTGCTCCTCAGATAGAGCACAATATGATTACCAAATATAAGCAATTATAAATGTGGAAATAACCAAAAATACAAGTAACTAGAATTCACCAATAGCACAGAATATGAGAGACAATACACTATCTTGTATTAACACTTTACAGAAAAGAATACAATAAAGAGCCGCCACACTCTTCCACCTTACAGAGGCTTCCCACACCTCAAGTGTATAGTAATTCTTCTACAACACTCTCCTACCAAAAAAAATGGTCCCAAAAACCAAATCACAAACAAAATTGGTGTTCACCTCTCCAACCAGTCAGTAATAACCCTGCTAGTTCACCAAGCAGTCTATAGTACTTTAAGTTGATCTCCCATGAACATGCAACCTGGAATTCAATAGACCATACTCACACATGTAGATCTCCTATGAGCTTGCAACAACCTGCAAATCAATGATCTTACACTTGGAAGGAACTTCCTTGCCTTCCTTATCATGTACAAATTACAATACATGCCAATGGGTCTATAAATAGATCCCAGACTTGAACAATAACTTAGACTCTTAATTTAGACAATTATCCTCACAGCTCAAGACTCTAATTTGCCTTTACATGCAAACACTTCATTCACTTAACTAATTGTCCATGCAACGAACAGTTCTGGAACACATAGGTGACCGATGCCGGTCCCTGCTTGCCTGGTTCTGCCGACGTCGGCTGACTCCCTTCCGTCACTGGTGGCCTTCTATACTGATCACGACCAACATCGATCCTGCTACCGATGCCAGTTCTCCTAGATCTCAGCAACCTTTTGTTCCTTCTGTTTGCAAAGAGTTGAAGCTTTTAGCTCCACAACTCAACAATCTCCCACTTGGAGATAAACAGTTGCAACCTGTACCTGTACCTGTACTCCATCTAGTTTGTTCCCTTGGCTTTGTATCCCTCCTCAAAATCACTCTTGAAGACCAGCCACCACAAATCCTGTGGTGCAAAACCTGTCATCCAAATCACCTGCCACATCCACATCTACAAACCATGTAGAAAATAACCTGAACCTGCATAGCATGTGCACCTGCTGCTAGTCCCTGTAAGAATCCACTGAACTGTCCTCCAATGGTTCTCTCCTGGATTGGCTCCAACTTGTGACAACTCCCACTGCTTGGGAAAACTCAAGTTTAGTACATACCATGCACTTAACCTCATTATGTGAATCAAGAACCTGTTCTATGAACTGTCCAACCAACGGCGTGCTAACTGGTCTCACACAATCATCCTGAAACAAAGTCAACATATGACCTACCATGTCTCTAAAACACACTCATGCCAAAGAATCTTGCTGCTCCCAAATTCTCCATGACACACACCTAAACTAGCTTTACCTTTAGTTTAGCAATACCCTGTATATGTAACCCTGCAACGAGCACATCATACAGTAATAGGATAATGTAGCTAATATTATCCAACCTGGTCAAGTGAAACACAATGATCAAACCTCCATTGCCCTGCAGCTAATACAAGACCATATACCCTGATCTTCCATCTCACGTATCCATTTCCGCTCTTCTTCATCCTAAACATCCATTCGTCTCTCAGTGCTTACTTCCAGCTGGCCACTCTACCCAAAACAATTGTTTGGTTCTCCTCCAAGGAATCACATCCTCATCCATGCCAAGATCCCACTATTTCCTGGATCTACCTATTCTGATTCTTCAATAACTTCCTGGTCCTACGCCATAAGTGAGCAACAAGTAGTGTAAAGAATGGAAATGATGAATTTAAGAACTTACTTACGCCTTCAGTCCTCCATATGGGCGCTTGAGACTCCATGATAGCGTGTTGTCCACCCAAAATTTGTCTCAATAACTGATGCCAGTCACATCTCAGTCTGCACTCGACCGATGTCAGATCCCTGCGACTGCCCCTTTGCTGACTTCATTTTCCACTGGCCGACATTGGTAGTTATCTGCCCTGAGTCACCAACATCGGGCTGCACATAGCCGACGTCGGTCCCTGTCTGGACGTCGACACTGGTTTTCCTGCCGACATCGGCCTCTGTGTTTTTCTAGTGAGACCTAACTTTTTCCCGTGAGCTCTTTTTGGATCAAATCCTTCTCCAAAACACCCTTGCTCTGCTCAAAATTCTTTTGCATCTTGTGCTGAACTCTGTCCGTCACCTTCTCCTTGAAAACCAAGGCTTTCATGTTCTTGTCACTAAGATCGGATTCCTCAAGAAACGTCACCTTCTTCTTCTGCATACAGAAACCATGATCCATACCTTCCAAATCCAAAAGCATATCCTTTGACTTAAGAACAAGCATCTCCTTCTTATCTATGTGACCAAGCCTATCAAGCCACATCTCTGAATCTACAGCTGAAGTAGATAACCCAGAAAGAGAGTCAGTAATACAAGTAGATAGATAAAGCGTACCTACTTTCTTACCTCTATCTACAACAAGTGTACCCTTGGTAACCTTCCAAGAGTCTGCAGTGAGAGTTACTGTGCAACCCTCATCACCTAAACTTCTAATAGAAATCAAATTCCGCTCCAGAACTGGGACATGCATGACCTCCTTTAACACCCATGTGTTACATGTCTGCAGTTTCAGCTTCACTTTCCCTTTGCCAACAATCTGACAAGGTTTACCATCCCCTACACAAATTTCTCCAAAGTCTCCCTGGACATACTCATGAAAAAATTCCCTATGTGGGGATGCATGAAAAGAGGCACCAGAATCTAAAACCCAAGATTATAATTTATCCAAAGAACATACCAGAGCATCTCATGCAGTGTAATCTGCAACATCTGATTCTTCTTCATGTCCTTCATGCTGATCTTCACCTGATCTGCAATCTCTCTTTAAGTGCCCTTGCTTTCCACACTTCCAGCAGGTTATTCTGCCATACCTGGACTTGGATCTTCTACCTATCTTGGACCTTGATCTCCCATGCTCTATCTTCTCTCTTTGCCTTCCTCTACCTTCAACACTCAAAGCATTCCCTAATGACTCACCTGTGCTTTTCCTGCGTATCTCTTCATTCAAGATCACACTCACAACATCATCCACTTTTAAGACTTTTGAAGGAGACACAGTATTAGAAACTGCCATTACCAAACCTTCCCAACTTTTAGGTAATGAACACAAGATTAAGAGAGCTCTAATTTCATCATCAAATACAATATTGACTAAACTTAATTGGTTTACCAAACCATGGAAATCACTAAGATGGCTATGAACAGATCCACCTTCCAACATTTGCAAATTAAATAAACGCTTCATAAGAAATACCTTATTAGAAGCTGAGGGTTTTTCATATAAATTTGCCAAAGATTCCATCAACTCCACCGTTGTCTTACACTGTGATAAGCTGGAAATCACAGATGATGCAAGACTTAATCTAATAGATCCCAGAGCCTTCCGATCAAGAACCTCCCATTCTTCATCTTTCATATCCAAGGGTTTGCAATTAACCCCACCCAACGGTAAATACAAATCTTTCTGATACAGATAATCCTCAATCTGCATCCTCCACAGTTGGTAGTTCTTGCCATTAAACTTTTCCATTTATAGCTTACTGTCTTCTGCCATTGCTCAACTCCCACTCAAATAGAAACCCTGTGAGTACCCTGTAATCAAAACACACTAACCAGATCTAATCCAATCTGTTAGTATCCCAACCAAAGCTCTGATACCACTTGATGGGGGGATCACAAGAAAAAACACACTTTGTCCTGATCCCTCTTGTTAAGATCTTGCTCCTCAGATAGAGCACAATATGATTACCAAATATAAGCAATTATAAATGCGGAAATAACCAAAAATACAAGTAACTAGAATTCACCAATAGCACAGAATATGAGAAACAATACACTATCTTGTATTAACACTTTACAGAAAAGAATACAATAAAGAGCCACCACACTCTTCCACCTTACAGAGGCTTCCCACACCTCAAGTGTATAGTAATTCTTCTACAACACTCTCCTACCAAAAAAAAGGGTCCCAACAACCAACTCACAAACAGTATTGGTGTTCACCTCTCCAACCAGTCAGTAATAACCCTGCTAGTTCACCAAGCACTCTATAGTACTTCAAGTTGATCTCCCATGAACTTGCAACCTGCAATTCAACAGACCATACTCACACATGCAGATCTCCTATGAGCTTGCAACAACCTGCAACTCAATGATCTTACACTTAGAAGGAACTTCCTTGCCTTCCTTATCTTGTACAAATTACAATACATGCCAATGGGTCTATAAATAGATCCCAGACTTGAACAATAACTTAGACTCTTAATTTAGACAATTATCCTCGCAGCTTAAGACTCTAACTGGCCTTTACATGCAAACACTTCGTTCACTTAACTAACTATCCATGCAACGAACAGTTCTGGAACACACAGGTGACCGATGTCGGTCCCTGCTTGCCTGGTTCTGTCGACGTTGGCCAACTCCCTGCCGTTGCCGGTGGCCTTCTGTACTAGTCACGATCGACGTCGGTCCTGCTGCCGACATTGGTTCTCCTGGATCTCAGCAACCTTTTGTTCCTTCTATTTGCAAAGAGTTGAAGCTTTTAGCTCCACAACTCAACAGAAATGACCACTCACCTCATGTTGCACTACAACTTTGCTTGGGAGATTTGGAGCCTTATTATGCAAAGACTTAACTTGAGTTGGGTTTTAATGGCACATTGGTGGACCTAGTTAGAGATTGGATTTCCCCATTTAGATTTCCAACAGTGAAGGAATTATGGCTTCAAATTCCCTCTCACCTTGTGTGGAAATTATGGAAAGAATGCAAAAACATAATTTTCAAGGAAAAATATAAAACCCCATTGGAGGTGTTTTAGACATTCTCTAAACTACTAGAGAAGAATATTAATACCAAAAAATTCAAAACTATTGAGAACCCTCCAAGTCTATAAGTACAAAGAATATTGGAATAATGGACAATAAGCCCAAAAATTTATCAAATAGATAATTCTAAAAAGATACTTAGGGCCAACACCAAATGGACATTTCCTCAAGAAGGATGGCCTAAGTTAAACTTTGAAGGGGTGGCTAAAGGGAATCCAAGATTGGCTAGTAGAGGAGGCATTATTAGATAAAACTCTAGAATGTTTATGGTGGCATACACTGAGGGAATTAGCATTAAAGGAAATAATGAGGCAGAGGCCCAAGGTATGCTATGTGTAATTAAACTTTTTATTTACCTAAACATTTGAAAACTTCATGTTGAAGGAGATTCACAATTAATTATCAATGTTACGCTTGGATTAGCAGAGATAGGTTGGAAATTGGAAGATATAGTAGGTAACATTTGATTGCTTCTTAATGCTATATAAGGGTACAAAGTCTCCCATATTTATAGAGAGGGAAATGTGGTTACAAATGCTATGGAAAATCTAGGAAACAATAATAATGGTTGGCAATGTTGGAGATCCCTATCTAATCTACCAAACAAAATCCAAATACTTTTCAACAAAGATGGAAGCACAATTATGGATTAAGTGGTGTGGGGTCCTCATCATCTATATATTTAGGTTGAGTGTAGGTGAGTGGTTCCCTTGGAAAGGTGATAAAATACCTACGTATTATGGAATCATTAAATTCCAAGCCCATAACTTAGTAATTAGAACTACTTTAGAACATTATAATAGGCAGGAGAAGGTGAGTAAAAAACACATGGAGCTAGTAGGTAAACACATAAATATACCCACATGGATTTTGAAAGGAGGGAGAAATATTTGGCCTAAATATTGGCTCGCTTAGAAGTTGAGGAAGAAAAGGCATGTTGACTGGGTGGTTGATACTTCAACAAACTGGAAGAGGTGGGTGATAGACAGGTAGATTAATATGATGACAAGTTAGTTGGGTAGGAATATGAGCTACCAAATGATTATTAGAGAAGGGGATGTTGATAGGCCAAGATGGTTTGAGGGTAATTAATTCTTAACTCACCCCATCTCTCATGATTATTGTATGAGGTGGTGGACATAGGTTGGTAGTGAGGTTGAGTTCCAACATGGGAAAGGTTATGTATATTTCTAAAATTATTTTGATATGATGAGCTCAATACTCTTGCAATCCTTGATAGGCCCAAAAATGCTTATTAATCTCTTTGGTTATATTTTTATACATTTCATTGCTCTCTGCCTTAAATAGTCTTGTGGGCTTTGTATCTCTCTAGTTTTGAATATGGGTGGTAATATTGTCAAGCAAGAGTTGACCTTTGTGGAGGAATTTTGAAAAGACCCTATGGTATGGCATATTATCTAGGAGGGAGAGGTGTCTTATTTTATTGATGGTATGTTTGGATATGATGAGAATCTATCTTGACAATTTATTGAGTCATGGGAGGAGAATTCCAAACAAGTTTGTTTGGGGAGTGTCATTTTTGAAGTCTCTAAAGAGGTGATTGGGAAAGCCATGGGGATCCCCATCAAAGGTAAAAAATTTAGTCAATATAGCAAGGTGTTATACCCAAAAAACATGGGGATTTTCTTCAAGGAAGGTGATGATACTTCGAAACTCTGTGGGGGTATTGAAAGGGAGAAGTTGCCAACACCATGGGGGAAAATTTTCCTCATGTTAGTGAAGTTAGTCACTCTAGAAGGTAGATTGAAGGTATTTTACCACTATCACTTTGCTTTACTCAACCATTTTAGGAATAGGATTGAACATAGTTTTCCCTTTTTCTTGTTGTCTTTGTTAGAGAATTCCATTAAGTTGGCTAAGGAAATCCAGGCTAGAAATCCTCACTTTCCCCTCATTCCCATCCACCAAGGTCTTATCTTGAGATTATACAACTTTCATTTAGACTTTTGTCCCCTAAAGCATATTAAAGTTAGCATGTTGGAAGTCTCCCCTTCTCACCCTTCTCTTGCTATTAAAGGTAAGGGCAAAAAGTCTATTGGGACCCCCAAAGCCTCCCCTAAAACTCTGTTGGAGGGGCCTGGAATTGAAGACTGTAATACCCCTTTTGGGACCCCCTTGATTCCAAGGATTATTCCCCTAGGTCACCCTATGATACAACTAAGACACCCAGTCAAAGGACTATAAAAGGGTCTACTAAAAGGGGCCAAAAGGTTTCTAAGGAAGTAGGCAATATTTAATCCAAAAAGGCTAAATCTATAAAGGATGATACTAGGGGAGCTAGGGTGTCGGGGAAAGATGTGAACCTAGGTCATAACCTATTTAAGAGTGACATTGGGGGTAGTGTGGATGTTCATAGGTCCAACCGTATTGCTACAATCCCATCCCTGAACCCTCAAGGCATTATCATCTCTGATGATTCTAATTGTTTAAGACACTTTTGGGACTGGTAAAGATGAGACCCCTTCTCAGTCAGAGCAAGATGTTGAGGGAACTATCTATTTTCTTGAAATGAATGAGCCCTACTCAGATGGTTTTGAGGAGGAAGTTATTAAGGCTCATGGCCAGGAAAAGATAGATAGTTGTTCACTGTGCATCAATATGGTAGAGAAAGTTGTGGAAATCAAGGATAATATGGATAAAATGCATAAAAAATAGAGAGTAATGGTTGAATTTACTGCCAAGTCTCTTCATCATGTGGATATTGTGTTTGTTGTGATTAAGTATTTTGACAACAAATTAAAGAATGTGGGTATGAATAGTCTTGGTGACTATAAGGAAATCATTGAGTTCCTTGAAAAATATGGGACTACAGATAGTTCATAGTTATTTTACTAGCTTTATGTGTTTGCTTGGTTTTTTCATTTTTGTTTTCTATTAGTGTTGTGTATATGCTATTAATATGTTGTTTGTGTGTTGTTTCTACCTCAATGGAGGCTTTTTGTGCCCATGGGGTAGCTCTTTAAAGGGCCCAGGAGCCTCTTTTCCTGCTTATTTAATAAAAAACATGAAAATGGGCTTTAACATTATGGAGTTAAAAATGTGATCACCGGTATGGATTTAAAAATCTGCAACACTTCACCATGTTTATAGCAAATTAATTTGAAAAGAAAATATATTGAACATTAATAATTTTTGGTAGGCAATGAACATTAAATAAAAATAATCATGTATCATCAAGGTTAAATCACATATCCCTTCTCCATCATAAAAGATGAATTTTTATTAATGGAAGTAAATGATCCATGCATCATTATCAATTGGATATGTAGTAAAGTGATTTGAAAATCATCATTTATAGGGCCAAATCACATCAATATAGAATAAATTAAATTTAAATAGGAAACTGTAAGCCAAGCAACTTTACTCTTGAAAAAAATATTTCAATACAAGAATAACAAAAATGTCATTTATCAAGATTATAGAAATTATAATATATCTATATATTGTTAATGGTATGAAAATAATATTAAATTTTTAACAAATTTAAATGGTTTTTTATGAATTTAACGTATTGTATAATGCCACATAACATCAAAAAATGGGTAAATTTGATCATAGATATGAAATTAAAAAATTACATCACTTCACCATGTGTACAACAAATGAGGTAGATTACTTTGAATATTAAATCTATCAAACATTATTATGTTTGAGAGGAATTATATTAAAATTTATAATCACATATAATGAAGTTGAAATCATGTCACAAGCATTAAATTTGATGTTGAAAATGACACTTGGCATGGGACAATTGATAGTAAAGCAAATGTACAATCAATTAATTTCATGTAATGTGAATTATTCATTTTTAGCAGTCCTTCAAACTTGGCTATACAAAGCCTATGAACTATTATATTACATACAAATTATATAAAGGAATCAAGTTTGTTCTAATTTTAAAAATGACCATCAAATTTTAGTTAGCCATCAAGTCTTTTGAGATGTAATTTAAATTAATGATACGTAATTCTTCTATTGAACATATTCAAATTAAGATAAATCACCAATGAATATTTGTTCTAGTGAGTTTATTTCTCCACTAACATCTTTTGGTTTATTCATGTAGTGTATAAGACTAGAATGATAATTTTCTTACTAATTTCAATTTTGAAGTCTAACTATGAGATGTGTTTCTTGGTGTTTCTAATTGCAAGTGCCACAAAGTGAGCTAGAGATGCATTCATCAGTTTTTGTGGACAAGACTGGCTAGCATTTTTGACTGGTGTATACTATGGCCTTTTTTGTGGTTTTGTTTTTAATGCATAGTTACTAAGATGAATGTATTCAACACACTTATTCACAAAAGCAGGAATACAAACAAATGATAACCAGCCATTGTAATAGTCTAGGAGTAGTGATAGTTAGAAAACTTTTTCATTTTTCAACCTTAACATGTACACCTCATGGATGTGATTGAACACTTTATATGTTCCCTTGCAACCTTTTATATTCTAATCTCCATCTATGAGGATGTGATATTCTATGTTATTTAGAGTGGAATTTTACCTCAGTTTGCTATTTCTTTTCTTCTACTTCTATAGGTTTGGTCATTGCTCACGTAATAGACTGTAGTTCATGCTTTATGCTCCTTTATGGTTTATGATGCTTCAAGATCTAATCTATTTTATGTAATTATAGGTTAACATTTTAAATATCCTAGTGCATCACCTTAGATCAGCTTTACTTTCCATGTTATTTTTTCCCCTTTTTTCTATCCCTTTTCACACCCAAAATTGAATGAAGAGATGACTTCTAAAATCCTGGAAGTTGCTTTACAGACCTCATTTGGTCCCACATATGTAAAAATTCCAATAGATGTTGTTTAACCTTGAAGTGAGCTACAATTTTTTTAATATAATTTTAGAAATTCTTTATTTCATATAATATGAATTCATTGTTTCTAACTGTAGTTTTGTATCTAATCATATTTATTTACTTATTTTCAAATAACTTTTTTAAAGTAAAATAATCATAATTTTTATAAGTAATGTATATTGCATAAATTTTTTAGGAATGTAGGACTACAAATTAGGTAAAATAATCTTAAAATTTCTCAACAACAAACCCTCAAAAATAATCAACAATCCCTCAGCATCGGACCCCTACCTTATGTAGGTGAATTTGATTAAATGGTAACATGTGAAATTGATAGAAAAGAATATTAATATAGAGAGAGATGTAATTCCTTGAGTATGATGATTTCAAATTATTAGTTATTAGTTTGAGAGATAAAAAATAGAAAAATAAAAAAAATCTCATTATTCAGTAATCCAAAAACCAATGTGTCACTTCTAATGTAATTCAAACATTTCCCAATCCACTATTGCCACCATTCATTGATGATAAAGAATTTGTGGGACTAATGGTGGATGGTTATGAAACATTAGGTTCCTTCATATTTTATAAAGAAAATTTAGTGTAAGTTTAATATCTTGAATGAAATTCTTTATTAATTTTATTATTAAGATTTAGTGCCAATAAAAAGGCTTTCAATAGGATAAGTTGGGTGCATATCATGTGCCTAATCAACCTATGAGAATATCTACCAAATAACCACTTTAGCCTAAGACAATCCTCTCTACAGTGAAGGATGTTATAGAAATTGATAGTTTACATGCACTTAATGCACTTACTAACCCTCATGTAACATACACGCCAATTTTCCTATACTGATGCTTATGAGAGTGGACATGGACATGGTCCAACTAACACTGCTACTCAACCACACTAATACATATCTTATGGTGTTCTATGCACTAAAACTTAAATTAGATGAGGAGAAGGATTTGATGTAAATCAATTATGGTGGTGTTTATAATTGGATTTGATGGAAACCAATTATGGTGCTATATGATCTATGTAATGGAATAGATGGTGTCTTTGGAACATATATGTTAACTTCAATTTTTTATCCAGTTTATAAACCCAAAATTCCTCTTGGTTGCTTTTAATTTTATTAGTGTCATTATAACAAAAGTAATTTCTCCATTGTAACCACCAAGACACAATGTGATCTACCACAAGTGAGCTCCTTATCTAGCAAATATAGATGTGCCTTGATCGAAACCAAGGTAGTTGTAGTTTTGACATCGAGATTACATGCTAAGAGGCTCTCTCTTTACACGTAGAATGCAATCCATCATAGACTAAATCATTGCATGGTGATTAAGATCCAAATTGGTCTACGTCCATAATTATCTTTAAAGATGAACTTAATTAATATTTTGACATTGTCAAGGGTTTATAATTACTAGGTTTAAATATCAATTATAATTTTACACTTTTTCATTTTACATAACCCCTCTTACCAATACATATATACATACATTATATGTCATGATATGTGTGTGTACATGTGAATATATATATATATATATATATATATATATATATATATATATATATAACTGAGTAATATTATATATAAATTATATATTTTGTATTATATATTATATTGAAATATATACTAATAATTTGATTTATAAACTATATTAACATATATATTATATAATATATGTTTTTAGTATATATTTTAAATAAATATTATGTATTCTAATATAATACATATATAAATAAAATTTTAATATATTAAATATATCAATCTCAAATTTGAGTTGATTACTCTTAAGGTGCATTTGGGTTCAGAAATAGGCGGGAGTCCCCAACTAATTTGAAATTCAAATTTACTTTGTAAAATAGGGTCAACATATTTTTCACACTTTTTAAGAGGAATAAAAACCATCAAATAGTCTGACCAGATATATTCCTATTCCTACATATTCTTAGGTTTTTTTGAACATACACTATAGAGCACTGATAGATTGGAATAGAGCAAGTTGTAGAGTGTCTGAAGCATTAACCATATTTGTTACTATCATTTATACATATCCTTATTTTTAGGTATTTAATATTAATAGTGATTAATATATTTTTTACTCTATCTAAAATATGCATAAATCATTATTTTTAGGTATTTAATCTTAATAGTGTTCAATATATTTTTTACTCTATCTAAAATGTGTGATTTATTTGTGTTGGCTTGGCTATTTTATTTAGTGTTTAACACCTTAATGTGTTATGAAATCACTAAGATTCAGATAGTCTACCTAGATTATTATAATATTTTTTACCTTGTTAGAGTGAGCCCAGTTGTGATGTTAGTGAGTCTTTTGTTGAAGGAGCATGCACATGACTATTATTCAAGAAAACAAGGTTTTCAAATTATAACACTAAAATTCTATAAAATAATACAATACATATAATTACAAATGCTCTGCATGTATATAATTCAATCATTTTTTAATAAAAAATAGTACAACTTTTAAGAGTATGTGTCGAGCTCAAAGAGGCCCTGGGTTGGCCTAGGCAATAGTGAGCCCTATTGTAAAGCCCATTTCAAAAGGAAAATAGGTCAAAGGAGTCAAGTGGGTGTATAAGACAAAAATGGGTAGACTCCACCAATTGTAATTCAATATGGGTGGAGTCCTTGCTTGGTTTAAATTCTATGAAAAATAGTTACACAGTAATTACTTTTCACCTTTTTTGATCATCTTCATCATCTGGTGAAAAATAACCAATTACATAGATTTAGCCAATAAACTATGTAGTTCAAATGTCCTTCCTTCTAAATGAATGAGGATGTATAGTTACTCAAAATTCATCTCAATTATGCATAAAGTGGTGAGCCATTACAATCAAAAAAAAAATTAGTCCCATCAATGATAATAGAAAACATAAGATAATATAATAGGTAGTCTCCCATACCTTTATGATATGGCATTTACCAAAAAAATTGAATATACCTCAACCTATAATTAGGATTTGAAATTTTAGAGCTGGGTAAATGATATAGTCCAATTGAGTAGCCAACTTACTATTCATGAATTTGTGTGTACTTCAAGAGTAAATAAATATAATGGACTTATACTTCTTAAGGAAACCTAACACCTTAAAATTTGGAGGATTAATAATACCTAAAAGTGCATGATAGGAAATAGTAGGTTGAGAATATTCAGATTCATCCTCAAGTCCTCCCAGATTGTTGATGTGTGTTTGTGTCAAGGATGTAATATTAACATTAGAATAACATTTCTTAGATTATAGGGACAACAAGAATATGGTAGTAACACCTTGGGGCTTCACTCAGTTTTGCTGGAGAGATTATGTGGTTACAAATTACCACCTTCTAGTCTGCAAAAAGATGTTTCTATAGGGATAAAAAGAATATGGTAGGACACAATCTACCTAAATTTTTTTATGATGCAAATTGATTTGTATTTTCCAATATAAGCCCAACCTTTTAAACAAACAAATGGATATGCAAAATGAGCATTAATCTAAAGTGATTCATGTTAAAATTGTTCAAAAGGAGGAAGTAAGGCAGGGCAAAAAATAAAGTTCCCTTACAATAATAAAGACTAAAAGATCTCCTTTGATTTCTATTAGCAACCTAGATAGCACCTAGTTTAAATTAGACTACTCAGATCTGATTCATATCTAGACATTCGAATGATCTAAGGCTATGGGATGTCTGTATCTAGACCAAACCTCTAGTTATGAGGCTAACTCCTCTGAATATGTGAATTTAAGATCAATTACTAAACCTATTAGATGTTGGGATGAAAAGATTAAGGAATAAATTGAAATGATTCTTCAAACATAACAAGATCATATGAACTTTGAAAATATGCAAGACCTTATTGTTTCAATGTCTTGACTGTCAACATATTTTCTATGTGCCTTAAGTAGTTGTAGTTGAAGATTTCATGGAATTGAATATTCAACTAAGTTTGGCTCCTTTCAGTCTCCTCCAAAGTCCACAACTTAATATATTATTACCAAATTATCTTGTATAAAATAAACTATTATCCATCTAAAAGCGTGAGAATCATAAATCATAGAACACACACAAGAGAACAATATAGACAATCTCTCAAATTCTTTAACTCGTATTAATTTTATCAAAAAAAATTTATAGTTACAAATGATTGTGAAACTATTGAAGGTTTGTAAATTATGTCTCCAAGGTGACCAAGGATGTTGATGAGGTGTCATGTGTGATAGAATGATAATGACAAAGTGTGCTTCAATGAGCCTCAATATTCATGCATGGTTCTTTAGTGTTTGACTAAAGGAGGAATTTTATGGATGATAGTGTTGGTATGGAAATGTTTCAAAAACATTATGGGGTGTAAATGGTTCTTATAATGAGTATGGAAGTGAGTGGACTTCATCTAGTTGATCATTGTTTTTATCTAGACATTTTGGTCTAGTGACAAGAAATTTGAGTAGGCAGTTTGTTGATGTCATAATTGCCATGTATGGATGAGTCTAAGGGAGTTGGTCATATAGTTTTGATCAAATTATTCCCTAGTTTGAATTTGAATATTCAAATTTACAAAGGCAAAAAGTAGTGCTCTATGTTTCATCTATAACTTTTGATCTAGGATGAATTTCTTAATGGAGTAAAAAAACAAAGTTATAGAGGATTATATGGAGCTTCTAATAAAATATGGTTAGATGATATGAATGTTTGTACAATAAAATATATTTAGCTCCAAAGTTGACTGTGTGTTCAACTATATTTTTAAAGTGACCCGAGAAGGATATTTGAGCTTGTTTTGATGTTACTTAAATGTATCATGATAAATTAGCTATTGAAATCTAATCTAGACTCCATGAAAATGATATATGTGGTATTTGGAAGTAGGACCAATCCATATTTAGTATGAACAAATATTAATAAGTTAATGCGTATTTGTTCATAGTATTCCTATGTACAAGGTCTATGTTATATTTGATTGAGCATATACAGAGGTGAAGAAAGGTGACTATGATCATTTGATGTCAGAATAATGCTCTTGCAAGTTGAGGATGAGCAAAGACTTATAGGTTCATCCAAAAGGATGGTTTGGATTCCTTGTGTGTGAGAAAAGGATTTTTGATGTCTAAGTGAGCTTGATGGTTGATTTGAGAGGCAAATCAGTGTGTGGACTATGAGTATGACCATTTGGTCATGTTATTGATGTGGTGAAAAAGTTGTTGATGAAGATTGAGGAGTGATCCAAAAGGTGGTTTTGGATGAATTTAATGTGTAGAGTTAAGGAATGGGGTTAGTTGGGATATGTAATTTTTTCTAATTTATCTTTGTGTGTTAATTCAAGTATGTAATGTGCTTTGGCTGATAGGGTGTGTTGGGTGATAGATTTGTTGAAGGTGAAGAGTGATAGTCATAGTTTCATCATCAAGTGTTGAAGACATCAGTTTAAAGGTGGATTTATTCATAGGTTTTTTAATGGTTGCTCAACATCTAAGGTGGTTATTGCCTCTTTACAAGGTGAAACTTGCTAAAAGTTTAGTTGTTGTGGTTTCTTAGACAGATAGGTGTAGTAGCACCTTGTGGGATTATAGTCTCACTAAATAAGGGATGGTAGTTCCTTGATCAGTTGTAGCTAATCTAATTTGGTTTCTTTTATTATAGGATAGTAGTCCAATTATAGGTTCTAATGGGTTTTATTCCCCAAAAAGGTTTCCTGTAGGTAGCTAACTTTATGTGCTTGATCTTACATTATCTCTCTTTTTCATTGATATGAATGATCTGTATACTTCATGAATGATTGTGATATTTAATTAAGATTTTGAAAGAGTTTTAAAATTGAAGTTGGATTATCTGGGATCACTAATTCACCCCCTCTCAGTGATTATACCTCTAATAATTGGTATCAAAGTGGGTTATTTGGAAGAAGTTTAACAACTTGAAGGAGATTATGAATAGGTATGAAGATGGCTAAGCAGTTGAAGAAAGAGAATCAATAGTGGAAGGATGTGATTAAGGCACTTAAAGATCAGATATGTATTTTGAAGAATGATGCCACAAAGGATGAGAAATTTATCAATGATCTCAAGGTTCAGTTTGAAGATGCCAAAAAATGTTTATATTCAAAAGAAGATGAAATCATGTTTAATAAAGAAACTTGCCATGTGGAATATTTCTATTTGTGGCATGATCTTAGGCATGTCCCTCTAATTTTGGTTGGTTGTAGGAGTGCCATGTTTCATTCTCACACGTAATCAAAGTTAGCATTAGGGTTCTTGTTAAATAAAAAGGTGTCATGATTATATCAAATCCCTTGTAAGGACATTTACAATAAAAATGAAATGTATTCCAAGGCCCTTTGATGTATCTCCTAAGTTATACCTTGAAATAAAATTCCAATTGTGTGCATGTTCAAGGTATCTCCTAGGAGATATCTTGAAAGAAAATTTCAATAATGTGCATCAGGATTATTACCAAATAAAACATTTCCATAGTTATATAAAATCATTTGCAAGGACCTTTGTAATAAACATAGAAGGTATTCCAAGGCCCTTGGAGGTATCTCCTAAGAGATACCTTGAAATAAAATTCCAATCATGTGTATCAGGGTTCTAATTAAATAAAAAGGTGTCATGGTTGTATCAAATCCATTGCAAAGACCTTTAAAATCAACACAAAAGGTATTTCAAAGACTTTTGAGGTATTTCCTATGAGATACCTTGAAATAAAACTCTAATCATGTGCATATTCAAGGTATCTCCTAGGAGATATCTTGAAAGAAAATTTCAATAGTGTGTATCAGGGTTCTTTCCAAATAAAAAGTTATCATAGTTATATCAAATATTTTACAAAGACATTTGAAATTAAAATGGAAGGTATTCCAAGGCCCCTCATTTTTTACCCTAGGAGATACATTGAAATAAACTTTTAATCATGTGCATGTTCAAGGTATCTCCTAGGAGACACCTTAAAAGAAAATTCCAATCTTGTGCATCAAGGTTCTTACCAAATAAAAAGGTGCCATAGTTAAATAAAATAATTTTCAATCAACATAGAAGGTATTTAAGGCCCTTCAAGGGATATGACTTAAAATAAAATTCCAAATCATGTGCATGTTTAAGGTAAGTCCTAAGAGATATCTCAAAAGAAAATTCCAATAGTGTGCATCATGGTTCTTTCTAAATAAAAAGTTGTCATGGTTATATCAAATCATTTTCAAGGACATTTTCAAGAAACATAGAAGGTATTCCAAGGCCCTTTGAGGTATCTCCTAGGAGATACCTTGAAAGATAATTCCAATATGTGCATGTTCAAGGTATCTCCTAGGAGATGCCTCAAAATAAAATTCCAATCATATGCATTAGGTTTATTTCCAAATAAAAAGGTGTCATGTTTATATAAAATCCTTTGTAAGGACCTATGCAATTAACATGGAAGGTATTTCAAGGATATTCAAGGGAATATAGTGACATAAAGGCCCAGGTCCATTGGGAAATAATGTAGTTAGATGCCATGAATTTTAGTATTTTCCACATAATAAAATGACCACGGAACAAAAAAAGTCTGATGAAATCAATGTCTCAAGTAAATTGTCTCAAGTGAATTATTTCATAGGTCAAAGTAGTGATGACAAAAATCTTGAAGGATCTATGCAAAAAAAGTTGAAGGGCACTACCAAAAGGGCCAAAGGGCACTTTTAAAAGGTCCAAAGGGTAATTTTAAGAAATTTATAAAGAGAACTTTCAAAAGGTCTGAAGGGCACTTTAAAAGTCGAAAAGGCACTTTCAAAAGGTCTAAAGGGCACTTATCATCAAGGAAAGGGCCTAGGTCATTATTTCAGCAAAATTGCATTGTTAAGATTGTTGCAGGGAATTGTTTTAGGCTTTTTGCATAGGACAAAATGTCTGAAGGGTCCTATCGAAAGGGCAAAGTGCCTAGGATAAAAAGTTGAAGGGTCTTTTAGGTACTTTAAAAAAGACAAAAGGATACTTTCAAAAATCTTGAAGAGTACTTTTGGCAAAATTTCTATGGGGAAAATGTATCGGCAATTTGTTGTGGGAAAGATGCTACAAACAAAATGTTTAAAAGAAATCTAGAATTGAATAAGTCCCAAAGGAATTACCAATTAAAATCTCAAAAAAATATTGGAATTTAGATTAATATTAGATCCCATGAATAATAGGAAAGATGAAGGGGGGTTTCAGACATAAAAGGGACCAAGCATGGATCATTAGACTAAGGTTTGGTCATGTTAATAAACATGACTAGGCCTTAGCAAAAAAATTGAACTAATTCTATGTCATATTTATATTTGGTTCCATGTAAAATCTAATAGGTATTTATGGAGATACCTTGAAGGAGAAATACACTCTTATTCAAAAAAGTCAATTAGAACATTTGTTTCCACAAAATGTCTAACGTGAAAACTCTAAATAAAAGAGTATGAAGACCTAAAGTCTTGAATAATAATTACGAAGACCAAAATCCATTAAAAAAAATATTCAAAAAAAAAAGGTGAAGACAAATCTAATAATAAGGCTAGAATGTTTGAAAACCTAGCTCGGGCTTGTGAATTATCTGACGTAGCTATTACACACACATAGAAAACTACACTAATGAAAGCACTAGTACACATCTATAAATATGAATTAACTTGAATTCAACTATTTTAATCAACATGTTTAGCAATCTTGCAATAGTTGTTTCACATCTATAAATTAGCATATCTATCAAAACAATCAAGCTTCTATTCATAGCTACTACACACTAAAGATTATTATTGAAACACAAAACCATGGAAATAACAACTAATTACATAGAAATTGGAATGAAATACTCAAATAATTTGTTGATGATCAAAATCAATGTTTCTCTTGTATTCAAAAATCTCTAACAAAAATCTAAGTTGGGTTACAACTGTATATATAGACTTTGGGAAGGCATTGCCTCATCCTCTCAATTCATGAAAAGTGATTACATAAAGCAGTTAGAACATGTAATTCTAACTATGGTATAAAAATATATAAAAGACAACTTGTAATTATCATATAAGAGACAACATGTAGTTATCAATTAAATAAATCAACTTTTCAAAACTATGCAACATGTACATGTGTACAAAATATAAAGTCAATTTTACAATAAAAAGGCTCAAACTATAAATATATTTGTCATTATAAAATCATACATACACAAAATCTTAGCCTCAAATCTCATCGTATGAACCACTGTATGTACTTTGGTTGGTGTGGCATTTGAGGTGGTAAGAGTAAACATTATGGATGTCAAAGCCTTACTAGCTTATTTCTTCTTATCATTGTTATCTTGATATACTTTATGTGTTGCAGCATGCTACTATCGAATAATATTCAAATCTAGTAGTGGTGGTTGATGAATCCTACTATCTTGGGAGAGGAGTCTTACATGTTCTCCCTTGGTCAACTAAAGTTAATCTTGAATGTCTTGACTTCAGTGAACTTTTTCCTTACATCACATAAATTTTCCTCTATCTTCTCCAATGTTAAGTCCTGGAGACTTAATTTGAAGTTATCCACCATTTCTTTTACAAGCTAATCAAAATTGATCCTATTGATCAATTTTCTTATGGAGTCTTTTACCTTGGATAACTTCAAATCATGAAAGATCTAAATAAGTTGTACCTCATGACCTTGGTACTTAGGGATCAAGGCCCTAATTGACTACAACCATTTTTTGGCCTCCTCCTGCCTTATCATTACCAAATTTAAGGCATTATATGCCTCCAATGTCATCATTAAATCCAGATGGTTATATAACATGTTACCTATGTATGCCACAAGCATTTTCAATTTGGAACTATCCTCTATTAAATTATTGTATAATTGATTGGTTTTATTCACATGGGGGGGCATTTTTGCCTTCATAAACTCCACTACTTCTAATGAATTGTAGCATCTAGAGGCTACCTCTTGGAATTTTATTTATATACCTATAGGAATGGGAACTATTTTCACATGCTCCTTCAATTTCTCAACTTGGGCCTCTAGCTCCTATCAAGCCATATTTGTGCCCTCATGGATAGCAACAACAACATCCTTATGAGCTTGGATGAGGTTTGATAGATTTTCAATGTATGGGGACTCTCCTAGTTGTTTGTTCTGCCTCTTAGTAAGGGAGAACACTTCATGACTTTATTTAAAGATGATTTTAGTACCTTTATCATCCTCCACATTTGTTTTTCTCATGCTTTGTATACTTCTAAATGGTGGATCGAATATAATGAAAATAGAAGGAAGCTCGATGATCTTGAATAGAGGCATTTGAGATGCCTTGCTTCTTAAATCCATTGCCTATGGAGGGATGTATAATTTTGATGCATCAAAAGTTGTAACCACAACCTCTACCTTAGTCTCCTCTTGAGTTGCCTATTTTTTCTAGGCCTTGATAAGGATGTTGGGCAGGAAGGCCAGATGATTTTGGACCAATCCACTCCTCCAAATTTAGGGAAAGGATGGACTATAATTAATTATGGCTTGGCCTTCCTTCTCCTGATGGAACTTATCAAGGTGGTATCTTGGGATGAGGTGGTGGAAGGGATGGGCATATAAATCTATGTGGATTAGACATGGAATTACAAGGTGACTAATGTAATCTACACCTTCCTTGACACCTTCTTTTTCTTTAAGGCTGTAATAGTAGAAGTGCCAATAGGGATATAGGGGATTGGCATGGTGAGTGGGATGGAGGTAGTAATACAAGTCGGGAGTGAATTAATTTTAGTGGTATTAATGAAGGTAGAAGTATGTACTTCCACCTTGGGTGATCCCAACATAGAAGACATTGAAACATGGATAAAATGGGTAGAAAAGATAAAGGAAAACTTACAAAAGGTTGAGTGTTTAGAGAAGTTGGTGCTATGGGTCCTATTTTGAGGCTCATGGCCTTAGCTAATTCCAACTCTACTTCCTCATCATAATCATCCTCAATGTCTTTTATTATCATGCTCTCTTCCTATTGCAATGTATGAGGTAAGCCTTGGGATGTTTGTAGTGTAGGACTACTTGTAGGAGTCCTTGGATTCCTCGTATACACTAGCAGGGTCTTTATTTGTGTGGAGGGACCTTTTGATGCTAGCACTACTAATTATGATGTTCCTATCCCAATAGATGAATTAATATATACATAGGGCATATCAGTATATACTTAAATGGTTCTCATAACTAGATGTTCTTGTGTTTGCTATTCTTCATCAAAATCCAAAGTGATGGATCTCTTGCCTATGCTCCCCTACTCTTTCTTGGTTTAAGTAACCCAGGCTTTCTCTTCATGGATTTAATCTTTAGTTTCAAAGGGAGTACTTGGGAGGAGGGAGCTACTTGGTCTTTGGATTTCTCCTTGGACTATCCTATCTAGAAGTTAGAATGCTCCCATTCTTTGTATAAAGCCTTCCTTCTATCTATTTCTCTAGTAGTGATTATAGGGTCATCTTAGATCATTAAAAAATGATCTCCTTTTAGTCTAGTGACCCTGGCTCTCTCCAAAACATCTTCATCAGACTTTGCATTAAAAAACAAATCATAAGGATAAGGAACATGGTTGTAAGGGATGTTTAATCATCATATGTGATTTTGAATCTTCCCATGTAGATCCCAATATTTGTGTGGGAAAACCAGAAAAGGATAAATCTTGCACTTTCTACGCACCTCTGTAAAATGTTTCCTCATGGTATAAACCATTATACGAATTTTTAAAAAGTGGCCAAAATATATGGCTTTCTTCTGCTTTGATAGGTCCTCTTCAATACTCCACCATAGCTGAAAGGTGATTTCCTATTTAGCTAGCTTGTTTGGTACAAACTTTGGAAGACACAAAGGATTAAATTTATTCCCCCAAATCATGATTACTATGAAATTTGGGTAGAGGAAATAATCCCCTTTTCCTACCAAGTTATTTTAAATATTTGTCTTGATCTTGGGCATGGGCAAGCCATGAATGGCTTGCAAAACTTGTGGATATATGTCTTTAGATATCCTAACCATATGCCTGGTATATGAATATATATGCATAAACTGATAATGGTCATAGATTCTGTTCTTCTCATAATCTATGGTTGGAGTCTAAAATTATCTAATGTCTTAGTAATAGGTTCCCATGACTACATAAAGTAAATAGGACATCATATAAAAAATACCTAAATGTGTGGGATGGTTGTCCTTGTTTATTATATTCTCTCTAAGGTAGAATCCAATTATCTCACCCAGTGCGTACACAACATCATGGATGAGCATCATATGCAATAATGGTACCTAGTCTAAATTGAAAAAATGGATACTTGGCATACTATAGATTTGATTAAGGAGTGCCATGCCAATGCATATAACCATTGTAAATTTTCCAATTAGAACTATTCCCTTTGGTTTCTTCCCCTTCCATGTAATGGTTTGGTTTGGGAGCAACCATGAAGAGAGTGTCATCTTGATTGAGATTTTTGCACTGAAGTGTACTAGTGTATGTTTGTATAAATAAGAATTGAGTATGTACAAGGATAAATAACTTTGGAAGTTGGTTCTTGAGATTAAAATAACAAATATGTTATTTTTTAAGTGATGAAGGAAAGTATCTTGTGATATCCTTCCTAAGAAAAACAAATATTGTAGAAGGTTGATGTATGGCATCACCTCTGGTTTAGTGGTAGTAAAATGTAACCTTTGGCATTTAAAATCCATAATTTCCTTGATTAATTATCTATATATGAGTGTCATATCATAGCCTAATGAAAATACATCCATTGAATTGATGATGTTCCATAATTCTAAATAGTTCTTATACATATCCTTAAATATGGTGGCATTAAACACTGTATCCATAAACTCTATAGAATCTTTAATTGAATAAGAGGATGGCGTATTTTTTCCTATAAATGTCCTAGATGAAGATGCCATTGTAATGTAAATTCCATGTTTTTCTTGTAGTGTTCTTCTATGTGCTATGTATGTTATGCAATCAATTTGGATCCAGCTTGGTCAATGTTTTACTCACAATTCTCTTTATAGATGGTAGCTAGGGATCTTTGATACATAGGATGGTAGGAAAATTTGGATGTAATTTTTTTTGAAGGAAATAATAATTTTCCTAAAACAATAACCCATATAAAAAAGTATCAAAGACAAAGACAAATATCTTTCAGGGAAAGTGGCCAAAATAAAAAGCTCAATGAAATAATTTCCAAGATAAATCCCTGATAAATGCGATCATCACAACATTTTTTTTGAAACTGGGTACCCATAAATGTTAAAGGTGACACACATGCTTGAGGAGTGTCTCATAATAGATTTATGGTGATCCGTATGGGGGATCATGCAATATGGAGCACTTAGACATTAATTACAAGGGGAATGGGATATATAATTGTCTATCAGGAAATGGTTTAAAGTTAAGGAGGGCCATGGTGTGGACACCTGGCATGTAATAGTAGCAACTTGTGTCAGTGGCCCTCTTTTTTGTGAAACAAAAAAACAAAAGGGGAAACAAACAACAAATAAATGGAAACATGCAAACAAAAGGGAAACTAACTGACTATGTATCCCTAACAATATACATTAAAGGGCATTATAGTACTTCATGGCTACCTTGAAGGTATGTCCTAAGAGATACCTTTATGGATAAAGGAACCATTAAAGGTATTACAAGGCCCTCTAAAGTATATCATAAGAGATATCTTTAAATACAATTCCAATCATGTTCATTTTTAAGGTATCTAATAGGATACCCATTGAAAGTACTACAAATGCATGTTTGAAAATTTATCCTATGAGATACCTTATACCTTAAAAAATGCATTAGGGTACACTCAAAGGCACTAAAATTACCTTTAATGTATCTCCTTTGAGATACCTTGAAATAAAATTCTAATCATGTGCATGTTTAAGGAATGTTACAAGATTTTCTTGGGAATTCACCAAAACATGGAAATTATAGGTATAACTTGCATAGTAGGAAGTGGAAAAGAATAATAACAGCATAGGTGAATTTAAAAAATCTTAAATTTTATACACCATAGTAAATATAAAGATAAACTAACATGGCATTAAAAATTCTATATCATAAACAACATAATAAAAGATATAATAAGTTAAAATAAAATAGAGTAAATAATGCGCACTATCCATAAGTAAAAGAATCTAAGGAAAATAATAATAGAGCTAGTCTATTAATGTCTATCACACATCAAAATAATATTATATTAGAATATTTTTGCTATAAAAAAATAAAATATTCATGGAATTCTTACATCTATCACTTGGATAACAAGGCCGAAGACATCCAAAAGATCATATAGATGACAAAATGATACCCTGTACACATGTGTCCATCAATTATACACTTATGATTTTATGAGGCCCTACTCTACATCCAACACTTTCGTAGACTTAAAATATTGTTTCATCCCAAGACAAAATCTGAGGCCCTACTCTAAATTCAACACTTTCTTTGCTAACTAGGTCATGGTTACCTAGACTGCACCTTTATATCCAACTTTATCTTTTGCAAAATTACGTAGAGCTCCTATAGTGGAATGAACTTAGGTTCATATATGATATGTTTAATATTTGGTTCAACCTAGGAGATCTCAAGCTTGTGTATTTTCGAATTATCAAGTACTTCCCACACCATGGTAAGCAAAATACATAATAGAATCGGAATGACCATCAAATTGTGCACATCTAATTCTACTAGGACGATAATGAAGTATCTAGAATTTTATAGCCTAATCTAGATATCTGACACAATATCATCCAACTTATTTGTAATCCTTTGGGCTTGAATTTCCATAAATATTTTTTACATTGTCTCATTCTTCCATACTTGGAGCTTCTTCATCATGGTTTCCATGGTTTCTAAAAATTGTTGTAATGTGTTATTCTATGTTCCCCAGTAACCATTCAATCATTCAATACAACTTTAGCTTTATTCACCATTGTGAATTCTAGTTATATAGAAACTAAGGATTTGTCAAGGTGTTACCTCCAATCAAACAATCTTTGTAAAATCTACTTAGCCTGATGCACAATAATATCCAAGACCTATACATATTCCTCTAGAAGTTAGTAAATGCCTTCCATCTCAGTGTAGATAGCCTACCCTTGGGTGTGAATTTTATGTGTGCTCACCCAATCCTTTGTTAGCTGAGTCAATAATGAAGTGAGTTGTTTTTCCTTAGACATTACTTAAACACTAAGGATTTGCACAACTAGAGCAGGACAAAAGACATTGATGAGATGCCTAGCCTTAGTAATTTGATTTTTTGCTCTTAATTTCTCCTTGCATAGCTAAAAAAAATATGTTCCAAGTTTTAAGCCTTTTGTGCAATGGATTTTTGTAATACATCTGCTCTTTCATTTTCCTTGGATAATAGTAGCTATAAAACATCTAAATATGTCTCCATAGAAGTGGAATAAAGTGCAATGGATCTCATTCATATAGTGGTATGTAGGGATCCTTCTATTACATATACATCATTTATTTTAATTTCAAATTATGAGTGCTATAAATATTTAGATTCAATAACCATGACAAGTGTATCCTTATGGGTACTGCTTGTTATGGTTGGCTCTCTAAAAGATCCCACACATTAAAGTATGGTGGTTGAAAGCCTAGCCTGATGTTGACTAAATTTTTTGTGCATCAATCATTGTACTAAGATCACTTTCTCTAGTAGATCTATAAAATGTGTAGATGATGAACCAACTTCTGGATCTTATTGGAAAATTTCTTCCACAAGTTCACTCTAAGCTTCTTCATGACCTACAGTATCCATAATAATAGAGGGAGGGGGTTTCATAATGTTGACCAAATAGTCATTGCTTACCTTATGCTACACTTGGCAAGTGTGTATTACTTTATATAAAAATAATTACTCCTCCTCCTTATCATAGACCTTTTGATCGATGTCTTCAATCATGCATTGAAGAACTTCCTATTCATCAACCTACAACATTATGAGATCATACTCCCAAGATATCCTTAGCATATATAAGTTATCTAACCAAGGCTTGATTTCCCTTGATCTCTTTACAATTGGTGGTAGTGAGGATCTCTACACAATTCCCTTTTGTTTGCATTTTTCTTGTTGTGGAGGAGCTATGGATTGTTTTGATGAGGCCTATGGTTGTGTAGCTATATGTGGTTGTTATTACTCTTGTTGACATTTTTGTGTGACTAGGGATCTATAACTCCATAATTTGGATTTTCATTTAACCACTATGATGGAAAAGGCATTGGAGTCATAATTGGTATGGACAACTCATGCACCTTGATTTGAATACCATTATACAACTTGGTTATCGATGCATGTTACCCCAAATATTTAATGACATCCTATGGAATTCAAGGGTGCAACCTAATCAAAGCTAGAGCCTTAAGCCACCATGTGTTAAACCACCTTAGTTGCTCATAATATTGACCTATATTAGTCTAAGTGATTCTTATAAGGGTAATATTAGGCCAAAAGTCCATAGTAATATTAACTTGGCTTAGTGGGGAATTTTATTGGGTGAAGCTTAACAACAAAAGCAGAAATTGATATTGGAAAGTTTGTGAGCTACCTGAAAGTACCTTTTTGATATTAGTGGTAAACTCAGATGTGATAAATTTAGGCCAATTTAAGTTCTCATTCATGTGTATCATATGATACATAATGTCAATTAATCCATTTCTTGCCTACTTGGCTTGCTTCATTTTCTACAAAAACCTATTTATAATACACTCTACCAAAATGTGCATTGCAACATCCTCAACATAGTCAGTTAGATTTCCTCTACCTTCCCTAGTGGGAAAATTCTCCCAAACATATGGATGTATTGGTAGTGTGGTAGATTTGTATGGAAATAAGTATTTTCAATTATTTGGGAGGCATATGGCTCTTATGATGGTCTGTGCATTGATCCAAATTGTGATATCTATAGACAAATAAAAATCCCCTTGGTTATATCTACTTAAAAAGGTATGTGTGACCTCATCCAATTACCTTAATGTAGGTAACTTTATTAGCCTCTCTACATTGGAACCGTAAATCAGATGTTAAAGTGTAAGAGCTCTTGCTTGTGCACTTGGTTGTGTTGATAGGGTGAAGATAGTATCTTCAGCCATTTCCATAAAGTCAAAGGGATCTAGGTCATTGAATTTGGTTTATTAAATACCTATCCTAATCCCCATTTCTACCTTCTCCACATATATGAGTGGGATCAACAACTTACTCCTATCCATGATTAAGCATATCATTTATGATGTTTGATTGCTTTGTTCTATCAAAATCTAGGTCTCATTTTTCCACATAAGAGTATATCAAGATCAAATAGTAGAATAATATTATTCACCAAAGTTTGTAATGTTTTTTCATTATTATTCCACTTCATTTTATATATTTTGGCATCCAATTTTCCCTTGTCAACCTCTTTAAATGAACTAATTGCCTACACACGAGCATTCTTCCTCATCTTTAATATTTTGGCTTTAATGGTGACCTTTTTTGTCTTGGAAATCTTTAAATTACCTCATATAATTTTCATGGAAAATGGCGCAAATATTGGATGACCCTTCATATTCAAGCCTTTGAAAAGTCATGTGGTGACCCTTCATGACCAAAAACGTCCTTCTCACTTTTGTCCTTATCTTTGGTGACTTTTTGTATTCCTCAAAGTGTCCCTTCATGAAAAATTGTGCTCTTACTCTTTTGTCTTCACTTGGTGACTCTTGGTATTCCTGAAGATGATTCTTCATGGGAAAATATGTCACATCCTTCTTTTGTCTTTACCCCATGGCTCTTCGACTTCTCCATGGGCCCTTCTTTTATCTCATATGCAACCAAAAATATATTCATTAATATTAAATAAATATTAACTCATATTAGCCAAGATATATTTATTACAAACAACATCAAATGCAATGGGGCCTTTATCACCAATAATTCTAAACCTTTGACATCAATGACAATATTTCCAACAATCTCCCCCTTTGTCATTGATGGCAACCTCAATCCTAAAACTGCCACATCCTATCACCTACACATCCTGTCATCTAAAAACATACAGTAACTCCCCCTTACTATAGCAACCTGTACCTGTTCGTTGTACCTATTTTATGCATCTGTACATGTACATGTTATTCTCCCCCTTTGACATCAATGGCAAAGGGCCTACCTAGAGCTAACACTTAGCTCCCCCTCACTTGATGCTAAACATCAATGGAAAGAAGTAGTAGAAATTACTCCCAACTCCTCTCGTCGATCTTTGAATGTATCCTTTGATCATGCCTTTGAGAAGATATCTGACAAAATATATACATTGTTCTCTGTCCTTTGAGCATCTGCAATCAACTCATTTGAATCTTTTCTTCTAATCTCACAACCTTTATCATGAAACCTTAATGTGTATCCTTGATCACATATCTGACTAACACTTAATAGATTATGCTTAAGACCTTTTACATACAAAACATTCTTAGTCTTAGTTCTATCATAATCCAAACTCAAAGTACCTTTTCCTGCTATCCTAGTAGTGGTTTTATCTCTGAATCTCACTGTACCACCATTGATCTTCTTTAGAGTAATGAACTTACTTTTATCACCTGTCATATGCCTTGAACATCCGCTATCAATTAACCATGGCTGATCTTTACCTCTCACATGCAGAGCTGTCTGCACCATCATAAAATCTTCATGTTGTTTCTTCTGCCATGTACATGTCTGAACCTTCTCCCTAATGAATGGAGCTTTGACACTCTGATCCTTCTTCTTGATGAATGGAGCTTTGAATTTCCAATCCTTCTTGACTGACTCGAACACGCTTCTACAATACCAAGCTATGTGTCTAAAGTTGTTGCACTTGTAGCATACTATGGTCTCTTCATCAAAGCTTGATAGAGGAGCAAAAGAGTTGTGGCTTCTACTTGACTCTACTTGAATTTTCTTCTCCTTATTTCTAAAATTGTTAGCTCTTTTTCTACATTATAATTTCTTGTGACCATATTCATTACAATAAAAAAATAGCCATAAAACTAAGACCTGTCTATATATCTCTGCCTGATTGCCTTTTGTAGCTTTGTTCCTTCCAGCCTTCTCTGTTTGGAATGTCCTCTGTGATCTTCACTTCTCCCCTTTTTGTTTCCTCTTGTGTAAGAGCTTTAGCATAGCTCTTTTTCTTTTCAAAATTGATCCCTATCTTATCTGAATATGCTTTTTGACTTTCCAATATCTTATTCAGCATGTTAGTGTTATCTTCAAATTTTGAATCACTTACTGCTTTATCATTGATTGCTTTCTTAATATCTTCTTTTAAAGAGGCAATTTCAATAACATGCCTTTCACAATTTTTTCTTGTTATTTCCAACTATGCTGTGAGATCTTCTTCATTCTTCTTGGCTTCTTCAAAGTGTGCTTATAGATCTTCAATCATTTCCTTTGACTCTTGTTCATTTTTCTCGATCTAGTGCTTTAATCTTTGATTCTTCTTTTGAACAACTTCTAACTCTTCTAGGGTACAATTGAGTTCTCTTTCCATATCTACTTCAGCTTCCTCCTCTTCTTCTTCTTGATCATCTTCATGTATAGCCATGAATAGAATCTCTTCTTCTTCTGAATCATTGACTCCACTATCTTTTCCTGAGCTAGGATCTTTAGAATACAAGCTCTTCTTCTCGAATCCCTTCTTAGATTTGCCTTTGAAAATCTTCTTGTATGTAGGCTTTTCTTCTTCATCATCTTTAACTTTATTTGGGCATCTAGCTAAAAAATGTCCAATCTTTCCACAATTAAAACATTTAAAAGGTAATTTTCCTTGATATTTACTTGTTCCTCTTTTTGTCTTGTGAATGAAAAGTGCTCCATTGTCATCTTCATCATCACTGAAACTATCACTTGATTCTTGAATCTTAGCTTTCTCCTTCTTTGATGTCTTAAAGGCCACTTCTCTCTTTAAGGGTTTATCTTGTTCTGTCCACATCTCATATGTCGTGAGAATACCATGAAGCTCATCCATCTTTAGCTTGGCTAAATTCTTCATCTCCTCGATTGTCTAAACCTTTGCATCATATCTCATTGGTAGAGATCTCAAAACCTTTTACACCACTATTGACTCTTCTAATGTTTCTCCAAGACCTTGAATCTGATTTACTATTTGATTAACTCGTAAGAGATGACTTGTTATATCTTCTTCTTCTTCCATCTTCAAAATTTCAAACTGCCTTCTAAAAGTCTGAAGCTTAGCTTGCTGAACCTTTCCATCACCTTTGTAAATATTCTCAAGTTTTACCCAAGTTTCATGAGCAAATTTACATTACATAACTTTAACAAATTTAGATTCACATAAACCACATAAAATAGCATTTAAAGCTTTAGCATTACATTCACTTGCCTTCTTTTCTACTGGAGTAATTGTAGATGTCTGTGGCTCTTCATATTCCTCCACCATTGCTTTCCATATGTCGAATCCAAGGGCCATCAAATAAACCTTTATTCTCATGCTCCAAAAAGTATAATTCATCCCATCAAACAAAGGTGCCTTATTTGTAGAAAATCCTTCATGTGACCCATCCATCGTGTTTTCCCGATCTACCTTCAAGCTGTAAAACTTTTCAAAAAAGGAACCTACTCTGATACCAATTTTTAAGCATGGGATATACTGAGAGGGGGGGTGAATTAGTATATCATATATCTTATAAAACTTTCCCTTTATCAAATTCCACTTAATCAAACATTCAAGATATGCAATAAAATTCAAACAATAAACATCACACAAGATAGAGAGAGACACTAGATATAACGTGGAAACCCAATGTGGGAAAAACCCACAGAGAACAATCTCAAGTATATTCATGAGAACAAACCCACAGGAGCACCATACCCCTTTGCCGAGTACCACCCCAACTACAATTCATGAGCACCAACCCATAGGAGCTTCAAACCCCTTTACTGAGCACCAACCCATAGGAACACCAACCCCTTTACCGAGCACCAACCCAGAAACAATTCGTGAGCACCAACCCACAGGAGCACTAACCCCTTTGTGTATACCACACACCTATCTCTCAATGTTTCTATCTCAACAAATGATAGATCAATACAACATCGCTTTCCTCTCTCTCACCTTTGCTCTTCTAAGCTAGATATAACAAATCATATTCATCTCTCACAATTGCTCTTCTAAGCTAGATATTACAATATCAAATCAACCTCTATCTCTCATATTACAAATGGCTTCTCAAGCCTTTATTTATAGCTTTCCAAATGACCTTTAGCCTTCCCCCTTTGTGACCCTTTAATCCTTATGGAAAATGGCACCAATCTTGGATGACCCTTCATATTCAAGCCTTTGAAAAGTCATGTGGTGACCCTTCATGACCAAAAACGTCCTTCCCACTTTTGTCCTTCTCTTTGGTGACTTTTCGTATTCCTCAAAGTGTCCCTTCATGAGAAATTGTGCCCTTACTCTTTTGTCTTCACTTGGTGACTCTTGGTATTCCCCAAGATAACTCTTCATGGGAAAATGCGTCCCATCCTTCTTTTGTCTTTACCCTATGGCTCTTCAACTTCTCCATGGGCCCTTCTTTTGTCTCATATGCAACCAAAAATATATTCATTAATATTAAATAAATATTAACTCATATTATCCAAGATATATTTATTACAAAAAACATTAAATGCAATGGGGCCTTTATCACCAATAATGCTAAACCTTTGACATCAATGACAATATTTCCAACAATCCATTTCATTAATCCCAAATTGATCTTCCTTGAACAAGATGTAATATTTCAAAATTCGATGTCATTAATGGTGTTACATGACCATTAGTGATCCTTCTACCATACCTATATTGTCATTTTTTCTTTCTTGGACATTGATTTAAAAACCATCACAAAAAAAAGTCTTGATGGGTATGAGTTATCATCAAATTTAACCTATGCAAGTCCCAATGGTCCAAAATTGTATGTATCCTATTAGGAGAGAAAAAAGAATGTGGCCGCATACTTTAAGCAAGCACTTGGGTTCATTATGGACTCACATCAATTGAGTGTATAGGTGAGCATGGTCATAAACTTGAAGTCTTGGTCTCTTACACTAGAAACATGTGTCATCATGGAGCTCCTTAGGAAATAAGATAGTTCTTCTTTAAAGAAAGTGTGCACTATTGGCTGAGGGAAGTGGGCCCCATTTTTAACAAGAATTAAAAAGGCATTTTTGAGGGATACATATTTCACCAACACTTCTTACACATCCCTAAGATTTAGTACATTAATTTCAATCTGTCAGTCTCTAGGTAAATGGGATGGAGACACTTGGCATAATCATGGAGAGTCACTCACCCGGTGAACTTGAAATATTTTCTTAGGGTTGAAATGTCATAGGTTCATGCATGCATGCCACATGTCCTTGACTATTGAAAATTTAAGACTTAAGCTTAATGCCATGGGTATGATTGAAGTTCTAATAAGGCACTTCAAGGTATCACCCAATACTACCTTCAAACCTTCAAGGGTACTCATATGCATGTTTGAAAGGTATCTCCTAAGTGATACCTTCAAACTTTGGGCCTATAATAGAGGTTCAAATCACATACATGATCCCAAAATATAAGAAGCTAATCATTTTCCATAATATTGCTCAAAACCCCAATTGCTCAATATCATTTTATACTGTAATAAAATACATGGTTGAATATTGACTTAATTAGCTATTTTTATCTATGTGGCTATTTCACTCTGATGTATGATTGAAATGTATCTCTTAGGAGATACATTCGAAGTAGGATGAAGCAAGAATTGAAGTATGTAGGATATGCTATTCAAAGCTATTATTTTTTTGGATTGATATAAACCGTGTCATTAAAAATGATTTTTTACATTACCTTTTAAACATTTGTAGGTTTTAACATACATTCATGCTTATGTTTTGCTATAAACATATCTTTATCTCCTTCATATAGGTAAAAATTGGGCTGATTTTATAAATAACATGATAAATAATTCTTCTAATGTCTTTTGCAAATGTCTAGGCTGAAAAATCATACATAAATGGATTTCCAATGTGGACTATGTTTCTCTCATAAATAATGGTAAGGTCATTGGTGAAGGAAGAATACACAAAGTGGTAGGTCCAGATGCTAAATCTCTATAACCCATAAATCTCACTTCCACATGCCACAATGAGGATATACCTATTGAATGTGTAAGTGTTAATGTGACTAAAGCTTTTGATCTAACTCTATTGCTTCCACTTATTGCATATTTTGTGGATAATTTTGGGGTTGTATTTAATATTTTTACTAAATAGATCACAAGAATGATGCAACATGTCAGAGACAAGTTTTCTATAGACAATGACATGAAACAAAGACAAAATAATCTAAGTTCTATTCTGCATATACAACCATTGCAATAAGAAAACCCTTGCTTGGATTCATTTCTTCACTGTATTGATGATCCTACCACATTTTAAATCCTAAGAAAAAAGATTCCTCAAAAAATGGTATATTTTTTTCATAAATGTACCACTCTTACAAATGATGAAAAAATTGTTTTTGGTTTTGTTGAATTTGCACAACTAGGGGAGATTTTTGGTTGCATTCTTGTTCCATTTTTAGAAAATGAATTGGTAATTTACATAAGTCATGTTATACAACATTGTGATACTTGGAGTATAGAGGTAACTGAAACATTTATCATTAAATGGCCTTCCAAAAAAATAGTGGACATTGAGACTAGTAGAGCAATCAATTTACCATACATGACACCAAAGGAGAAAGAAATTAGAAACATTTGGAATGTAGTGGATAATGAAGTCACTCCTTGATTGAAATTCTTAGCGTAAAGGAATCCAAAAAATTAAGCCCATGCTTAAAAATACTTGGGCCAAAAAAGAAGTCAGCCAAACAATGCACTCAGCCAAGTGGAGTTTTATGAAAACATAGATAGTGAGATTTCAACAATGTATGCAGATAAATGTTGCATCAAAAAATGTTTTCAATCTGGATTGTCATTTGAGATTCTAAAATATGAAAAGATAAATTTGCTTTATTCCACCACAATAAATAAGAGGTAACATGTCTTGGATGCCTTTTCTACTAGTTTGTTTAAGAAAAATAGAAACAAAACTAGCATTGAAATTTAGGGTACAAAGATCTATTTGGAAGCTTAGATTAAACTATATGGATTGAAAATAAGTATCTTTTTTAAAATTAAAATTTGTCATAAAAATGGGGAACAAAATGCATTTCATGCAAGGAGATTTTGACAAAATCCACATAAGAAGATAGTGGCAGCTAAAGATTTGCTGGACCAATTAGTGGATGATTTTGTAGATGTTTCTCCATGACTAACATGCCAGGTAGATATAGATGTCTCATGAGAAAATGTTTGACATCTTCCAAAATATTTCACTCAAGAATTTATGAGGAACCACATCAATGCACAATTAGAAATTATGGAATATAAGCCAATATTCTAACCAAAATTCAATAACATGTAGAGAAATAATTTTAAAGATGTGACCATTGCCACATTTGATGACTTCACTACATGAGAAACATATATCTTATTGACTCAACAAAAAATCTCTAGGTCCCTCTCTAGAGATCAGGAAGAGCATATTGATCAAGAATTCATGATGCACTTAAATTAAATACTTTTTGCAAGATAAATGTATTACATACATAAATAACTATCAGAGCAATACCCTGAAGAATGCCTTAGTGTCATTCATGACAAGGTGGAATGTCAAAAACATTTATGCCAAGGATAGTGAGAAAAATCAAAGCAATTACCAGATAAAATGTTAGAATTTTTAATGGTAGGGATTATAACACATGGTCATGGTGTAGGTGGATATGGGCATTTTATTTTATCATACATTCTTGGAGGGTCTAACTTTATTATCACCTCATTAAACAAGTGCTTCAGGGATATGGAAACAATAATCCCAGATACTTATGGATCTTTAATATATAAAACTAGAACTTCAAAATATCCATTGTATGATGAACTTTTGTGTAAAAAATACTACCCTAAATGCAAGAAATATAGAGAAGAAGCACAATCAATTGGTGCCTTTAAATAACTTCCTTCTAGGTTATACCTTCAACTAGAAAACTATTGTGGGGATAATAAGAATAGGTACTTCCATCCATAATTATGTTTAAAAAACATTGAACCTTATATGGAACTAATGTTACATTTACAAATTCATAAAATCATGTTTTTTATATAAGTATGTGTTGCAATATTTATCTCACCTTGTATACAAAGGTGTTTTCCTCAATGTCAAGGTTAGATTTCTCCCTGTATGACATAACTATGAGGACATTGATGGCACATTTATAAACATGTCTAAATGCATAAAGATGAAAGATGTATGGAGTGTGACAAAGATGATGGACACTTATAGGATGTGTGAAAATACAAGAAACTTCATGCCATATTTGATTGAAGAGGTAGTGGATTTAAAATAGTATGTTAATAGTTAACAGTTGAAGGGAAGAAATGAAATAGTAGGCTTGACAAGAGGTCAATACTTTATTCTACACATGGAGTAAGGTTAGCCCATTATGCATTTCAAAAACTCTATAAGAGATAAAAATTTCTCCCCCCTTGATTACATTATGGGGAACAAAATAAAATGGTGACCCAAATGTTCTAGAAGGTAATCTGATAAAAATATATTTTAAAGACATGAAAAATAGAGAAATGTCTAAAGATTTCATTATTGCAAAAGAATTAGATAGAAGTAAAAAAAAAGTGAAAAATAAATAAAATATAACTTAAATAAGTATGTACAACAATTCAATGAATTTGGTTAGATCAGAAATAATAAGTGGAAGGATCTAGCATATTACTATCAAAACATCGATGACATAATGAAAGAAGGCATGTTTCCTTCTTAATTTGAGTGTATAGGGGATTTTTGGCCTAGAACTCACCATGACATACCCCTTCATAGATATATACACAAAATGGTTCATGATAGGACCCTTGATTTTGGAATGGAATCTATAGATACATATGTTGGTCCAAGAAGCAAGAGAACAAAAATTACATTTGATCCAACTCAAGATGTGTAAATTAGAGATATGTTATTTGTTAAACCTAAGGATTCTATAGGAGTGGAATACATAGTATAGGTTACTAGAGATAAAAGTAATATTGAGATAGTATAAACAAATGGGGATATATAAAGAAGGGTCAATGTAGCTTGGTTCATTCCAATTCATGCAGGAAGAAAATATGTAGAAGAATCTAAAATTTATTTAGGCTATTTGGACAAGAAATGAAAGCCAAACCCAACTATCACATGTTTACCATCCATACTCATAGATACTATCATCTACGCTTGGAAACCAAATAAAAATTGGAGAGGTCATACACTTGTTCTCACTGATTTTTTGAAAGGCATTGTAATAGACCATTTGAATGCATCATCCCACTAGGCACTAACAAAAATAGTGATAAAAGGATTGAGAAATTTGAAATGGTGTTTCCTTCATTTTGGAATGAGAAATATGAATGTTTTTTTAAAAATTTAGTCCATTTTTTGAGAATTTATAATGTTTTACTTTTTTATTTTAATTTCTAGTGGCACTTCACATTTTGGGTCTTGAAAAATACACTTCAGCATTTGAGTTTTATATTTTTTACTATGATAATTTATTATTTTGGTAAATGTGCATCTATTTAATATAATTTGATGGTTGTAATGTCTACTTCACATTTTTGCATCCTTCAAAATGGTCTTTGGCAAATGGTATTCATAATTTTCACATCTAAGAATTTACACTTCAACTTTTATGTTTTGAAAAATACACTAGCATTCCTGTGTATGCAAAAAGGTATTTGGGGTTTATGCTTAGGAATGTCCCACTTGTGCATCAAGATTTGTTCTTTGGCATTTATGTATCGAAAAAATTTATTCAATTTTTTAGTTTTTCAAATTACAATTCATACAAGCACTCAAGATTGTGCCATGTGGCATAATCTTGATAACTCAGCTATGTAGAAAGATGACTAGTCCAAATAAAAGTCTCAAACAATGTGATCACTTGAGATTACAACACACATCACAATCTTAGTAACTCAATTATGTGGGAGATTATATTAATAAGATAATAATAAAACACCATGATCAACATGTGGTAGTTACACAAATATGAGATAAACTTTGATGGTCGGGAGGACATCACTCGAATCAAATTAAACACATAGTTCATGATCTAATCAACCGATGACATGTGGCATCCTAATCATCCCAAGTTTTTTAAATCACATATCACCCGAGCACCTGATTGATGTATGAATTAGTTTTCCTTAAGAAGTAAACCACTAAGTCTTGTTATTTGTGAATGCATTGTCTATGAACCAGTTTCAATGGTCGCATAATTTGGACTTATTGCAAATACATAATATAGATGTAATTTATTTAAAATAAGTCCAAGTAATTCTTGATAAAGTCTAATTTATTTATGATAGTTTTCAACTACTAATTATTTATGATCATTTTAAATATTTTGGACTTATCATAAATACATTAAACATATGTGATTTATTTATAATAAGTCCAACTTAATCTTGATATAGTCCAATTTAATCTGGATATAATCCAATTTATTTTTGTTAATTTTTGAAAATTTGGACTGTTGACAAGTCCAAATTATATGAAATAGTCCTTTTGGTATGTGTTTTTATTTCAGTTGGTGTATTGTGTTTCATAATTTTTCTTGAGAATGCATGTTGTTTGCATTTGGTGTGTCTATTTTGTGTGTCCTTCATTTGTATTTGGTGTGGTTTAAAGGGAAAACTCAATTTCTAACTTATGGATAGCTGAATCCATGCCAAAATGGATAGGATTGGGCTATTGGTCTTGGCATAACAAGCATACCACCCTTGGGAAATAACCAAAAATGTTGACTATTTTGACCACAAGTCAAAATAGGTCAACCCCCCATAGACCAAAAATTGTTATAAGGTGTTTCATGGTCAATTTTGTGTCATTTAATGTGTTTCTAACTTTGTCATAGTCTACTTTAGTCCTTGTGTCATTTTATGCCACTTAGGGGTCATATTTGGGTCATAAATGAAGGTGGCATGGATTTCCAAGGTGTTTGAGTGTTCTAAAATTATTTTAAAAATCTAATATGTTAGACCCTATAATTCCTTGTCAGTACTAACTAAAAAACTTATAGGTGTTAAGTGAAATCAAGAAAATAATTGAAATAAAGGGAGTTTTAGAAGTTATACAACCTTTGGGGGAGTATGGAACATGTGAAAACTTAATTCAATGATATTTCACCTTCTCTAAATCCATTTACACATTTTATATACTTTGGGAGTCCCGAAAATGGACCAAAACCATTTCTCTTCTATATCACTCCACTAGGCATACAAAACTAGTCAATAGATTTTATGATGCTATGACCAATAAAAGAGGTTCTAGGTCAAATAATATTGGTGTTAAATATTACACTGGTATAATTAAAATTTATGGTAGGAGTTATAAGAAAATATTCTTGTGCTTTATGAATCATTCTTAAGAAGTTGATTGCCTGATTTTACCTACTAATCCCCATACCCTGTAGGTTTTGATTTTATATGAGATTATTCATATAATCTAGATGGTGAAATTTACTCCAAAGGATGTATACATCATTATTTAATGTTTACCATTCTTTTTTTCATTTTTTGAAGTCAGTGGAGTAGCTAAACATCTCAAATTGAAGGTTAAGGTCACCATTGCCAAGTTACAAACATGATCATCAAGTATAGATGTTTACTTCCCTGTAGTGGTTTAATAGATGCTATATGCTATATTTCATGATTTTAAAATAACAAAAATCTCCCTCCATTCAATTTTCAATATCAAAAATTTCACATATATCTTGCAATCAAAGGACAAACAATGCAGTCAACCTTTGGCATGATTGTCATACACAATCAACTAAGTGAGGTGTATGAGGTCTTGAGCATGGTCATGAAGGTTTAATGAAGTTTATAAATAGTTTATTAACACTATTTAACAATAATAAAACAAGATAAATCCATCAAATGACATAAGATAGCATGTGAAGACAAGTTTTCATATATGCACAAGCCTACAACATTAATGCATGCCTAGAGGTGCCTCATAAGAGATAATCATGTGGAGATGAGACTTTTTAAGTGGTTTTAAGTCATTCATGATGTAAAAAATTAATTTTAACACATTTTAGAAGGTTTGGAACTAGTTACAGGCCCACACACCATACACATTGATCATCTCACCCCCACTACCCTATATATTGAAATGTCCACCTGCAGGTTGCTCCCATAAAGACTTGAAAATGTTTTAATATGTTTTGAGACATTTATTGAGGTATTATAATGTGTAATCTACCTTGATAACCATTTTTGAGTTCATTGAGAGGTAGGCAAGATTGAAATCCATGTTTAAGTTAGAGAATGGGTTTTAGGGACTAGTTTCCATAAAAGCTCCAAAATAGAGCCCTAACAACTTTTGGCACTATCAAATAATGAGTTAATATGGAAATTAGATGGGTTTGATTGATCATTTATTTTATCCCTCATATATGGGATATAACTTTCAAAATAATATGGATATTGGTCAAATAAGGATGATGTTATAAGGTTTCCAATTCATGCAAATCTCTATTATAGGATTTCAATGTTTGCTATAGTACTTTGAGTTCCAAGTGACCTCATTGTCCAAAGATAGTAAGGTAGGAGCATATCTCCATGGTAGGTGTTTATTTTGAAGTATGGAATACATTTTTGGTTCAAAGGTAATCAATAAGGATTTGAATGTAGTGTACTAACCTATATCAACACTAACAAGTGTACTCTTGCCTTCAAAAGGTTAACCTACATCTTGATTGTAGGTACCTACAATCTCAAAAGATGAATCTTGGTGATTAAACATGCAAGATTTAAATAATTTCATGTGAATTGATTCTAAGATATAAAAATTGTCATGGGGTGTGAAACCCATGTTTCTAAGAGATGAAATGCAACATATAGGACCTTTGTTATGCCAATAATGGTTAACTATAGTTGACTATAAATGACAATGAGCTAGAACATGGTGTTATGGGTTTTGACATAGCATGAGCATGGTATTAATGTATACAAATGACTTTAGGATGGTATTTATGACTTTAAGGAGATGATAAAATAGTAACATAAGGTCTAAAATTCAAATTTCACCTACAGGTGTCACTTCCTAAGCAAGACAACATAGTCATAAATGAATGTAACTGAGCATATCAAATGCAAGGTGTATGTTGAAGAAATTTGACAAGGGTTTCATGATAAAAATGATTTAAATACCTTCATAGTGGTGATATGAACTTAACTTGTTTCCTATAGACTAGAAACAAAGTAGGGAGGAGTTTCACATGTAACCTACAACTAAACTCATTAACCCTACCTAGTTAACAATCATCATGCTAGAAGTCTGACTTAGGTTTTATGAGATTTGTAAGTATAATTAATGTGATTAATTCATGAAAATAGTTAAATAACATCCCCTTAACTTTTATAATACCATCATACCATCTTCTTATTTGGGTCAAGAGGGAAATTCCCTCTATTTTGTCTCAAACAAAGGGCACTCCCAAGGTGAAAACTCTACAGTTTAGTGGGTCAATGATGAAATAAATGTGACAAAGAGACTCAAATCCTTGAAAGGAGATGTCATGAGCTATGTTAGGAATAAATGAACATAGGTGATCATTCATAGGTGTTGGAATTTATAAAAAATACTCCTAAAAAATAAAACACAATCAAGACCTTTAGGTCTAGACTAGGCCTACTACCCATTTAGAGGTCTAATGTCTTATATAAAACTAGAGGAGAATTCGAAAAAATTGGAACACATGATTGGAGAGTTATAAAGGAGACCATAGATATTCCATATTTTATCTCAAACCAACTTAGGCCTACACATAATGAAGAGAGAAGCTCAAGAAGACAAGTTTAAAAGCTAATATGTGTAAGGAAACATAGCATCCGAATCTAAAGAGATAGGGTATATTGAATAAGGTATTGAATAATGTTTTAGTGGAATTAATTTAGGCTTCCAATGTTCATAACTTTATGAATAATCCTTAGATGCTAAACCCCTCTAAAACCCTTGCTAGTAACCTGATGAGAAATATGAAGGAGAGGTATCTAGATGATCTAGAATGACTTGCGATATGATTGGAACTTATAGAGGACTCCCCAGGGATCCTTCCCATCAATTTGAGTTCTAATTTACTAGTACAAATAGGGTGGAAAATGAATTTTATTGATAGTTTTTTGTATTGTGTAGGTACTATAGGGTTTAAAAATATGCCAATCACTTTGGGAGTTAGTATGGGATGTAATATAACCTATCATACTCATTTGTTTCTTCAATAAATATCAAAGGTGCCTCTGCTAACATCTTCACCTCAGCCAGTCCAAACTGGCATAATGAACAAGGAATGATCACCAAGTGAGAAGGTGAAAAATCTAAGTGGGAGGAATTTTAAGGTCTACTTGATGAATCTAGAGACATGATGACATTTTAAAAGTTTCATACACTCCTTTGTATAGAACAATTTTTAAAATTAAAGACCTATTTGGTGCCAAGTGTGAATGACTATAGGTAGTGATAACTCATGTCTAGAAGAATTTCAATGATTAATGACACAAACAATGCATGTTGGGGTTTGTTTATAAAACTCCACCCTTCATAGTGCAATCATCTCATCTATACCTAATCTACATTAGATCACTCATGGAGGGTCAAATGATGAAGGTAGTTTCCAAGCAAGTAAATGAAGAGTCTTACACCACATTTCAAGAGTTTCATGCTTTGAGGGACATTTATACAAGTAGACCTTGCATAGCCTATTCCATATTCCTTTATCATGTAGATTAAACTCCTTCTCTCAGCTTTACAAGTGTGTTTGTGACTCGTGGACATCATTCTCTTCTCTCCTCTCTTAATTTCTATAAGTAGTAGCCATTTTAGCTCTTGCAAATTAATTCCACTCCATTTAGGGTGAATCCCTACTAGTTTTGACATTATACTTTAAATTTTAGAAATAAATATAATATGGTTTGATTTTTTATATCATCTTGTCAATGTGTGTGAAGAGATGTATAGTTAGTAGTTAAGAGATATTCATCTATCCTTGCTTTCTCTTAAGCCTTCCATATTTGATGCAAGTTGTTCCATTCTAGTAGGTCATATGAAGTGTTATCAGGTGTATGGGTCTATTTTAAAGAGTATAATTATCATTTATGTCTACAACTAACCTATGGTTCACTTAACTTGGATATTCCTCATGCATATCACCTCCATATTGAAATACTAATGATAGAGCATTCTAGGACTTTGAAGCTAATGTTATAGGTCTTGTTTTTAAGTGAAAGAAGTATGATGGTATTATGTAAATTATTATGGTGTATCACCCACTTAGAGTAGATTTATTTCATGCATATTTGTATCCCATTTACCACAAGAAAATAGTTAGTGTAGGTGATAAGCACTTCAAGGCAAATTCAGGGAGTTAGCCTTTAAACCTAGAGGTCTGCTTATACCATAGGTAAACCCAAATACATAGAAGTATTTGAATATTGCCAAAATATAGAGGATGCCTAAACAACCTGATATAGAGTGAAATACTTGGTGATAAAAACTACATATATCCATAAAATTCTAGTTGATGAAGGCTCAGGTATTAATGTGACATATTTATGGCTTATCCAACAACTTGGTCATAATAAGGATCATCTCAAGAAAACTTGCCTTAAATATCATGGATTTGACAAAACTAATAAAAATCCACTTGGTTGTATTTGTATTCCCATAAAAATTGGACCTAATACCATTCAAACTAAACTTATGGTCCTTGATTTGCCCTTGTCTTATAACATACTCCTTGGTCGCTCATGGAATTATAGAATGAGGGCTATCACTTATTATGGTATCCAATGAATTACATTCTTATATAAAGGAAATTTAAATAGGAATGAATCTAATCCCAACCATTAGAGTATTAAAATTTCTAATCCAAAATCTCAATATCACATTCCTACCATTCCTAAGATCAATAGTGCTCCCTTCCCTGAGTTCATCAACATCAATCCAAATTTACAAGTCACTCTTGCTAATTTAAATGATGGTGAACCTAATGATTTACAATATAAATTAAATATCACCAAGATACATCCCTATATCTTCAATTGGTTTCCTCTTTATTTATTACCTCATGACCATACTATTCCTCTCATTAATGAGATCACTCATTTGCCCCCTCCATGTAATGCTCAAGAACCTTCTTTACCAGAAGAGGCCTTCATTTATAATGATTATGGAGTGACAAAATTATTTAAATATCTTCTCATCATGTCTCCCTGTAGTTTAGTAATATTGGGATTTAACCTTCCAAAACTCCCCCTAAATCTTAAGCATGTACAATTTATCGAACCTTTGATGATAAATACATAATGGCCCAAGGTCAATATTGAGACTTGGATATTTAAAATTATCAAAAAACCTTAGATCAAATACATGATTTTAACCAAGATATCCATACCATTTACATGGATCATGAATTAGATCACAAAGGTCATGTGCCTCCTGTCAATGCTCCATATCTTGATACTCCTTAGGTGGTATAACAAATCATACCTTACAAACCTATATAGATTCATGCATCTACTTTACCACTTATAGATCCGATAATTACACTTGATTCTTCCCCCTTCAAAGACACTAACAATATACCAATCCCATCAGATCCATCTACTTTTCCTACTCTTGAGATTACACTATATGCCAAGGCCACCGATGTTCATTAGATACATTCTGAATATGATTGCCATGGTAATAAAATTCTTGATATCGAAGTAGATGTTGAGTATCATTGACCTCTTCCCACTCTATCTAGTGATGAATCTATTCTTGAAATACTTCATGCCTGTAAACCTCAACTTCTTTGGCAACACCATAAACTTGAGAATTTCAAAAATAAATCGCTTTGTTTCAACAACTTCATCACTAGTATCAATCTTAAAGCTAATCCAATTTCTTAGTTACCTAATTCACCATAACATTTATAATATGGCAATGCTATTCTTATTAAAGAAACTAATCACATTGAATATGGTACTCCCTCATGCTCTCAACCAATTACAATTTATCACAAACTCTGACCTATTGCATATGATAACTTTAGTTTATTTTTCAATAAATATCATGAGATATTCACCTAGTCCTATGAGGACATGCCTAGTATTGATCCTATAATTGTGGTACACAAAATCATCATTTATCTCGATGCCAAACCTATTCATCAAAAGAAATAAAAATTTCCACCCAAAGTTTCCACCTTATGTCAAAAATAAATTATCAATCTTCTCGATGCTAAATTCATCAAACTAGTGGATTATTCTGAATGGGTTTCTAACATAGTTCTCATTTAGAAAAAGGTCACTATGGTCATTCGCATATACATTTATTTTCATAATCTTAATCTATATTTTCCTAAGGACAACTCCCCTTTACCTTAAATATATGCCACTGTCAATTCCACCAATGGTTATGAAATGCTATCTCTTATGGATGGCTTATTGGGCTATAATCAAATTCACATTGCCTCTAAGGACCAACATAAGACCACTTTTACCATAGAATGGGGAACTTATTTCTATGTTAAAATTCCCTTTGGTCTCAAAAATGCTAGAGCCACTTATCAATGAGCAATGGCTCACACATTTCATTATCTTATCCACAAAATTGTACAAAATTATGTGGATGAACTCATTACTAAATCTAAAAATTGCACGACTCATCTTTTAGATCTTGCCATCATCTTCAACTATCTTCTCAAATACCAAGTTAGACTCAATCCTTAAAAATATGTCTTAAGTGTAACATCTAGAAAACTATTGTGATTTTTAATCTCTCTCCATAACATCAATGTTGACCCTAAAAATATTAATGCTACCATTTACACGCCCATTTCTCATTCTATTTCAGACATTCACACTTATTTCAATAAACTTGGGGAAATTAAATGATTCACCCCTGATATTGCTTATCGCATCCACTTTGTCAATTATATTCTTAATAAAGGTAATGCTTTAGAATGGATGGACCTTTGTCAAAAAAAAATATATAACATGAAAGAATCATTGCTTCACCCACCTACACTTTGTCCTCCTTCCAATGATCAACCTTTAATTTTATATACTTATTCTACACCCATATCAATTAGGTAAATGCTTTCCCAACAAGATGATATAAGAAGAAAGTATGTAATTTACTATATTAGTTGAGGCCTCATTGAATATGAGAAATCTTACACAAAAATTGAATGTGATTGCCTCACCATATATTTTTCAACTAAAAAGATTTGACATTATCTAATTTATTAGACCACTTATGTCATCATTCATTATGAACCCCTTCATCACTTCTTATCCAAATACTTTATTCCAAGAGATAGAATTGGTAAATGGATGGTTCTCCTTATGGAATTTGATCTTTGAATTGTTACTCAAAAATTTATCAAAGGATAATTCATAATTGATTAACTTACTGTACCTCTTGTGCCATCTACCAATCACCTTCAATATATTATTCTTGATGATAATATTATCTATATTAAAAGTCTTAACTAAGCCATTTCTCTTAAATATTACTTCCATAACTTCATTGTTGATCTTGAAACAAGTAATCTTGATGAATCTGCTATCCTCCCTAATACTACTAAGCCAACAGTAGTTATCAAAGAACTTCATAAAATTAATGTTGAATTATATGAGGATACTTGGAACCTTCACTTAGATGGTGCCAAATGCCTTAAAAGATCTGGGGTAGGTTGTATTCTTATGAGTCCTCTTGATAAAATTATCCCTTTATCTTTTAACTCAACATTTGACGTCACTAACAATATGGTAGAGTATAAAGCTCTAATCTTAGGCATGAAAGTTGATCTTGATTTAGATATCCAATACCTACATGCATTAGGTGATTCTCGGCTCATTTTCTACCAAGACAATAGTGATTACCAATGCAAATGTGAGAATCTCATCTCTTATCATCAAATTACAGCTATTCTTTCCAAATATTTCATTTTTTTCACTATTGAACCTATCCCTCGAGATCAAATTTTCATTGTTGATTATCTTGCTTCTTCAACATCTATTTTTCATCCACACCAAGTCCTTTCTGATCCCACTTTTCTTATTCAAGTAATAAAATTTCCATCCTCTATTCAACCATAAGATTCAGTTAGCTACCCCATCAAGGCTACCACCATTAAACAAAACCTGTGGTACCAAGATATCATTCAATTTTTGTAACACTAAACTTATCCTCCCAACTTAGACTCTCATGAAAAGACTCACATTCATAAATAATATTTTAAGTATGTATTTAGATATAACATCCTTTATTACAACAATGTTGAAGGTACCTTACTCTGTTGTGTTATGCAAGATGAAGTTCCTCCTCTTATTAAACAAACACATGGGGGCATTTGTAGTGGCCATTGTAGTAAACATGTTATAGCCTACAAATGACTACAAATGGGATTCTTTTGGCCCACTATTGGAAAAGATTCCATCAAACTTAATAAAAAGTTTACTTCCTACCAACTTCATGATAATCTAATTTATTCCCCTCTAATTGAGATTCAAATTATTGAATATCCTTGGCCATTATCCATGTGGGGATTAGATGTCATTAGAAAACTCCCTTGATCTCAAGATGGGCATGTCTTTATAATCACCACCACTAAATATTTCACCAAATGGGTTAAGGCTATGCCCCTTGTTAATATCACCGATACCACCATCTCTAAATTTCCCCTTAATCAAATCATTTTCTACTCATACTATCATTTTAGATAATGGTGGTGATTTCAAAAATAAATATGTCAAACAACTATGTGCTAAATTTAAAATCAATCATAAATTTTCCACACATTATCATCCATAATGTAGTGGCCAAGATGAGGTCACAAACAAAATCCTTAATAAAATTCTCCAAAAAATAATTCATGAAACCCACATGGATTGGCACCTTCATCTCTATCTTTCTCTTTGGGCTTATCAAACTAGCATATGTACTACCACTAGGGCATTGTTGTTTTCTATAGTCTATGGTTTTGAGTTAGTCCTTCCATTATAAGTTGAGCTTCTTGTTAATCAATTTTTGACCCTGCAAGTCAAAATTGGGCACCCCTATATGAAAATTTGGCCTTTATATATTTTAGGGGTAAATATCATGTCATAGAGTGATCTCAAGTTTATTCAACATAATATGATTGCTATTAGATTTTATCTATATGTTGTTTAGGTCCTTTTACTTTGTTTTGAGTCATTCTAATAGGTCTGAGTAGAGTTTTAAAGAATATTTTCAAAGTGCTATATCTTACATGCATGTTAGTTTTAGAATAAGCTAATCATGTGGGTTTGTTCATCCTAGTTCAAAGTTCCTGTGTACTAAGTCTGAGTTCCTTCAACGAAGCATAAGCAAAGTTGTTCATGTTCAAAAACTTGCTTCAAAAAATATTTTTGGACTTAGTCATTCAAGCTTGATCACCCACTTCAAGTTTTCATATTAAGTAAAAAATTTTTGGACGAGGTGTTCTACACAAAACCCACAATAAAAGTGCAAGTGTTCTTTTTTTTGGAGGTTTTATTTTTGGGTTTTTTGTTCAAGTGTTGAGAATTGTCTCAGACATTTTGTTCGAAATAATTTTTCTAAAAGATATATTTTCAAGCCAAAGGGATCATTTACAACTTTTATGAAGGGCACTTCAAATTTTTTAATGGGCACCTCCATCTTTATGAAAAGGTCATTTTCAACTTTTTTGAAGGGGTCACTTCAACTTTTCTAAAGAGATGTTTTTAGAAAGCCAAAAGGTACTTTACAAAAAATCTAAAGGGTATTTTCATAGGAAGGTGGACCAAACATAAGTTATGAAAGGTACATACCAATATTTCCAAAGTTTATTTTTCAAGCAAGGTGACCTATTCAAAATTTTGAAGGAATTAATTCATAAAAAGGGGCCAAAGGATTTGTTTTGAGAAAAATCCTAAAGGAATTTTTTAGGATAATTGTCCACAAAAATTGTCAAAAGATAAATCTTGAAGAATTATTTCAAGAAAAGTGGTTGAGATAAATATACCTGAAGGACACCTCTAAAGCCAAGTGCCCTAAATAGTTCTCCAAAAGGATATATTTTAAACAAAAGTGTCCCACAAATTGATTCAGAGGGCACTTTCCATGATTCAAAAGGCACTTTCCATAGTTAAATAACACTTGGAAAAAGTTTGAAAGAAACTTAAGTCTAAGGGAATGTTCCAAATGATTAAGGAAGGTGATGGCCCCACAAACATCAATTTTAAACTACAAAATATATTTGTTAGAGTCAAAAAGACTTGGTGAGAACTTGGGTGAGAACCTAAGAGCAAATATAGAGGTAAAAAAATGGCAAGATCTCAAGCATCTGGTGTAGACAAAACAAGTGAAAAATAGACATGTTAATGGTTTGATTTGTTACTGGTAGCTGACCCAAATCAAGGAGCCTCCACAAAATTGATAAACACAGGTGTCCAAAGGATAGCTAGTAATTATAAGGAACATTTTCTAGCTATCACCATGAGTTTTATTTCCTTTAAATAATGTTATGTGTTGACTCTCCTATTTTTATTTTCAAACATTCATGGATGGTCTTTGATGGAGGCAATTTCTTGTGCCAATTTTAAAGGTTTTATGCCACTTTTCACCATTCTTGTGACTTATTTTAGACAAGTAGACCTCCTGACATGGCATGACTCACCTCACTCCTCTTTCATATGCAATTGTAACTTATTTTCACTTAATGACACATGTCAAGTGACTCTTGGACTTCCCTTCTATCTATATTCCCATTTCTTCTATAAATTATATCCTTTTGGCCATTGTATGGGGAACTCCACTTGGGTATGGTGAATCCCTACCAAAATTTTATCTTGAATCAATAAAGATAGCTATATTTTACCTCATTCAAGGATTATCTAAGTGTATGTGATGGTTATTGTCTTGTGTAAGTGTATCTTATCTTACCTTCACATGTCAATTTTATTAGTACCTTTTGAGTTTAAAGACTTCTCTTTGTAGGTCATCAAAAAGTTTCAAATGGAGTTGCAGGTGTAGTGAATAGATTTTCCAATAGTGTGTCTTATAATGCCTATTGTCCAAGTTTTCCTATCCTAAGCCAATTTCAAGACCCCATGTTAAAACATTGATGTAAGAAGAAGGTTGTTATTGGATGTAGTGTATTTCAATCTTCTCTTGGTTCAAATTACACGTCAAGAGTATCAGTAGAGTAGACATTTGGTGTATCACCTCCAGTATAATAGGCTTATTGTTCATGTTATTCTTAACCATTTTCATTCCCCAAGTTTTTAGTATTATGAATATGATTCTAAGTGATTCATCAAGGGGAACTAACCTCTAATCTAGATATCCACCCCAAATAGGGATACCCACTGCCCTAGGGTGGTTCTATTATTACACTTGAATGAGGAGAAGCTTGTCCCATCTCCTCATTGGGTACAAGTTCAAGTCACAACACTTTCCTCTCTACATATAATCTTCATGGTATCATACCCAATGAATAATTATGTGAAGATCACCTTCATGATATTTATCTCCTTGATGAACATCATCTTTCTACTTTTCAATACAATCTCCAATACAAGGCTTGTATTGACAAACAACATAATAATTGTGTTAAAATTTTCACATTTAATGTTGGTGATCTTGTCCTTAAATTAAACTAAATTCATGATAAATAAGGTAAATACATCCAAAAATGGTGGGGGCCATATTTAGTCAAAGATATTCTTGGTCTAAGTACCTATCACCTTCAAACCAATAAAGGCCATGTTTTCAAAGAGACCACCAACATGCAATTCTTCAAGAAGTATTTTTCCTAAATCCTTACCTTATTTTTCATGATATATATATATATATATATATATATATATATATATATATATATATATATATATATATATATATATATATATATATATATATATATATATATATATATATATATATATATATATATATATACTATCTATCTAACACTTTTTACAAGTTAATTACATGGGTCTCACCCTCTACAATAATTCCCTCTTTTCAAAAACCCTTATTCCTTATTTTTGGTCTTTTGGTTTCCCTCTTTCTCATGAATTGCATTATAAATAAGTGGATAGGATCCAATATTAATCATGATGTGCTTTTATCCTATTTGTTTTCATACTTTTTACACAATTTTAGCAACCACTTAGGGTTCTCTTCTGTGAGTTACAGTGTAAGACCATGGATAGGACCTAGTCTTCCTCATAAATACCATCTTTTTCTTACCTCATTTATTCTTACAATATTTTTTGGCACCCTTGTGGGTTTCATTTTTATGAGTTGCAGTGTAAGACCATGGATAGGACCTAGCTTATCATCATCTTGTCATTCCTATCTAGAATGTTTTTTACAATGGATATGAATTCTTGATATTTTTTCTCAACTTTATCTTTTGCTTTTTTTGATAGATGAAATTTTCATAACAATCTATGCTAGAATGTTTTCCTCCATTTCCCTCATTCTTATGATAAGGAATCACACTTTTCTATCATTGTATCCTTCCTTTTTTTAACCCTTTGTCACATTTTTTTTTTAATGATTTGAAGTAATCCAAATTGTTTCATGTTCCATTCCTCTTGATTTCCTTTCCTTTCCATTCACATTGGATGAAACAAAGTTGAAGTCAAGATATCACTTTTATTTCACTTGAATTTATAAGCCTCTTAGACACCATGCTCTCTTATTTATTTCTCTTAGCAATCAATTCCCAAGTATTTAAATGAAATTCATCTTTAGCACCCATGTATGGTTTTCAAAATTTGTATGGAGGAGGAATAGAAAAATAATAGCATGAAAGTTAAAATCCAAATCATTTGAAATAAAAGGCAACATATAAATCTCAAATTTTAAAATCACACCAAAAGACATGATTACACACACACCCTATATCTTTAATTGAAGCTCAAACTCCAAAATTGGCCTCACAATAGAACTGAGGTCCAATGGGGTGTGGTAGGCTAGTATATTGGAATAGGATAATTCAACAAACTCTTTGGTGATACATACTTTCTCATGCAAGTACCCATAGTAGATCAATGGTTTTGTAAGAGGTCCTTAGGAATGGGAAACATGTTGTGGGAAGCTAGTTCCATTTTAATTTTCATGAATATAGCCTTCATGGGATGATCTAAATAATTCATTTTCTAACCTAAGACTTGTGTGGATAAGAGAAGTTCTTTAGATTTCTTAAGGTCAAAAGTCCTCTTTTTTTGACAAACCTAATTTGAGTGTCTTGACTTTGATAAAGAGTTCCTATACCTTGGTTTTTCCTTCATTATTCCCTCCACCCATTTCATTTCCCCCCTTGAAATGAAAATTATGATTCTAAATCTATTATCCCTTCTTATATACTTCTTCACATCTTAAAAACATGCCAGTGCTACTCTGTTTCATTTTTATCTATCCTTAGAGTAAAACAACATGTTTGAGTAACTATGGATTTCTTTCTTTACACCATGGCTCTACACTTATAGACATATTTTTATTTATTTTAACATTTATCATTATTGTACCACCTTTTTTGTGGACACCTTAGTCTATTTTTACTTTCATTTACTTTTTCCATTATTGAGTGAGGTTGTCTTCTTACTTCTCACTCACCAATGTTGTTTTCTCCTTTTACGCACTTTTTTCCATAGAGATCAAGTAAGGATTATTACTTCTCACTCATCAATGTTATTTTAATATTTTTTCTTGTCCATATTTATTTAAGTGATGATTGTCATTGCCTTCACATTCATGTTTGATTACCATCCTTTTTTGACATGTATCCTTAGATTGACATGGTGAGATTGCCTTTCTTACTTAAGGTTTACTTATTTTAGTTTTTCGGTATTTAGTAGCCTTGGATTTTTGGTTACCCGATTTACTCTAAATTTTGACTTGGTCATTTGGTATAACATAACACTTGACACCCTAGCTTGAAAAAGTTACAGGTATGTCCCATCCACATAACACCAATTATCTTGGCTTTCCTGCGTTTGTTACTTTGTGCTCTTTAGTTTTGTATTCTTGGGTTTGTCGAAAGCAGTCTCTACATCCTCCATAATCAAAACTATAAACATAAAAAACAACCATCCAAAGATAAAGGTAAGTCAAGGTATGCACACATTTTAATTTTTTATTTATTTCCCTTTCATTCATTTATTTTTATTTATTTTTTATTTAAAATACTACAACTTTTTTTTATCCTTAGCATTGTGTGTTACTATGATCTTTCTCGAAGCACCATCCCCTATTGTACCTTAGTGACATGTGATGAGCTTCGAATGGGGAATATGTATACACATAATATTTTTAACTTTTATCAAATACTGATTCTTTCCATCTTGAAAGAACCTATAGATTGTTAATCTTTTTAAGTGCATCCCCTAAGGGGTGCACTGAAAAAGGGGTGGGTATACCATTGGTGCTTTATAGTATTTTTTTCCCTTATTGCTACTTATTAACAATCCAACCAACTCCTAAAAAATTACCCTAAGATACTACTCCTCTTTTTCATACTCCTCTAGTTAGTTACCACCTTCTGTTCCTCTTTTTTTAACCTCAAAATCCTTTTGATTATTTATAGTACTAGGTCAACTAGGTTGACCTTGTACTCTTATGGGTGAAATTCATTTAGGGTCTAGGTTGGCTCTTACTGACATAACCCATGACCTTGTGAGTTTTTGTCCATATCATTACTAGGTTGACTTGGTCAACCCTATCAACTAAAACTTTTATAAGGGCTTAGGGTTAAATCCTCCAATATATACATGATCATTTTTCCATTATTAAGAGACATCAATAGTTATTATTCACTTGCACTTATTTACAATCTATTCTTCCATAATTCTACTTGAGGATTCTTAGCATAGGGTTTCTAATTGGAGAGTATAGTTTTGTCAAGAATTCTTGGATGCTTTGGATTTTCTTAGTGATCCTTACAAATCACAACAACCTCTTACGAATCCCCTTTATCTAAGGGAGAGATTGAGTCTTAATGGGTTCATCTTTTAGGTAAGTATTCTCTAAATTTATTCCTCTCTTTAATAAATATAAGTAGCATAAGTATTAGCTTTATAATAATATTACTCTTATTATCCACAAATTAGGGTCTTACTCATACATAGCTTAATTTATATTCTCTTATGCATGTTTACTTTCTTTTGTTTAATAACCCCCATATTGCGCCATAAGCTTTGGTGAGCACTAGATTAGATTTATTTTCTTTACTTGTTATTATTTTAATAAATATAAAAACATAGGTCTTAGTTAGGGTAATTACATGATTTTTCTTAATTGGAGGCTTTATAACCCTCCCTAGTATTATTTTTGTGATAAGAGATCCCCTAATTGGGTCTAGCAGATCCACATATTAGTCATGTTCTTGATTATATAATGTATCCCTAATTAGAATTGTAAGTATGATCTATCTTATCTAAGTTAGGATTTATTTATAGACTTGATGCATTTCTTATTTCATACAATATATTTTTTCACTACCTATAAATTTTTTTATAGAGTGCAACTATCCTGAGATGAGCTTGCAATAGTTGAGAGAGGCATATGTTTATCATTGAGGGTTCTTACCACCATGAAGCTAGTAGATAGTATTTTTATAATCCCTTTAGAACTATATACATCCATTGAAATAGTCTTGAATATTACTTTAAGAGTCCTCCAAGTATGCCATTATATGTTTAAAAAGATATAGTGAAGGTTATTATACCCTTGGTGACCTTAAGAAGGTATGCAACCTCAATCCTCTATGAAAGTATGAGAACATTATCCATTTGGTCATAATTTTTGTTGAATGTCCTATATTATCACCATAAAATTCTATTTAATGTTTTAGGTAAGGAAATAGGACCTCCTCAACTAGTTAATAGGCTCTCACACATCAAGAAACCATGAAAATATGACTAAAAATGCAGTTTAGACCATTTTCTTGAAATTTTACATCCACACGTGCTAGAGTTTTGATTCATAAAGTGCCCAAAATATGTATATATGTTTTATAAATGTCTCTAAGATCATTTATATATAGTAGGATCACTTAGGAGGATGTTTAGCTTCATCAAGCTTCTTTGAGGGTTTTGTAAAGGTTTTGACCTATTTATCTTCTTAACAATTATTCATAAAGCACATGCCTTAATTGGATTGAAAAATACCAATAAATTGGAGGGAATATACCTTATTAACATCCCTTAATGGAATTTTTACCCATGTACTTTATCATCTAACTTCTCACGTGAGAAATATGACCTTATTGATCTTGTAGTCATGTAGGTGCCTATTTGAGATGAGTGTCTTGAGTAAAAAGGTCTTCAAATTGATTGTTTTTCATTGGAAATGACTACTCTTGGAATTATAAATTCCATATAACATATTTAGGTTGATATACAAATTAATTTACCCATTAATCCTCCTAGAACTTATTTTAGCCCATGACAAGGGTTTGTAGTCAGTCTTAGAGTTTTGACCCTAATTATCTTCTTTTGGTGATTTTTCTTCATGATAAACTATAAAATAACCATTTAATTATCCCTCATGGTACCTAAAACTCAAAACTAACCTCCTAACACATGTTAAATTTCATTTTTTTCACTTTTTATCCATATTTTGGTGTGTAGGCCTGTAGGTGTGCATTCCAAGCTCAAACCCCATGACCACCCTATGCTTGGATTGGCTCTTCTAAATTTTATGACCTTGAATGATATTAGTGACAATGAGGAGACTATTTTTATTATTTTATAACCCTTTAAAGTTATAAACAACATAGTAACTATCAACAACCTTCATTCTAAACTTGTACACTTGATACAATCCACTTGGGCATCCATGCATCAATTTTCTTCCTAAAATTTTTGACCCTTTGCTTGCCCTAATTAAAGCTTAGACAAATCAATAGTAATGATATGAGATTTTTTTGAGAGATAATTTTTGGTGTTTCAACCTTATCAATGATTTATTTACTCCATAGCGCATACAAAATGTCCAAAAATCATGTTTTCCCAACTATTCATACACAAGTGTTTGTCTTATCCTTATTCAAACAAGTTTATCTATGAGTGTGTAATATTTATCAAAGAGTGATATGGGTGATTAGTTTATGTACATGATTAATAAGTTTTTTCACTAAATATTTCACCTTATATATGGTTTTTCAATCCTAATATAATATTTGGGCAACATGGGATTACCTCTAGGCCTGTGGGTTTCCTATAGTAGATGTAAGCCTCTAGGTTTAAGGTCTAACTCCCTATATTTATCTTTGATTTCTTATCACCTACACTAATTTCTTGATTGGATTAAAAAGGATATAAATATACATGAAATTAAACTACTCTAATGAGGTGATACATTAGAAGGATATCCAATAGACTACCATATAAGTTCATTATGAAACATGACTCACAATACTAGTCTCCAAATCCTGAATTGCTCTAACATTAGTATTTCAAACATGGAGGTGATATGCATTTAACTAGTCAAGGTGAGTGAAACATGGGTCAGATAGTAGACACTAATTATATTCCCTACACTTAAATATGGACAAATTCACTTGAATACACTTCATGTGACTTGTTAGAGTGGAAACTACTTGCATCAAACATGGAAGAGTTTAGAGAAAGCAAGGATAGATACTAATCACTTGACCTTTCACTATACATCACTTCACACACTTATAAAACATATATTGTGAAATCAAAAATATGTTTAAAATATTTATTTCAAAGGAAAAATATAATATCAAACCATTAGGGCTTGACCATACTAGGTGTGGATATTTTTTTTAAAATAGCCAAAATGGCTTGCATTTATAGGACATGTGAGAAGATAGAGAAGAAAGTGAATATAAAAGGTCAAAAGAACAATTTTAAAGTGATTAGGACTATTTAAATTTTAGGGGAATCAAGTTTTAAATAGGCCATGAAGGTCTTCCTAGATAAGTGTCCATGTAAAGCATGAGAAACTCTCCAAAACTGGCATAGAGGTCTTCAACTACCTTTTTGAAATTGCCTTCATGATGAATCATCCCTTGACTAATATAAACTATAATAATAAGAATAGACACATGTGAATTATATTATATATGTTGGAACCAAGATATAACATTCATTAGATGCATCACTAACTACTATCCTTCCTCATGACACTTGAACTCACCATCTACAATCATTCATTGGTCTTCTGGGCCTTATTCCTCACATTTGTCATACAATTGTCCTTAATTTTATCAAATAAATAAATGTAATAGGTGTTATTAAACCTATCTAAGATCCATTTATCTTCCAATCCATTAGATAGACGTCAAAATGATCCATAATTGGACTTCTCATCTTCTCACTAGGCAGCCATTCCTTATTTTCACAATCTATCCAAGACTTCCTAAAATGAATGAATCAACAGAGGTGTTTTTATGATTTTATGTGGAGAGAGATGGATATATGTAGTTATATTAAGTCTTTACAGACCTATCCAAATGATTCTCATATGTTCAAACTCTTGTTTACCTATAGAACAAATCAAATATTTGTGAAAAAGTCATTTTTTTACCTTGTCTATATAAATAGGGTACAAACCAATTAGGTAATAAGGAGCATGGGAGATTATTAAAAAATTTAAAAATAATTTTCAAGCCATATTACCCCCTCTTAGTGCATATCCATTTGTATTTCTTCCATCGAGTCTTAGATAAGGGTTTATGAGGGTTTTGAGCTATTCGAGTTGTTAAGGATTGTTCATAAAATATTGATGTCCAAACTACAAAAAAAAATCCACAAAACTTGAGGATAACACCATAAAAATTATCCCTTTATTATTTAGTTCTCATGCTTGGTGTCTATATAGAAGTGAGCACTTGAAGTTGGCCTATTGAGCTTTAAATTACATTTTGGACACCCTGAAATGCATTTAAGCTAAAAATGATCCATCTATGTAGTTGTTCTATAAACCAATGACTCTTAGATAATTTTTACCTTCCCTTGAATTTCATATAATTGGTTTGGTAGTTTCCATGGTCATGAGAATGAATTTATACCCATATAGGGCTTAGGTCTAGTCTAGGCCTAATAGGCCTAATTTTATTCCAGTTGTCCATGACAACCTCTGAGTGGTTTCTAGTGAATGTTAGATATTATCCTAATTTTATAATATATAAACCAAAATTTCACACCATTATGTATTATCCCAAGACTTCCCATCATACTTACCATCTACATGCCAAACCTGCAGTCATCTCCTTGATTGGGAGTACCCTCTATTTGAGATAAAATAGAGGGTATGTCCCCTATTTTATCAACTAAAATAAGGATATGAAAGGTTTTATTAGGTCATGTAGGTGTTATTTAAAAAATTTAAATACTTTATAACCTATTCAAAAACCTCACTATCATAATTCCCCAAGACAAATTTCCAGGACTGATGATTGTTTGTAGGGTTTAGAAATATCAGGTCTATGATTATAGGTTGGTGTTACTTATTCTTTAGAAAAATTTGGAATAAATCCTTCCCACTTTGAGAGTGTTATTATCATTATAAATTCATCATACATCTATTCTAAGCTCTATATCTCACGTATATTCCATTTGCCTAGGCTAGTCCAAGAACTATGTGAATTGTGTCACTTATAGGTGACAATCATGGAGAAGTTGTAAGACCCTTATAGATGTTTAATTAATATTATCCAACTCATATAATTTATATTTATTTCATAGATCATATTCAACCCAAATGAATTCACTATACATGCAGGCCATGCCTCTTACCACCCACTATCAACTCACTATGGGTTTGCAGTCAAATTGTAGATCTTGATTTGAGAAACCATGGGGTTCTTGTAGGTATTCATAGGTCCATAGTATTTTTATTCAACTTTAATGATCATTATTTAATTTAATTATAACATTACATACCTACATGAGTTCATTTCATTCCTATAAACCATAGTTTCACTTAATACTAAAGGTTACTATAATTTTGGTTGCTTTTAATCATCTTAGAATAGTGTTTTCTGAGCATCTTATGTCAAAACATTCCTAAGTTAGAAACCATTCAAACATCATCATCTCTTGATCAAGAAACCATTTTATGTTTTCAAGGTGTTGATCCCATTATTGGGTTACATGGATGAAACACTTAGGCCTATGTAAACCACAAGACAAATTACTATGAGGTGACTCCTTATGAGGCAAGATTCCCTTTCAGGAAAGATTAAGGTAAATTATCCTCAAATGCAACTTTCATAACTATGGACATGGACCTAGGTCTATTTTCCATATTGTGACTTCACCACTATCACAATGGTACTATCAATTGTCTTAGACCTCAATGAGGTCTCAAATAAGTTCAAACATCTTCATTAAATACTCCTTAGATCTCTATTGGTTGTACTCAAACCCCTATTAAAAACATATAGGTGTCATTTTGTAATATAGGACTGTGTGCTAATTTTAAAGGATTATCATCACCAATATCCAACCTTTGTAATTTATCAATCATATTATTTCCATCTTTTGATCCTTATTTACATGTTGAAAACCTCTTTGTGTCATGAATATGACTGGTCAAGGCTCCTTTACACTTGACTGTAGGCGATAGTTACAAGGAAACCTAACTTGTTTATGTATTGGTCTCTTCACTCCATGTAGAAAAATATCAAGACAAAACCTTTAAGGGACCACTAATAAACATACAATGTAATATTATAAACATGTATCCTTCGATATTAGACTACTATAGGAGAGATAAACTTTTGCAACTGATGAAACGACTATTTACAGACCTCAGTGTGTCTTCAACTAGTAAGATGAGATGTTATGATCATTCCTCCACATTAACACATGTAAAATAGACTAATAACCATGTAATAACGATGTTCATGCCCTTAAAAAACATGTCCAACACTTGAATTGATCAAATCAATCCAAATAGAGAAGAATATTGAAGTCTATGGGGATGTGCAGGTAAATTTGAGGAGATGACCTTCTTATCAATGGTTCATAGAGCATAGTACACCAATATTATGACTATTTCCATGAAATTGAAATATAAAAATAGTAATAACACCCACCAAGTGCAATTATTCTGACTCAACTCATCTTAGCCATACCAAATTGAAATTGATTAACCATTTCTACTTCTCTAGGAGAGTGATAGGAAATACATAATGCTTTTGCCAATTTCAAGTTTGTCAAAGTTACTTGAGTGTGTAAATGGACTTAGGAGACCCAATTTTTTTTTTAATTCCTCCCATATGACGAATATGATATATAGGCCGTATAACAACTAAAAACTACCACTTTTATCATTGATCTTCTTGTTTATATGTTTTTCCTATAATTTTCAGTTCAAAACTACCATCTCTAACATGTTCCTGACATATAGGATGTTGAAATACACTTAGACACACTTTTATTCCTATGAAAACTATACATGTCTAATTAATGGCCCCAAAAGTGACCTTATATGACATAAAATGACACTAAAAACTAATAAAAAATATGATCAAGGCTAAAGAGACATGAAATGACCTCACTAGGACCATGCGACACATTTTAGACATTAAAGGATCCTATGAAAACTTTAAAAGACATAGGGGGTTGACTTAATTTGACTTGTGGTCAAATTAGTCAACATTTTGGTGATTTCTTAGGGGTGGCAAGCTAGCTATACCAAATACCAGTAGCCTACTCCTACCTACTAGGCTATGGAGTCACCTATATACTATATGGACACTAAATTGCCTATGAAATAAAACCAAATAACATAAAACAAACACAAAAGACAACACACAAAAGAAAACACACTTATTTTCTTAAGAACACTTAGGGAAAACATACACAACATAAGCAAATCACAACTATCTGAGTATGTACAAGACCTCAACACTTGAGGTAAAGAACAATCACCATCACTAAAAATAGGATCAAATATAGTACCTCTTGCATCATTGTTTCTCCATGAAAGCAATCTACCATGTGAAGCACAATTACTAATAAATACTTTCTTATATTGATGGTCAAATGACTTACCATCCTTAGGTATTTTGATGGTTGAAATTATGTCACTTGTAACTCTTAATAATGATCCATACTTCCTTCTAAGAGGCTTGTTTGAGTTTATAGTCTACTTGACTTATGCCACGTCCAATTATCACTCTCCAAACTAAAACTTAGGAGTGATCAAAGTTACCTCAACCTCACACTCTTATAGGACTTATTGTATTTGACATTTATAATCATCAATCTTGTCCTCTTTTTGCTCTAACACATTTGAGAGTGGTTCAACCTCAAGTTAAGGCATTGATTTCTCCTCAAACACAAACATTTTTACCTTTGTCTCATTTGATTCCTCCATGACTGCAACTTCTTTGGTAGTAGCTTGACATATAATCTCATGCCTAAAAAGACATTCTCCTTCATGCTTGATAGGTTCAACAATAGACCTATTATAAAATTCATAATTTTTAGGAGGAAAAGTAGACTTAATCAACTATTCAAACTCTTGGTTTATGGAACGAAACCTTTGCCATAAATCATCTTCTTCTTCATGGTTTTCATGTTTATGGACTCCTCCATATTATGTAGGTAGAATTGCATTGTTCTCTTCATCATCCTGATCTATCATGCTTTGAATAACATCATCATCATGAAAATGAATCATGTAATTACCATTAGTAGCTTATAGAAAATAATTTTTAATACTTACCCCAGATCATCCATCTCCTCTCTCATGGATGATGTATGTGCCAAGATTAGTCTTCTAAAATAAAATGTATGGATCATGTCCATAGGTGTATGCACCATACTCATATAGAAAAAGGTAAGATATGTCTTCAATATTAGAATATGTTCCATCATCCACACCATAGTCTTCTTGAATATTTATTATGCAATTGAGATTAGAGCCTGCTTCCATATAGGGCTTAATATGAAACTTAGACAATGGTTGGGTTATAATGGTTACCTTTGTTCCATACCTTGTATTAAAGGCCAAGAAGGACCAATCAGCTGAGAGATAGATAGTAAAGTGAAAAGGAAATACAACCACTACTATATCTTGAAGGATAGGGTAGATTGGATAATCATGAAGTAAAACTTTCAAACTCTTGACAATTACCACTAACTTAGCTAGTGTCAGATCAATTTGAATTACTCCCTTATTATATGGTTCATATTTTAACCCCAATTTATCATCTAAAAGCTTGGGCATGATTGAGGTGCTAGTCCCACTATATACGATGTAATTGTGAATAAGCTTATCTCACATAATGAGGGTGAGATATAAGGGTGGAGGATTTTTAGATTTGGAAGAGGGTTCAACTATGTGAGTGGGAGAATTAGTGAGTGAAAAATTACCATCATGTCTTGATGGTTGAGGACTGAGGTTGATTTGAGATAGATTCTCTTGAAGAATCTCCTTTTGATCAGGGAAGTGAAGCATTTCCAAAATAGAGAGACTAGATTTAGTGTTCTTCAAAGATTCAAAAATGTTCAAATAACAAACATTTACATTTTATTCTATCCTTGAAGGCAAATAAGTGCCTTAATTTTGAGACATTGGAGCATTTTGAGTCACCCTTATAATATTTTGATTTAAAGTAGGTGCAGAAGTTGTAGGGACTATCACACTTGGACCCACACCTTGATGCCTTATAAGAGGGTTAATTGCACTTATGTCAACATCATGATCATCTCCTAAATCCCTCATCTTGGATATATTATTAGATGCAACTAAAGGATTCTAATTGATGAAAAATGTATATTCTACTATAAAGTTTTCAAAATTTACCTTTTGGGGATATCATCATTCATTTGATTGCATGTAGTTTTCTTCTTCTACTAACGGTTGAGGAGTAACTCCTTAAAAAACCAAATGTTGATCTCTACCTTAATTTTCATCCATGAACTATCCTTTCTTCCATTATTCATTTTTAACTAGGTTACTATGAATTGATACCATAACTCTTATGTTGGAGGTAGAAGTTGGATTGTATGCATTTATTGGGCTATTGAAGTTAGGCTATCCTTGACCTCTACCTTGACCATATTGATAAGGTGGGAACATATTTCCTTGTTGAGGATAGAGTTAGGGGTTTTTATTAACTCCATATTATAGATTAATCTACCTAACTTGAGCCTCTAAGGCTTTAGACCTTGCCTATCAATCAATAGTTTCTTTTACCTTCTTTGGGGCAATTCTATACTTAGTATTTTCATTAGGAATTTAAACAACATTTGGAGTAACAATAGACATATTTGGTAGTAGGGGAATATAAAATTTTGGAGGGGGTTTACGAGCTTGTATTAGGACAATATTAGCTCTAATGGCAAGGTCATAAGCTTCAGGTAAGGTGTAACCACCCATGGACTTCATCATGATGGTTATGTCAGTATCAATAGCCCTTAAGTATGTAAGAAACAAAAATATTACAAGTGGTCTCATGGGAGGAGGAAACCTATACTAATTCCTTTAAAATATCTCATTAAAGTCATGCATTATCTTTTTAGGACCCATTTGAAATACATTGAGATGATGAATGAGAGATATGTGATCAATTTTATCTTCAAACATTGAGGTTAGTAAAACTCCAAAATCATTGCAAGTTATGATACACCCTGTAGGAAATGTCCTATACTAGTCAAGTGATTTTACTCTAAGGAACATGGCAAGTAGTCTAATGGAAATGTTGACCTCAGTAACATTATGAAAGCTATATAATTTTGATATGCCCCTAATATGCTCACTAAGGGTGACATGACCTTCACCATTGAAATATGGAACACTTTTGGTAGCATTAGGGGGTATATCATCATATGTATTGAGGTGGATGGTATTTTAAGTGTTAAAGAATGGAAAGTAATGATGCCTAGACATTTTATCCTCAATTTCCTCTTCACTCTCTTGATCTTATTGGCTTACAAAGTCCTATTGTTCTTCAAAGGTCAAGATAGGTTGAGGATGTTGAACTTCAAGAGGAAGTTCAGGTTGAAGGAGTGGGTTTATGGGGTTGATACCTATATTATTAGATGACCTAATAAGGACCATGAGCTATGAACATAATAAAATGATAAAACTTAGTCTATAACTAGATATTAATTTGAATGGAATTACCAAATGCTAAGTATAATACCATATGTAGCTATGATGTTGTCAAGACCAACATTCACCTTGACAAGATGTCTTTGAGACAATGGTTTGATTGGGGAAGACAAAAATATTATAACTAAATATTACACAATAGAGATTATTTTTAAATAATACTCTAATATTTGGGAAACATGATATTACCTCTAGGCATGTGGGTTGCCTATAGCAGAGGTAAACCTCTAGGTTTAAGGGCTATATCCCTATATTTCTCTTTGCTTGCTTATCACCTACACTACTTGCTTACTTGGATGAAAAGGGATATAAATAAACATTAAATTAAACTAATATAAAGAGGTGATACACTATAATTATATCCATTAGACTACCATACAAGTGCACTATAAAACAAGACTCACAACACTAGTCTCAAAATTCTAAATTACTCTAACATTAGTATTTCAAACATGGAGGTGATATACATTGAAATACTCAAGGTGAGTGAAATAGAGGTCATATTTTAGATAAAAAGGTTACTAATTACACTTAAATATGGATAAATTCACTTGAATACACTTCATGTGACCTATTAGAGTGGAAACTACTTGCATCAAACATGGAAGAGTTGAAAGAAATAAAGGATAGATAATAATCATTTGACCTTTCATTATACACCACTTAAAAAACTTAGACAAGATAGCTTATGAAATCAAAACCATATTGTAAATATTTATTTAAAATTCCAAATATAGTATCAAAGTAGTAGGGCTTTGCCATACCAGGTGTGGATTGCTTTTTACACAAGACAAAATGACTTACATTTATAGGACATGTGAGAAGAGAGAGAAGAAAGTGAAGCTCAAAGGTCACAAGAAAAAGTGTAAATTGATAAGGAAAAATTAAATTTAAAGTTAATATCATGTGAAATATACCATGAAGGTCTTCTTGTATAAGTTTCCATATAAATCATGATAAACTCTCCAAAATTGGCATAGAGGTCTTTAACTTCCTTCTTAAAATTGCCTTCATGATGAAACATCTCTTGACTGTGAACAACAAGAAATGGAAACTAAACTTGACACATGTTAATTATCTTAGATAGTCTATAAAAAAGATATAAAATTCATCATATGCATCCCTATCTGTTATCCTTCCTACTGATACTTGTACTCACCATCTGCAGTCATTCTTTGGTCTTTTAAGCCTCATTCTTCACATTTATCATCCAAGTAGGCTTTAGTTGCTCAAAAAAATCCTTGAAAAAGTGTTATGACACCTATAAAATACCCTTTTACCTTCCACTCCATTAGATAGACCTCAAAAGGATCCATAATTAGACTTCTCATCTTTTCACTAGGTAATCACTCCTCATTTTCATAATTTGTCCAAGACTGCATGAAATGAATGACTTAGCAGTGGTGTTTCTATAATTTTATATGGAGATATATGTATATAGGGAGTTATAATCAGTCTCTACAGACCTCCCCAAATTATTATCATATGTTTAAACTCTTTTTTACCTATATAACAAGTCAAATCTTTACAAAAAACACTATTTTTACCTTACAAGTACAAGTAAGGTATAAACCAATTACATAGGAAGGAGCATGAGAGAGTCTTCAACAAGTATAAAATATTTTTCAGCCCATATTACCCCTATGAGTGTATCCCCATTTGCATTTCCTCTGTTGGGTCTTAGACAAGGGTTTAGGAGGGTTTTGAGCTATTCAAATTGTTGAGGATTGTTCATAAAATATTAACATCCAACCTCCAAATAATTCCAAAAAACTTGAGTATAGAACCTTAAAAAGTTACCCCTATCTTCTTGAGGTCTCATGTTTGGTCTCTATATAGATGTGAGCACTTGAAGTTGGCCTATCAAACTTTAGGCTACATTATGAACACCCTAAAATGAGTTTGAACCAAAAACGACCCCTCTATGTAGTTCCTTTATAATCCAATGGATCTTAGAGACTTTAGACCTTTCCCTAAAGGTCATAAAATGGATTGGAGAGTTTCCATGGTCATTTTAATGAATTAAAACCCTTTTAGGGCTTAGGTCTAGTCTAGACTAATAGGCTTAATTGTGTTCTAGTTTTCTATGCCAACCTTTTAGTGGTTTTTAATGAATGTAAGGTCTTATCCACATTTTTCATGTTTAAAACAAAATTTCACACCATTCTATAGTATCCCAAGACTTCTAATCACACTTCCTTACCATCCACATGCCAAACCTATAACCATCTCCTTTACTGGAAGTGCCCTCTATATGAGACAAAATAGAGGGCATCTCTCCTATTTTCTCAAGAAAAATAAGGATATGAGAGGTTATATTAGGTATTAGAGATTATTTTTACCAAATTTCAAGTCTTGGTAACATCTGAAAAACCCTCAACATCATAATTCCCCAAGATAGACTTCCAAGACTGATGACTATCTACATGGTTTAGAAACCTCAGGTCTATGACTGTAGGTTGGTGTTAATCCTTATTGAGAGAATATTTGAATGAATTATTACAACTATAAGAGTGGTGTTATCATGATAAATTCATCATACATCTGTGATATAGGAATTTGACTCAAGAGAGGATGGCTAGTATGGTGTTAGTTCCAAAATGAAAATAAAATGAAAGAAACACTCTAGCTTGTATAACATCTCTAGGCCTAGACACCAGGGAGAGCTTAGTTAAAAAACATTAATAAAACACACAACTAAAATTCAAAAGAAACCTCTTTTAACTTCCTTTTATGCTCCAAAATGCTTGTTGTAGTGGCTTACTCGACTTGTGCTCATGAAGTCCTTGGCTACTTCCATCTCTCCTTGACACCTTTGGCTTATGGCTTGGTTTGGATTAGAATAAATTTGGCATGGTAACACTAGATGTAATGGATCCTTTAAGATATTTTTGCATTATAACTTTTCACCAAAATAGCTAAAATATGATGTTCATGGCCTCTCTATTTATAGATTTTTGAGAATGTCTAGAATCAACCTGAATCGTCCATCTCAAGATTGAGATGTGTGGTTAAGGATTAATCCAATTTTTGGAATTAATTTTTTGATTATCCTCATCATTAAATCATAATAATGGGTAACTAAGAGGCATGGAGGGCATCATGTAAGGCATTGATGAGGCATGGATGACATGAACCCTGATATTTGTGGCATTTATGGCCTAGGGATGCCTTCCCAAGAAATAAGGTCAACTGATGATGTAGATATTCAATATTTATTTATAAAAATAAGTATTCAACAAGTTTCCATGGAATTATTAATTAGGCCTTGATTTGGGTTAATTATCTCTTAAACATGATTAAACACTTTGTGCACAAATTACTCAGATTGAATATAATGCCTTGTTATTGGTCCAAAATTTGACTGTATTAGAATTAGAAGGAAATGTTAGATGCATTATAATCATATTACCATTTAGGATTATACAAATAAAAAATAACAAAGACACGCATCTTGTGTAAAATATTTGATAGGAAAGAGCAATCCAGAGCATGTGGGCATAAAATTAGCATTTTGACTCAAACTAATCTGATCAAAGTTAGTTGGCCCATAAATTACATTGCCCCATTTAGTGATACTCTGGCCAAAATTAGTAATTTAATATGTCAATTTCACATCATTTATCATGTTTTAGTGTGTTTAGGCCAAATTGTGCATTTTAAGTGGAAATTGGTCAAAAGCCTTGTTGAAGGTTATTGGTGGCTAGTTTTTTGTGTCTATAGTTTGCCCCTATTGGGAAGGCATTGCAAGTTATAATCACAATAACATATTTTCAAAGAGTGAAAAAATCTTGTATGCCTATAACTACAATGATGATAAACTAACTATATGATGCCCCCTCGAGGGAATGATTGGCAAAAGCAGGTTAGCAAACAGTCCTTCAAAAAGAAGTGAAACTAGGTGACCAAAGAAAGGAAAGGTGATAGGGTGAAAACATAATGATATTGAAAAAGTAGTAAAAATAACTAAGAATGCAAGTGGGATAGTGCACAATGGTTTTCCCAAAGGTGGTTATAAGCATTGTACCTTAATAGTTGCAACATGGTGTGATAACACAATGATTTGCCCAAAGGCAATTGTAATCATTGAGAAGATGGAGTTGCCCCAGTTAAGATAGAAAAACAAGATAATAACATGCCCCTATATGGGTATAAAAATTAAAGTTGTGAAAACACAATGATTTTCCCAAAGGTGATTATAATCATTGAGAAATGTAGGTGGGACAATATACAATGGTTTGCCAAAAGGTGGTTATAATCATTGGACCCTGATTATGGCAAACATGATAAACTTGGCCAAGGATGATGATAACTTAACACAGATGGTAACGATGAATTAGAACAACCTACTATTAGGGAGATGCTTGTTTGAACTAATAAAGATTAAAATTATTTTATGGTTAATTACTCTATTTGGGATATGATTGGGATTGAATTGGGATGTTGGTGCCGAAGAGAGGCCACCATTGTTGAATAGACTTCTTGAAGCTGAGGTTTGTTATAGCATGTATTGATAGGCATGATGGTATAACATCATCAGGACTTGGTTGAAATATATATAAGGATTAACTCCTAAAATCCAATACTCAATAGAAAACAATGCACTAATAATAGAAACATTGATGACAATGTAAACATATGAATATTGATGGATTCAAGTATAAGTGTGGGTAAGGAATCACCCAATGAACACACATAAAATGAATCAAGGCAAAAGTGTTAAAATCAAACAAATAGGTAGACAAACAAACAAAAATAAGTAGAAACAAACAAATAAATAATGCAATAGAAACCCTATGAACATTGCCCCTAGAAAATAGGTGACAACTTAAAAAACAAACAAAATGGGGGAATACAAGAAAAGTAAGGGGGTGGCCAAGCTATCTCCATATGCACTAGGCAAGTGGACACTACCTACATATTTCCATGGATGTAATATCTAATAAAAAAATTTAGGCCAAATTTAGTTCTCCCAGGGAATGGGAAGAATGTGATAACTAAGGAAAACAAACAAAATGGATGTGATAGAAGAAGATAAATGGTCTTGTAAAATGGAAAGTACATGAGAGAAAAGTCCAAAAAGGATGGGGAAACTAAATGACAAGTGATTTCCTTGTAACTTAGTAAGAGTTCATAGAATCCTTAAGGCAAAGAAGTGGTTAATGTTTTTGTTCTTATCTAATATTTTTTAAATCTTTTTAGATTTTTTTGAAGTATCTCAACTTGATCGAGAATGGAGAAAAACTAAATGGTTCAATCTCACAAAATGGTGAGAGCGAGGCTTAGGTTGCTCACAAAATACTGAGAGCATGGCTTAGGTTGCTCACAAAATGGTAAGAGCGTGGCTTAGGTTGCTCATAAATTGGCAAGAGTGTGGCTTAGGTTACTCATAAAATGGTGAGAGCGTGGCTTGGGTTAATCATAAAATGGTGAGAGAATGGCTTAGGTTGCTCACAAAATGGTGAGAACATGGCTTAGATTACTTGAAAAATGGTGAGAGCATTGCTAAAGTTGCTCATAAAATAGTGAGAGTGTGGATTAAGTTGCTCAAAAAATAATGAGAGCATGGCTTAGTGTGATTGAGTTGACCTCAATAGGTATTGAGCACTACCTACATAGTCCTAGAGTAGGACCTCAAGTCACTAAAGTTCTAACCTTATAGTGGAGGAATTCGATGAGTGTATCAGTCAATTTAAAAAAAATAGGCATAGTTGGTAAAAAGGCATAGCGTGGCATAATAAGTGGCAAGTTGGTATGTAAAGGCTTAATGTTACCCCTAGTTTACCCATAGGCAGTTATAACTAGGACACAACAACATAGATCAATGGTACTAATTTTCTCAAAGGTGGTTATAATTAGTAGCAAGACCGATGGTAAGAAAGGCATAACAAACAAAGGATGAAGCTACCAAAACTTCTATCACATTATCCCAAAATACAATCTCTATTTGAATTAATTGAACCAATTGATGAAATTGATTAGATACCTTGATGCTGAAACTATGTAATGAATGGAAAAAACCAAAGTCAAATGGGCTAGGCTTTAGACCATACTAGGTCAATAAAATGGAAGCAAAAAGTGGATATGATGAAGATAATAGATAAGGATGGTATTTGTACAAATAATAATAGTGATAAAATGGTAAGAGGGTTTCCCTCAGGTGATGGGGTAAATGGTTGGGGTCTATAATAATGGTAAATAGGCATATATAACAATGCCAATGGCATAACAGTATGGTACATGTTTTTGGCTTGGGTGTGGTTTTTGATTCTATTGTTACTATTGATTGGGAGATGCACATCTTAATCAACAAATGATACAAATAGAATACTTGATCAGGTTAATTACTAGCCCACACCTCATTTGAATAATTGCTCTATCAAGAACTTGATATAGATCTGGTTATCAAGAATGCTTTTGTGATCTTTATTGGTCATTAATTCTAATTCCTTCAAATGTCAAGATAAGGTATCTTTGTAGCATATGCAAAGAAAAGTGAAATCATGGATGGTAAACAAGGATAAAATTTGGATGATAGGTTTGTTTATGAAATGGAATAGAAAATGATAATGGAATGTATAATGGTGGGGAAACAAGTGAAGATTGGGACTTTTAGTCACCCATAATGTTGTTTATGCTAGATTCAACATAATTTTGGTTGTGGCAGGTTTGAAGACTTGTTCTCTTGATAGGACCACTATACATTTTTTTTTTTTGATCTTGAAAGTAACTACCATCTGATTAGGCTATAGATACAAAGCTATTTTTATTTGATCTTTGATTTTGTCTTCATCAAGTAGTGAAGAACTTTTGTGCTTAGCTATTGGTGCCTCAAAGAGGTTTTCACCAATGAAGTTGTCTTGATTTTCCCATAGTGCCTTTGAGAAGGTTTCACTAAGGAATGTTGACTTTTGACTTTTATTATCTTCTAGTGCTTTTGAAAAAGTTTCACTAGATGATGCTGAGTTCTGACTTTGATTAGCCCATAGCACCTCTAAAAAGGTTTCACTAGGAGAGTGTTCTTCTACTATATGAATATGGTCTTATCCTCCTTGTTATTCTTTAACTAATATGTCACCATGGATGTAGTTCAATAAAGTGTGATTCTGTTAATCCCAATTCACACTTGTGGGAGATGGAATGTCAATGATATGGCTATTTTAGTTGATGTTAATGGCTTGTGAAATGGTAATGGAATGGGGAGAGGGTGCATAATCCTTGTAGAAGACATTAGGATAACTTGTGTCAAATATGAATTACTCATCCTCAAAAACTATAGAAGGATCACAAATATATTCAAATTGATCTATAAGACATGCATAACCAATGTTGTAACAACCATAAACATATTCTTCTTTTGAATCCAATTCTAACTCAAAGGACTCTGAATCTAATGTTGAGACTGATGTTGATTATGATTCTAATGCTAAATTTGATGTTAGTTCAAGAATATAATGTGACTCTAACTATGATTCTTCATCTGATGAGTATTCTATTATAATTATGTCTTATTGAATATTTGGTATTGGATAAGTAATAGCCTTTGATGGCATAATGGGCTCCAAAAAAATTGGTTTGTCAAAGTGAGACTTCTCTAGGATGGGAAAAAGGTCAAGATATAACTCCTCTTAGATTGGTTTGTCAATAGGTAGCTCTTGAAAAATAGGCACATAGTCGAGGTAGTGATTTGCCCAAAGGTGGTTATAATCATTAAAAAGTGACTTAGCAAAGACTGGCTCATCAAAGTGAGACTTCTTGACAATTGGGATAGGATCAATAGGTGATTCATCAGAGGCTAAATTATCACAAATGGTTGGTTCAACAAAAACATCTCATATTGGTTGGTTCTCTTAGCCTTAGTTTTTAATGAGTTGGAAAATACTAGTTTTGAACACAACTTGGTCTTTGAATGATTGGATGGGTTGAGGTTTGGATGGGATTGGTACTAGATGAGGAATGACTTGTGGCTGGATAATGGTAGGTCATTGGGGAGCATGATTTATCACATGAGAAAAATGATGAAGTTATGATATGGTAACAATAGGGTGGTGTGGAGCTTGATTGCCTACATAAGCCAAAGGACTAGGTCCTGAAATGATGAATGGGTATTGTGGAGCTTAATTTCTCACATAAGCTAAAGGACTAAGTCTAGGAATGGTAATGATATTCCTTGGATATTATAGATATTGATAGCTTGTATAATCCAAATGAGGGTTTGGGGTAGCTAATGATTAGATAAAAAAAGGACATCGTGAAACTTGATTGCTTACACAAGCAAAAGCATCCAAGTCTTCCTCATAAACCATATCATCCCAGTTTTGAGTTGGATCATAAGCTGGTTCTTGACTATGTTCTATGTACTAATTATTGTAAAGAGGGTATGTATCTATATCCCAAACAACATTATCTATAGTTGGGTCTTCAAATTCCTCCTCACAAGCCTCTTCATACCAATCAAGGTCTCAAGTTAGATCACATGTTGTTTCATGACTTTATTACCATGAACAATTAATATGAGGTGGATAGAAATCTATCTCATAAACCATATTAGCATCTTTGGGGTCTTGACTAAAGCTATACAAGTCATTTTGTGTAGCCATTCTATCATAAGTTGGATTGTAAGTGGCTCTACCATAATTGTAGCTAGACATATCTACATAAATGATGAAAGCTCTGAAAACAAAAAGGCTTAGAGTTCTACAAACTTTTATAAATGATCCAAAGGACAAATAGTTCAAACTTGGTCTGACTTGGTTGAAGGGGTGGAGTTGTATCTCCATTGTGGTTTGAAAGTGGTGCTTTATCTCCAAAATGGTTTGTGATAATACTTGCCATAAAATAGTCTAATATCAAATGTCTAATTTCAAATTTTATATGCACAAAAGGTCAATCATCTAAATAAAAATAGGTCTTTTGTCCAAATGCAGAGTCAAAAGCTAGGCTCAAACAAACAAGCATGATAGGAATTTTGGCCAAACGGTGTCAAAATCTAGATTTGAAATAAAGGTTGACGTGATTTGATTTAATCTAGAAAGTTTGGAAACAAATTTGACATAGACTCAGCACATAGAATCAAAGATAAACATGATCAGTTGTCATAATGCATAAGATAAAAGGCTCTTTGAATAAAGACTTTGTCTTCCCAAATAAAGGCACAAATAATGATGAGGATAGGCATGAACAAACAAACCATTAATAGTTTTAAAATTTAGGTAATTTATCAATCAAAGTTATGTAACCCAAAAGAGAAAGATCTATGTATTAGCCCCATGAATTAAGGCCTAAACAGAAATCAATCAATGTTTGAATCCAAACTTGACAAGGTTAATTGAAAACTCAACATTGAAAATTAGGATTTGACCAAATAGGCTAGAAAATACTGGACAACATGACAACACAAGACAATAATCCAAATGGTATACATGACATGGTTTGAAACAAATAGTTTTTGATACAAGATAAACTAGTTTTGAAACAATTTGAGTAGCTTAATAGCATAAACATGCTCGAATGATGTGATAAATGCTATGTTTCAAAAGAAATCAAAGGCACAAATGGTTTGAACATGATTTGGGCAACATAACACTACCCTCCTCAACTCAAATGACATACAAAAAAGTTTAGAAAAAATTTCAAGGCACAAGTGTGGTGTAAAATGACCAACATAACACCTCTTTAGACAAAAAAGTGACATACAGACAAATTAGTTTTTATATGGCTTATAAACAAACAAACAAGTTTTGGTCTCAAAAACACCAAGATAATGGCCAAAATACAATAAGTGTAATTTTCCAAATACTAAGAAGGGTATGAAAAAATGGTGTTGACTAAAAATAAAAAGCTTTTGAATGTTTCTAGGGGAATCAATTGCATAATTAATTTCACATCAAATGATGCAAAAGACAAGCACAAAAATTAAGTGACCATGGCATTGGCTAGTTGTAAAAAGGTATAATCTGTTTTGCAACCACTACATTTTGTTGTTCACTCAGTGTACTATAATGTCCAAATGCAGATACATCCCATGTGCAACTCCAAAGGAGTAAGTGAAGTCAATGTCGGGAGATGAAACCCTAGGTCAAAGCTTTCCTAAAGAACTCATGAGAGGTAATGATGTCCCCCTCACAAGCCAATTTTGCATAAAAATAAAGAAAGCATGAAAGTATAAATACTTTAGGGTCATTTTCAAGGTCACCCAAAATTTGAAGAGTTTTTGGGGAGTGATTTAGATGATTTTATTTCTAAGCCTTGGACTAGGCTACTTACAATAAGAATGGTACTTTTGATTCCAAGGGTTCCCTAAAGGGGGTAAATGGAAGAGCATACATGCAACATTCCTCTTTTTAGAAAACAAAAATTTAATCTAAATAACTATTTCAAACAAGAATTGACAAGTGTGTTCAATTTTAAGCCCAAAGGGAAAGTGAGGTGGTGTTCATTTGACCCCTTGGTCTTCATTTCAAACTTTGAAAACACTCACCAAAAACATCTAAATTCTTTGTTAAACACCCAAAACAAGGTTCCTAATTGATTTTTAAGCATGAAAAGGTGATTTAAACATGTTTTGAGAAAATATCAAGCTTGGTCTTGCAGCAAAATTGTTAGCATATCTTTTAGCTTTGAAGCTCTTTTTGGTTTGAAACAATGAACTTTGGAAAAATAGCTCTTGAGTCTATGTTTTTGGAAAAACACAGTGATCGACGTCGGTTATATACAACCAATGACGGTTACATTGGCTAACTAAAATCTAACTAATGTTAGTTTTGCTAACTGACATAGGTTAAGCCATGTAACTGATGTTGGTCTTACTTGCCGATGTTGGTTACTGTGTAAAACTATGGCAAACAAAAATGGTAAAATAAAGTTGGAAAATCAACTTATAAGAGTTTCAAGGGTCCAAATAAAAAATTTAGAGTTTTAAAATGATCTTATTTAGTTTTGAGATGCATCTAGTCCCACCGAGCATGCCATAATGTGATCTAGAAATTTGACTCAAGAGAGGATGGTTAGTATGGTGTTAGTTCCAAAATGAAAACAGAAAGAAAGAAACACACTAGCTAGCATAACATCTCTAGGCCTAGACACTAGGGAGAACTTAGTTAAAAAACATGAATAAACACACAACTAAAATGCAAAAGAAACCTCTTTTACCTTACTTGGATGCTCCAAAATGCTTGTTTTAGTGGCTTGCTCAGCTTGTACTCATGAAGTCCTTGGCTACCTCCATCTCTCCTTGGCACCTTTGGCTTGTGGCTTGGTTTGGCTTGGAATCAATTTGGCATGGTAACACTAGTTGAAATTGATCCTTGAAGATATTTGTGCATTATAACTTTGCACTAAAATAACTTAAAAATGATGTTTATGGCCTCTCTATTTATAGATTTTTTAGAATGTCTAGAATCAACCTAAATCATCCATCTCAAGATTGAGATGTGTGGTTGAGGAATAATCTAATTTTTGGAATTAAGTTTTTAACTATCCTCATCATGACATTAGAAGAAGGGGAAATTTAGAGGCATGGAGGGCATCATGGAAGGCATTGAGAAGGCATGGATGTCATGAATCCTGATATTTGTGGCATTTATGGCCTAGGGATGCCTTCCCAAGATATGAGGTCACCTAATGATGTAGATATTTAATATTCCTTTCTAAAAATAAGTATTAAAAAAGTTTCCATGGAATTCTTAATTAGGCCTTGATTTGGGTTAATTATCTCTTAAGCATGATTAAGCACTTTGTGCATCAATTACTCAGATTGATCAGAATGCCTTGTTATTGGTCAAAAATTTGACTGGATTGGAATTAGAAGGCAACATCAGAAGCATTGAAATCATATTCCCATTTAGGATGCTACCAATAGAAAATAACAAAGGCATGCATCTTGTGCAAATTATTTGATAGGAAACAACAATCTAGAGCATGAGAGTGTAAAATTGGCATTTTGACTCAAACTAATATGATCAAAGCTAGCTAGCCCATAAATTACATTTCACCATTTAGGGATACCCTAGCCAAAATCAGCACTTGAATATGTCAGTTTCAATCATTTAGCATGTTTTAGTGTTTTTAGGCCAAATTGTGCATTTTAGGTGGAAATTAGTTAAAAGCCTAGTTGACGGTTATCGATGGCTAGTTTAGGTGTATACAACATCTATGCTAACCTATTTATCTCACATATCTTTCATTTGCCTAGGCTAGTCTGACAACTGTGTGGACTTTGTCACCTATAGGTGATAATTAGGGAGAAGTTATGAAACCCATGTAGATGTTGAATTAGTTTTCTCCAACTCATCTGATTTATCTTGAGGTCATAGATCATCTTTACCCCAGATTTATTTAATATACATGTAGGCCATGCCTATAACCTTCCACTATTAACTCACTATAGGTTTGTATTCAAACTATAGATCTTGATTTGAGAAACCATGGGTATCATGTAGGTGTTCATAGGGACTGAGTATTGTTTTTAACCTTTATTGATCCTTATTGAGGATAATCAAAACATTCCATACCTACATTAGTTCATTTCATGATTAAAAACTATAGTTTCACTCAATACTATAGGTTACTTTAGTTTTGGTTGCTTTTATTCATCTTATCACTGTGTTTTTTGAGTGTCTCAAGTTAAAACCTTCCTAAGTTAGAAACCATTCAAACATGATCATCTCTTGATCAAGAAACCATTTTAATTTTTCAAGGCATTGCCCCTATGTTTAGGATACATGATTTAAATAATTATGCCTATCTAGACCTGAAGACATTATACTATAAGATGACTCCTTATGAGACAAGACTCCTTCTTTGGAAAGATTAACATAAATTATCCTCAATTGCAACTTTTCTAACTATGGAAATGGACATAGGTATATTTTCCATCTTGTGAATTCACCACTGTCACAATGGTACACTAAATTATCTTAGACCTAAATGAGGTCTCAAACAAGTTAAAACTTATTCATTCAATAATCCTCAAACCTTTTTTGGTTGTACTGAGACCCCTATTGGAAACTTGTAGGTGTCATTGTGTAATATAAGACTGTGTGCTAAGTTTGAAAGCTTGTCATCACCAATATATAAAATTTTGAATGGATCAATCCTATTTTTTGCATTTTGGGAGCCTTATTTCTATGTTTAAATTCTCTTTGTGTCATGAACATGACTGTTCAGGGCTCTTTTATACTTGATTTTAGGTGACAGTCACAAAGAAACCTAACTGTGTTTATGTATTGGTCTCTTCACTCCATGTAGAACAATCTTGATACCAAACCTTCAAAGGACCTGTTATCACTTAGATTTTCACCCTTTGAGGATATGGAAAGGCTCTCCTCATCCAAGTGACATAATGGAATCACCTCTAGGCTTGTGGGTAGCAAAAGGAATGAGGTGAGTCTCTAGATCGGGCTAGTTCCCTTGATATACCACTTAGGATAAAAACTACAACTAAATTTAGGGGGTGAAAAGGGAGAAATAAACTAAAATCAAAGATAAAATAATGGAGGTGATACACCAAATTGACTGATGACTTCCAATCATATGTATGCTACACTTGAGACCAAGCAAAAAACTGAACATACACTTTGCCAATCTATAACTTCTCACATCAATGTTACATTATGAGGTCAAGATGGAGATATAGGCTAGGAGGACTAGACAAAAGGCTTTGAATGGCACTAATGAAGAGAAAAACTCACTTAATCCTTGACATATCTCAAAACACTTCACATGCCCTGCAAGAAGTTTTTCAACTACAAATAGGTTGTAAGAATGAGCTAACATGCTAAGGAAACAAGAGTGTCAGTTAAGAAAAATAAATAATTCAAATGAAAAACAATATCAGAATTCATGGAATAGGTAAAAATTAGTCATTTAATTGATCAAAAGGTATAACAATGAGTAGGGCTTTGCCATACTTAGGTGGAACATCCATACAAATCCAAAATGGCTAGCTCTTATAGAGCTTGAGAGAGAGAGAGAGAAGAAGAGAAGTCAAAGGGTCACAAGGACACTTTTAAAGATAATAAAATAATTTATCCATGCATTTATAAAATTATATGGGTCAAACCATGCAAGTTCATGAAGTAAAAATGTCAATCCAAGTCATCAAAGTCTTGTAAAGTGGTACAAAACTCCTCATTCTAGCTTAGAAAAAATGCCTACATGATTGGACCCATTTTAAAATCCTATAAATGATGAGGAGATAAAAAATTATTAGAATGGAATGGGATGATATCAAACATGCCTCTCCATGCATTAGTTGCATGCCTGGTCCTCTTGAAACCTTTGAAAGTGAGCCATCATCATCTGTAATCTAAAAAGAACCTCTTTCATGCACCCTTCCCACTTGGTTCAGAATTTGGATTTATTTTTCCATAATTTTTTTTAAAATTTATTGGGTGACATGTTTCAAGGCCCTCCATGGCCCTAGAAGCATCAAGAAAACCTTAAAAAGAGCTCACTTGAAGTTTTCCATCTTCTTCACTAGCTTGTCTAATATACCAGATTTGATTGGCTGAGTTGAAGTCTATTATTCTAACCTTTTGGAGTTGTTTCAAGTAATATATTGAACATAGGTAATTATAAAAATTCTAAATATTCTTCCAAATCTTTATTTCATATTCAAACTCTTCCTATAGCCTATAAAACACAAAAATGGTCAAAATAACATGTTTATACCCCCATCCATACAAGTCTGTACAAATATATGGAATTTTAGGGAGATTTAGAGAGTAATATTAAATATATAATATTTTTTATAGGAAAAATATCTCACTATATTTCATCTCCAACTTCATTTTCACAAACTAGTTGCTAGGGAGGGTTTGCAAGGGTTTTAACTTGTTTTCACTCTTAAGGTTGGTTCATAAAAACCTGACATCCAACTTGCCAAAAAATTTCAAAAAATAATTTTAAAATACATCCCTAAACATCCCTAAAATTATTATATTACCATGAAATGCCTCATGCAAGATGTGAGCTTTCAAAACTAGGTTATCGAACTTGTTTCCTTGTTGCCTACATGCCTGCGTTGTCTCGAGGTATAAAAATGGATTCTTGATGCTTTATTTTCATAATATAAGATTTAAGACCTCATATATGACCAAAAAATCATTTTGAAATAGTTTTCAAATCATGTTTAATGCCATAATTATGAATGATTTCCTCTTTGCTCATTAGGCCTCATCTTTGCCTAGTAGCCTTACCTGTACCTTTGGACATAGAATATATTTTAATGGTTTTTTGTTATTTAAAATATATAAAACATGATTTTAATAATCCCATACACATGATAAAATAATGTGGAAATCACTCATAGGATTAGAAGTGTCCTTGTTCTCTTATTCATCTTATAGGCCCTGAAATGCCTATCATGCATGACTGCAACCTTTGTAGTTTAGGCTAACCTATTTGGTTTCCCATGTTATTTATTGGTTTCCCATGTTTTTATGGGTATTATTAAACTTCAAAAATCACTTTAAATGTCTAAAAAACTTCTTATTCAACTTCTTATTAATTTATTTATCACCCTCCTTAAAAAATGTAGGGTTCTTGCTCCTCAAGAGTGCTCTGCCTCTGAGATAGAATACAGGGGTGTTACCCTATATTATCATAAACACCAAGTATTGGATGGGATTATCCAAGTGTTAAGGATGATTTTTATAAAAATTGAGTTCGTAATTGTATGATCTGACCCTTCAAAAACACAAATTTCAAGACTAGTTTTTCTAAGAGTAGACTGTGTAGGGTTTGCTTGTTTTAAGTCCTTCCTTTGATTATATCACATGTTGAAAATGTTATAGAGGAATTAAATATCATTATGGATGTGTTTAAATAATTTTAGTGTGACCAACCTCCCATTTATATTTTACATGCATGTTGGATAATGGGGATGATCTGCCTGACTATGTTGCTTGATTAGTTACCCCTACTGTAGGTGAGAGTCACCTCCTATAGGAAATCATGCATTTTTTATCTTGATATATTGTTTATAGATCCTTTTTATCCCCATAAAATCATTTCATACACTATAAACCTTCCTAAGTCACTCCTCAACAAATTTACCTTCCTACCCTCACATGACTATATTGTATACCTTAACTATGAGTGCATACAGGGGCCTGAGAGGCTAATATAGGCCTATCTCATCATTTAAAAAATATAGGGAAGTGTTATAAAACCTTCTTAAATGTGTAAAATATATCATTTATTTTACACATACCTTATACCTTATGGAAAAAGTCTTTCCTTGTGCACTATCTATCTACAATCACTACCAACTGAGCTTTGTTCTAAGGTTTGTAGGTGTGTATTTGACCTCTTGGGCCTGAAACAGGATACTAGGAGACTATCCATTATAATTTAAGTCACAAAAACTTTTATTAAACTTTCACCCACCTTGTATGTTTCAAACATCACTAAGACACCAAACTAGGTCACTGTTTTGTTGACTGGCTGTAGGTGGATTTTTCTATACAAAGGATACTTGTAGGTGTCTATGAGGATTGAAATGCTACATTTAAATATCATAATGGTGATATTAATACCTTTGGAATATAATTTGAAACATTAAAACCTATATATATATATATATATATATATATATATATATATATATATATATATATATATGAGAATATTCTTAGTGTTTCTCTTTTGATTGCAAATACTATTCAAATTGCCAAAGACTATAGATGTTACTACAGAGGTTTCAGTGTTTTTGGAGGTACCTTTAGGCCTATTGAAAACCACATTCACTTTATATTCTGCCCTTAAAACTTGGGAAGGGTATTTTACATGACAAGGGATGTCAGTTAGGGTCATTATAAATCATCCAAAGTTCATGTGGCCATGTCTGATGCTATTTAAGGAAACCTCAAGACCTCTGTTTGCCCAGTTTAGGGATTGTGCACGTAAATTTAGTCATAATCATTTTGGAATCACTCTAAACCCTATTTTTTCATGTATAAATTAAAATATACATGTTATGATATATATATGGATAATTATGACTTCAAACATGGTTCTTATATAAATTTATCTATCAATGACCTTAGTCTTTTACTGACACCTGTAGGTGTGCATTTTTATATCTACAATTAATGAGAAAATATAAATAGTGTACAAGAAAAAATGTTCATGATGAGTTAAAACCTTAATAATTCATTAAAATATACTCCATTAATTCTTATAAAATTAAAACATTTAACCATTCTTCTATCTCAGCATGATGTCAACACATGGCCCTATGGGTGTGTATTGGGGTTGTTATATAGGCAAGGTATGAAGTTAGAGCAAAAAATGTTTGTGAAAATACCTATAAACACTTAAAATATAATTTTTATCCTTAATATTCATTATATTCATCAAGAAACACTTGTAACTAGCTTCAACAAGTACTCCCCAACATGAAAAACACTTGCATATACATTGAATACAATAGACAGGGGCACCTCATGACTGAGTTAACATAGTGTATGAGCTTTGTGACTACAATTTCATAATTTACAAACATCCATATGAAATATCTTAAAATAGTTATGTCTTGATAAATATGATACAACTTAATTACAACCTCATAGATAGGATGGATAAGCTCATACTCATGACTAGAACTGAAAATGTGCAAAGAGTCGACAATGGAGAAAAACAAGCTTGAGAGCAAATCAAGAGGTAACATGATGAAAAAAAACATGAAATAAGGTGATATTATGGTCTAGATAATTTTTGAACACCATTTATTATCTATATGAAACCTCTAAAAGAGAGAGATATGTAGCAAACAGAAGTACTCCAATTGAAACTGCTCATGATGACATCCTCTTGTAAAGTGACTTAGATTGCTCATTCAAACACCATGAAAGATGAAACTAAGAGTGGAAACCATGTGTGAATAAAGTATACATTATTTTGAGATAACATCACCATTTGGTTCATATGAATTTGGCATAAATTGAGCAAAACCTATAAGGTGTAGGAAATAGCTAGTAAAACTACATAATCAACTTGTTAGCAATGGTTCATAAATCATGGTTGACCAATATTATATATATATATATATATATATATATATATATATATATATATATATATATATATATATATATATATATATATATATTAAAATTAAGGTATATTAGTGTAATATTATCTCCCATAAGAATTTTCCTTAAACTTCCTGTGCTATTCATACCAAACAAAAACCTTAGTGTCACTTTTGTGTGTGTAGAAGAGCAAAAATTGAGAAAAACAATTTTAGCTCAATTTTAATACTTAAAAAGAAACTTAAGCATGAAAATGAGTGTAATGAATATTAAAAGGCCTCCAAAGATCATTTTACATGTGGCACACTTCCCTATGTGCTATATAAGTGCCATTTTCCTCTTTTTTATCTTGTTTTTACAATGTTAGTTATGGAACCTACCATTTTATGATGTCACTGACATAATTGACATGGAAATAGGATACCTGGGCACCTTGGGAACCATGCCACTTGCATTTATGACCCCTAAATACACATTTAATGACTCAAAATGATAAATAAACTAATATGACTAAGATCAAACATAATATAGCATTAAATGACATTAAAAGACTTATAAAGAACCTCATGACAATATATAACACCCCCTTATTGACCTAAAAATCTAAGTTTCTACCTATAGGTGCCCCAATTTGACTAAAAATTCAAATTTGGTCAACAAATTGGTGACTCATAGGGGTAGTATACCTGATATACGAACTAGACCAATAGCCTTATTAGTACATTAGGATTATGGAGTCATATAAGGGCTAAGACAAACAAGAAAACTTTGACCATTAACCACAAACCTTTGATCAAGACAAGAGTAATGACTACCTTAACCACACAAAGGAAAGGACACACACAATAAAGAAATCAAACAAAAAAGACACATATGCTCAAAGCACTTAAAAAAAGAAAAGAACAAACTACTATGTACAACTAGGAATGTGAGAATACCTCCCTTTTGGATCAAAAAGGAAGTTTGAAGTATCACCTCCTTTATGAGATAGAACATGGTGCAAGACATGTTGCTCTCTAGATTGGATGTCTTATGGATTAGACTTATTCTTTATCACTTTAATTACCATACTCTCAAGTATACAATCTTCAAAGAAGTCTATAATTTATAAGTATTCCTCTTGCATCCAAACATCTTCAACATTATCATGTATATCCTCAATTTCAACTGTAAATGATGATTCAAAAAGGCATATCTTCTTGTCTTCCATAGTGTTCTCAATAAGATTAGGCTTCTTCTCAACTGTAAACTCTTCTAGCTCATCAAGTATCTTTTCAAACTCTATCCAATCTTGATCATTATCTTTCATGGAAACCTTTACTTTAACCTTGTCATATGCTTGACCTTCCACTTGGAAAAGCTCTTCAAGTTCTTGAAGTAACTCCATTTGCAGTTGCCAATCATCCTTCTCCTCTTTGTCATCTAGAACAACTTTCTATTTCATCTTATATTTTTTATGTATGATGTCATCAAGATGGTGTTCTTAAAGTTTCATTACATCATCAAGTGGATTTATGATAGCTAGTTTTTGATTAGGAGAAAAAACACCATCTTTATGTTTGATTTCACACTCAAGATTATGTCCACTAGACTCATTTACAAGATTGTCATCATTTATGCAATATTTTGGAGAAGGAGAAGATTTAAAAAACTCATCAAAATATTTTCATATGACACTGAACTTCTATCATAGATCTTCTTCCTCATGATCATCTTCAAGAACTACTTATTCTACTTTGGCCTCATGAAACTCTCCTAGGACTGCCACTTCTTGAAAGATGAATTGAAAATATTTTCCATCCTTGATAATACATTCCAAATAATGATTATTATGACCATATATAGCCTTTTGATTAGATTTATAATCTTCTTCAAGGGATTCAAGATATTCCATCTCCTTCTCCTTCATGGTGATGCCTAGACTAGGCATTTTGAAATCACATGGTCTAGCCCAATGAGGGTGCCAAGGAGGTAGGTTTTCTTAAAAAAAGAGATCTCTTTCTTTGTCAAATATATGGTATACCTTAGGTTCCCATACCATAGGTCCATAAATTCAAATGGTGATAAGGTAAGGACAAGATGAGCTAGTTGGTGGGGGTAGTATATAGAACTCAAAATTAGGTTGAGGGTTAAATGTAGGGGTTTTTCCATGGATGCACATTCCTTCAAACATATAGACATTAGATATTAGATTATCATTTTGTTCACCAAGAGGATTACCTATGGTTATTTATTCCTCACAATCATTGAATAGAGTCTCTTGATTATCCATGAATTTAATTTTTTCTTCTTTACTTGATTATCTCAAAATAGGTTCCTCTTTGAGAAGGAATGAAGTGAAGGCTTGATGGATAGGCTCATGGATTTGAGGTGAAGGAGTTGGAGTATGAGATGTAGTGGAAGGTGAAGGGGTTGGAGATGGAGTGTGAGATGAAAGAGAAGGCTTATGAATGGGTTTGGAAAAGAGGAAATCACTAGTGAGTTCTAATGGAAGTGAATTCTTGGGCTACTTAGAAGGAGTAACTTCAACATGAGTAGGAGCTATATTTTTCCAATGATATCATTATGTGCACTCCATATGAACCTCTTCTTTCATATGAAAATACTAATAGGAATACTCTTGAGGATGATAGGAATCATGGAATGAATGATGTGGCTCATATTGAGGCTAATAAAAGGGTGTTGTTTGGTAGCCATTCTCATAGGATTGTCCAATAGCATGGTGTCCATATGGAGAGGGAAATGAAGGATTATAGGACTGCCATGGCTCATGCGGATATTGAGGGGTAAGGTATGGTTCATGTCAAGGATGATTTTAGTATTGATATGCTTCATGAAAAGGTTGATTATAGTCACACCAAGGCTTATTGAGAACTTGTTCACATTGGTGGAGAATGGCAGAAGCTTAGAAAGTTTCACCAAATTGTAAGAAACAAAATTCAAATCTAAGATCAGCCATGAAAATTCACTAGGAAGTAAGAACAAAGAAAATTATATAAAAAATATTCAAATGGAATACCTAGGCTGCTTGATTAGCTAATGTTTCTTTGAAGTCACCATTGCTACTTGAAAAGATGCCTACAAAGGCTGATTGTTGAGAGATAACACCAAAAATATCTTAATATCTTGCAATAAGAGTCCTACTGGGCATGCCAAAAACTATTTTCACTTGTATTTTTTCACTTTGAGGAGATGAAAAGGATCTCCTCATCTAAGTGGCACAATGGAATCACATCTAGGCTTGTAGGCAGCCTAGGGAATGAGGTGAGTCTCTAAATAGGGCTAACTCCCTTGATGTACCACTTTAGATTAAATATACAACTAAATTTGGCAAGGGGGAAGGGAGAAATAAATTGAAATAAAAGATAAAATAATAAAGGTGATACACCAAATTTATTGATGAATTCCAATCATATGTATGCACACTTGAGACCAAGCAATAAACCAAACATATACTTTTCCAATCTACAACTTCTCACATCAATGTTACATTATGAGATCATGATGAACATATATGATAGGAGGAATAGCTAAGAGGCCTTGAATGGCACTAATGAAGATAAAAACTCACTTAATCCTTGACATATATTGAAACACTTCACATTCCCTATAAGAAGAAGTTTTCCAACTGCAAATAGGTTGCAATAATATGCTAACATGCTAAGGAAACAAGAGTGTCACTTAAGAAAAATAAATCATTAAAATGAAACACACTATTAATAGTCATAAAAGAGGTAAAAATTAATTTTTTCATTGATCAAAATTTATTAAAATGATTAGGGCTTCACCATACTCAGGTGGAACATCCATATAAAACTAAAATGGCTAGCTCTTATAGAGCTCGAGAGAGAGAGAGAGAAGAAGAAAAGTCCAAGGGTCACAATGACACTTTTCAAGATGATAAAAAATTTATCCATGCATGAGAAAATTATATGGTTTTAACCATGAAATTTCATGAATTACAAATGTTAATCCAATTCATCAAAGTCTTGTAAAGTGGCACAAAACTCCTCATTCTAGCTCAAAAAATTGCCTACATGATTAGACCTATTTGAACATCCTATAACTGAGGAGGAGCATTAAAAATTGTTATAATAGAATGGGAGGATATTAAACATGTCTCTTCATAAATTTTTTTCATGATTGGTCCTCTAATAACCTCTAAAAGTGAGCCATCATCATTTTTAGTCCAAAAAGAACCCCTTTCATGTACCCTACCCACTTGGCTCCCAATTTGGCTTTAGTTTTCCATGAAAATATATACAAGGTAGTGGGTGAATTATTTAAAATCCCTCCATGTCCCTAGAAGTTTTAGGAACACATTAAAAATAGATCACTTGAATTTTTCTATCTTCTTCACTAGCTTGTCCAATATGCCAGATTTGACTGGCTGAGTTGAAGTCTCTTTTTTGAACCCTTAAGAGTTGTTTCAGGAAATATAGTGACCATAGGGAGTTGTAAGACATTTAAATCTTCCCAAAAACTTTATTTAATCTTAAAAATCTTCCTGTAGCCTACACAACATAAAAAATGGTAAAAATATCCTATTTCTACCCCCATCCGTACAATTCCATACAAATAGATGGCATGTGAGGGAGACTGAGAGAGTCCTCTTCAACATTCGATCCTTTTTCTGGGTAAGCCAGCTCATTATATTTCATCTCCAAATTCATTTTTACAAATTGGTTGCTAGGGAGGGTTTACAAGGGTTTTATCTTATTTTCAATCTTAAGGTTGGTTCATAAAAATCTAACGTCCAACCTACCAAAAATTTTCACAAAATCATTTTTCAAGACCTCTCTCAACATCCTTGAAATTCTCAGATTCCCATGGAAGGCCCCATGCAAGATATGAGATTCCAAAACTAGGTTATCAAACTTGTTTTCTGCATGCTTGAGTTATCTTGAGGTCTAAAAATGGATTCTTGATGCTTTCTTTGCATAATATAAGCTTCAACACCTCATATATGACCCCAAAAGCATGTTATAATAGGTTTCAAAAATTGCGCGTGTATACATGGGCTTGAGAGGCTAAGATATGCCTATCTCATCATTGTAAAAATCCATAGAGTTATTCTCAAACCTTATTCAATGTGTCAAATCTATCATTTATTTTACATATACCTTAGATCTTATGGAAAAAGTCTTTCCTTGTTCACTGTCTATCTATAGTCACTACTGACTGAGTTTTGTTCTAAGGCCTGTAGGTGTGTATTTGACCTCTTGGGCCTGAAACATGATAATAGGAGACTCTCCCTTCTACTTGAAGTCATAAAACCTTTGATTACACTTTCTCCCACCTTGGATGTCTTTAAACATCACTAAGACATCAAACTAGGTCACTATTTTGTTGACTAGTTATAGGTGGATTTTTTCATATAAAGGATAATTGTAGGTGTCTATGAGGATTGAATGCTACATTTAAAGATCATACTAGTGATATTAATACCATTGGCATATAATTTTAACCATTGAAACCTTATATCTATGAAAATATGCTTAGTGTTTCTCTTTTGATTGCAAATACTATTCAAACTACCAAATATTGTAGATGTTACTATAGAGGTTTTAGTGTTTTTAGAGGTACCTTTAGGCCTTTTGAAAACCATCTTCACTTTATAATCTGCCCTTACAACTTGTTAATGGTATTTTCCATGCCAAGGACTATTAGTCAGGGTAATTATAAAGCATCCAAAGTTCATGTGGCCATGTATGATGTTAATAAAGGAAACCTCATGACCTCTATTTGCTCAATTTAGGGATCATGGACCTAAACTTAGTCATCATCCCTTTGGAATCACTCTCAAGCCTATTTAGTCATGTAGAAATTAAAATATGCATGTTAGGATATTTGTATCTCTTTAGGAATCCAAACATTATTCTTACTTATCCAAATTCATCCATTAAGGACCTCAGTCTTTTGCTGACACCTGTAGGTGTCCATTTCTATAGCTACAATTAATGAACAAATCTAAATAGTGTGCAAGCTAAAAGGTTCATAATAAATTCAAACCTTCATAATTCATTCAAATGGATTCATATAATTCTTGTAAAATTTAAACATTTACCCATCCTTATATCTCAACATGATGTTAGCACATGGCCTTGTGGGTGTGTATTGAGGTTGTTATACATGCAAGGTATGAAGTTAGAGCAAAAAATGTTTGTGAAAAGCCAAAAAAACACTTCAAATACACTTGTTAGCCTTCATATTCATGATATTAATCAATAATTACTTTTAACAAGATTCAAAAAGTACTCCCCAACATGAAAAACACTTACATATACATTGAATATGATAAATAGGGGCACCTCATATCTGAGGTAGCATAGTGTATGAGCTTTGTGACTACAATTACATCATTTATTAACATCCATGTGAACTCTATTAAAATATTTATGTCTCGAACAAGATGATACAACTTCTTTATAACCTAATAGATAGTATGGGCAAGCTCATACTCATGAATGGAACTGAAAATGTGCAAAGAGTTGACAATGGAGAGAAACAAGCTTGAGAGCAAACCAAGAGGTAACATGATGAAAAATAAACATGAGAGGAGGTGATATTATGGTTTATATACTTGTGGAACACCATTTACCAGCTATATGAAACCTCTAAAAGAGAGAGATACTCAGCAAATAGAAGCACTCCAACTAAAACTACTCATGATAAGATCCTCATGCAAAGTGAGTTAGATTGCTAATTAAAAGACCATGAAAGATTAGAATAAGATTGTATACCATGTGAGAATAAATTATAAATTATTTATATCCAATATAACCAACTATTTCATACATATTTGATATAAATTGAGAAAAACCTATAGGGTGTAGGAAATAACTAGTAAAACTACATAGTTAATTTGTTAGCAATGGTTCATAAATAATGGTTGAAACATATTAAATATAAATATATGAAAACAAAGGTGTAATATTTTACTATCATATCCCAAAATCATGTTTCTTGAAACTACCTATGTTGTTCGTACCAAATAAAAACTTGAGTGTCACTTTTATGTGTCTAGAAGAGAAAAAATAGAGTGGAGCAGTTTTAATCAAATTTTAATAATTCCAAAGAAAATAAAGTATTAAAATGAGAGTGATGAAGATGAAGAGGCCTCCCAAGATCCTTTTCCAAGTGGAAAACTTTCATGTGTGCCGTACAAGTGCCATTTCCCCTCTTTTTAGCTTGTTTCTACAATTTCAATTAAGGAACCTAAAATTTTATGATGTTACTAACGTAAATGACTTGGAAAATGACATATTGGACGTTTTATATGGAAATAGGACACTTGGGAACCTTGGTAACTATGCCACTTACATTTATGATCCCTAAATGCACATTTAATGATTCAAAATGATAAATAAACTAATATGACTAAGATCAAATATAATATAGCATTAAATGAATTAAACATTCTTATAAAAAACCTCATGACAATTTATAATACCCCCCTATTTACCTAAAAATCCATGTTTTTACCTATAGGTGCCCCAATTTGACTAAAAAGTCAAATTTGGTCAACAACACCACTAATCACCATGTAATGTGAGAGTGGAAAAAACATATATCCTTTGATTTGAGACTACTAAAAGAGAGATAATCTCCTACAACTAATGAAATAACTATTTGTAAACCTCAGTGTGTCTTCAACTAACAAGATGAGATGTTTTTCTCACTCCTCCTTCACACATGAAAACTAGACTAAGAATCATGTGATAAGGATGGTCATGCACTTAAAAAACATGTGAAACACTTGAATTTATCATATCAATCCAAATAAAGAAGAAACTTAAAGGCTATGGGGATGTACAAATAGATTTAAGGAGCTGACCTTCTTAAAAAAGGTTCATAGATCATAATACACCAATATTCTAACTATTTACATGAATTTGAAGTAGAAAAGTATTAATACAACCCACCAAGTTCACTTGCTCTGACTTAACTCCTAGCCATAACAAGATAAAACTGAATGACCATTTCTACTTGTCTAGGAGAGTGATAAGAAATACATAATGGTTTTTGCCATTTTTAAGTCTGTTAAATTTGATTGAGTGTGTAAATGGAATTAGGAGACCTAAATAAACAATTTTGAAGTCTTCCCATTTGCCAAAGCTACTATATAGGCCACATAACAATTGAAAATGACCACTTTGCCAAGATGATTGTGTACTTGAAATTCCTTAGCAAAGATGATCACGAAAGGTTTGCCAACTTGTTGGATGCTTTTCATGTGTCCCTAAACCTCCATTTAAGTATCTCAAGCCTTATATCAAATGGATCACTTCCCAAAACATCAAATATTCCCACCCATAGGACTATCTTTCTCTCATTTAAGGCATGTGTGCTTGAATTAGTCTTATAAAAACACTTTGGGGATGAACACATGCTTGGAGAAGCATGGATTGAGATGCGAGGGAATGGTGAAAGTGTGTATCATGTATCTTAGCCTCTTTCATAAGCCTAAAATCTCTCAAAAGTATCAAACTAGCCCAAAGCTTTCATATTATCAACACCTGTAGACTTATACATTCAAATGTAACTTATTCATGCTTAGATGCTTACTTGAAGATGATGTAAAAGGACTTATTAGACTCTTCAAGTGTTATCAAAACCTATCATTTTCATTAACAAGATTAGAAATGAATTCAGATAAGAGAAAATCAAGATGTTAAGGTTTTAAAGGGGTTTAGAGGCAACAAACTTGTTACTGATGATTCATAGAGATTTTCTCCCTAATCCCAAAAATATTAATATGGATTGGAAGGGCATAAGTATATTATCCTTCCCTTAAAATCATTTAGTATTATACTTCTTCTCTTTATGAACCAAATTCATCAAAATGACTTTTCTTCTCTTGTAAGTGGATCAATAGAGATATCAAGTAGTTTTTTCCATTTTTTGGGACCTATAACCTATGTCTGAGCATGATTTTGGGATTGATAAGCTTCAAGGAGGCTTTTCAATGTTGAAACCTATAAAATCTCATCAAATCAAGCCTTGTTTTGCTATAAAACTTGCTCATTTTCTTTGACAACTCAAAGAAGATGTTTGTAACTGATTTTTTTGACTTCAAACTACCATCTCTATGTTATAAACTAACTCATGATGCTTTGACATGTGTGTGCCAATGTACATGACATCTATTTAACATTTGGACTAGTTTTACTAAGCTTGAATCACTTTTTCAAGACACTAAAATGATTTAGACAATCACAAACATTAAACTTCAACTTTTGTAAATATATTAAATTATGCTAAAGTACCTTAAACGATGCTAAAGTCTTCATATATGACCATGTATAAGGTTAGACAACTCAAAAAAAAAATTGAACATACCATGATCAAGGGTGGATAAATTAGCCAATAGTTCAGTTGATTCATATGAGATAGATGTAAATGTGTCATTATGTATATATCATACATTGGGACATGGTATAATGTAGATATAAAAAAATTCAAATAGATTCATATATATTTTTCCTTATGCAATGCATATGTGACATATGTTATATAACTCATTATTCACATGTTATTATATTGAGTAGATCAAGTGATTGATTATGTCATTTTTTATCACATTTTGTCACCAATTTCCTCATATTGGGGTTATGAACATTGTTCATGTGCACACTATTAAAATTTACCTATTTTATGCAATGGTAAAAAAGGTCAAAGGTGACAATTTGAATCTAAAATATGTCTACATTACTTAATTCAGTCTATTGGAATTTAAATACAAGCGTAGTCTAAGGTTCCACATTTACATATGAACCTAGTTTCGATTCTACCCTTTTGCATATGGACATGGAATGAGGTTACACTTATATATATATATATAATGGTTGGGAGCTTGTTCAATGATTTTTACAAGAATATAAAAATATGAAAGGTACCTTATCCTTATGGATTGGGTCATTTGAGACTTGCAACATCTCCATTCCTCACAACACGAACATAATCCATTAGAAACACAATACCATGGATGTATTACTGTACCTTTTATTTCATTATATTTTGATTTATTATTATGATTATACTTATTTTATAAGGACACTAATCTATCTTATTATGTAAATATTTCCTCACATGTACACATGGACATTATGAAGCATTAGGGCAATCTAAAGTCTAAGCTTAAAATTTTTAATGTAGGTTTACATTCTCTTTTATCCATTTAGACCATAATTTGTTATAGAATTTAAATAATAAATTCAAGTGGGGATTGGGGGAAGGATTTTATATTCCCAAATTTGATATAAAATTTGTTTATATAACTATTTTCATGTGAATTTAAATATGTATATCACTAGTTGTGAATGAGGAGTTTTTTTGGCACATTTATCTTGGTGTTTGCTCTTTTGTTCTACTTTATTTGACTACACAATACTTTGTTAAACTATATTTTTCATTATTAAGTTTATTACAAAGATACTTGGTCATATTTTGTTAGCATTGATTTTTTACAGTTTCAGGATGGTTATGGTTTCTTCAAATTAATTCAGTTATATGAAAACACATTAAATTACCAAAAACATTCCACCATATCTTATAGGACAATTTTATGGGGCATGTCACTATTTGGGGAGCTTTATTTTAATATTTGGGTATTACTTGGTTAGATTATGCACACCAATAGTCTCCAAATTCAAAATTTAGAACACTATATATACAAATCCTTTAAGATCATTTTATAGATGGGAACAGGTTGATAAAAAAGACATATAAAGAGTACATTACATCTAAATTATTAATTAATGAAAATTTGAGGTTTATAAAGTTTAAATTAAAATTTTGTCTTTTTATTAAAATATAATAGAGGAAAAATATAATTCAGACTTAAAGTTACATGATTTAGAACATACACATGATAGTGGGATAACCACGTATAGTTTGAGCCAATTTCAAAATATCAGTTGCATAGCTAGTGCTTAGTTATTCAATAAAGACATGTTGAGATCAACTCAACCCAACCTTTTAACCCATTTTTATATTTTTTCTTGATCACAAGAGTAAAATATAAGGTTTGGATAAATATATGCAAAAAAAGATCATTTGTGTAGGTTTGGACATGATTCATTATAGAAAATACATCTACAAGCAAGAGAGCACAATTTTAAATATATATAGTTGGGTGTAGTAATCCTAAATAGATCTAGTACACAATGTACAACTTTGGTATACCCACATGTTTGTACATCACTATAAATGTCTCTAAAGGATTTCATAGTTTATTTATTGATCTAAGTTAACATTAATCAATTTAAAACTACATTTGACAATTGTAGCAAATTACAATGAAAAAAACAAAAGCTATATTTGGATAAGTGTCTCATATCCTTTAGATGCTTCTTTATTTCAATATTTATCTTATTTAATAAATCATAAATAACTTTTTTTTTTTTGCAATTATTGATATAATTTTTAGAATATAAATTCAAAGCTTTATCCTTTTTAAGACCATTAATACAAAATAAGGTAAAACAAAAAAAATCACTTCAATTCATTGCTAAGTTTTTATAGGATAAGGATATAAAAGTCTAGTTTCAATCTATTACTTCACAATAAGGTGTTCAAAATAATAAGGTGCTCAATAATATATTATAAATTTTCATTTTTAAATGTTATACTTGTTCAAGACCAAACTAGACCTTTTATAATGCTCAAACACATTCTAATATATTTATAATTATAGAGTAACTAGGTATTTAAAAGAGAAATATAGGTTTTTAAAACCTCAAATATTACAATCTTGGTGGATTTTAATCTTATACAATATGGATTATTATCTCAAATTAAAAAGAGGATCAACTCTAATTATTGATTTATTATAATGATTTCTCATTTTAGACGACTTCAAATTTTATTTAATAAATTAATATGAATTCTATGTAATAATCATGAAAAATACTTAAAGTTACTCAATGGATTAAAATTAATTATATTTTTTATTTAAAGAATAAATGTAAATCTAATTGAATATATAATTTAATAATATAAATATTTAGTAAAAAAATGTAAGAGTGAACACATTACAATGTTTGAATTATGACTAATAGTACATTCAATCCATTCAATGTTGAGAAAACTAGTAGTTTAACACAGGGAATATTTCATATGTATATTGCAACAAAATATGAAGATTACTAAAAAAATGTCTCAATTAAATTAAATTTAAATATTTATATACACTTTATCTCAAGTTATTACATATTCCATTTGGTAAAATTAAATGCAAATATCCATTTTAAAATATATTAAATCACACTCTAATCAAACACTAATGAAGTTTACAATGTCCACCTATTACATTTTAATAAAACATTAATTTCCACCACTTGGATGTAGATAATATACATATTACTTGAAAATATTCATTGATAAAATTAATAATATTTATATTATGTGATTATTAAAATGCCTATATTGAATTTAATCTTAAAACTAAATGCCTTATCCTTGACATAGACAATAAATAAATGAATAAAAATTAAACTAAAATATATCTTAATTTAATTATTAAATGAATGATAGGAATTATTTTATGTAATTAAATTATTTGGATGTTCACAATAAGGAAATAAGATATCATAAAATTACGATAAAAAAAATCATATCCATAATTTTTTTTTGACAAAAAAAGTAGAACACTTGATAATTATGACTAAACCTGCTTCTAGAGGTAACCTTCACAATAATGAAATAAAATAAGAATTAACAATATGATGATAATATGTTGAGAATTTGAATGGAGCATGAGTGGGAGAAAGAAAATCAAGGGAGAAATGGTGATGGGAATTTGTAGGTAGTTAAGGGTAGTAGGGAAGAGAGCCTGAATAATGATGTTACTAGGCTTGACAAGATAGTAGGTCAGACAGAATCATGCAGATTCACATGGGTTGAGATAGTCCAAAAGGAGAAAAAGGAGGAAAATAAGGTTTCAAAAAATATTAAAATTCCCAATATAGTGGATGCAGTTAAATTTATCCATAATAAATAAGGCTTCCACTACCTCATACTAGATACAATGGTTAATAGATCTATAACCAGGAACAATATGCGTTTGATAAGTAAATTCCTTGGTCCTCATCCAAATATAGACATTTTTAGGAAATGGGATTTGAAGAAATGTTCACCAAAGGGATGCATGGAAATATCAACCATGAACAAGGGTTTCTTCTTCATTCAGTTCAATAAATAGGAAGATTGTCTTAAAGATTTAACAGAAGGACCATGGTTTTTAGGAAATATGGGACTTTTTTTGAAAACATAGACCCCTGATTTTGATCCTCTTAAAGAATACATCAATGTCATGCCTCTTTGGATTTGTTTGCCTAGACTACCCTTATAATTTTGGGATCCATAGGTGTTAAAGGGTACTGCTAATTCAATGGGCTCCTTAATAGCCTATGATGGAGCAAAACAATCTAGATCAAGACTTACACATGCACGGTTATACATTAATGTTCTCTCTGATATTTCATCTTTTTGCATTCTAAAATGGGTATTTGGAAACAAGATATAGAATATGAGAACAATAATTATGATGTAGAAACTGCTATACTATGGGACATTTTATTCATTTTTTCTTAGAAAATGTTAAGAAAAAAAAAGTAAAACCAAATTTGGCATGGCTAGAAAAAAATATTAAACAACAAAATGATAAAATAACTACAAGAAGAAGAGAGCCATCTGAAAGCAAAATAAGTCATGATAGAAGATAATCATGATCTACATCTAGATAAGGAACTTCTACAATCCAAATATATTTAACAAGAAGTTGACAAAAGTTTACTAGAAGAGAAGAGATATCCAAAAGGAATAGAAGTTGGGATGAAAGATACTTTTGAGCTAGATCCATCCAAGGAAATTATACAATACAACCAAACAAAGTAACATATGATGCTAGGAACTAGTATGACTTAGATTCCTATTCAAGGGAAAATAAATAGTCCATTAAAAGAAGGTCAAATACATGGTACTATGGATGACATTAATGGAGAAGAAATACTTTATTTAAAGAAATAAATAAAAGTACAAGGTACATTAGATAGTAATGGGGAAGAAGTTGTAATATGTTCAATGTAATAATTAAAAATAATGAAAATAGAAGAGAATTATCTTTCAGATTAAGAAAATAAGACTTTTCAAAATAGGGATATCAAAATTCTAGATAATATTAGAAACATACTAAAATCATAGATCAAATTTAAAGAAAAAGGGACTTTAGATGTACCCAGTTCAAGATTCACAAGAAGATTAAAAGATACCATGGGTGTGGGAAGCAAGAAAAAGAAAGGGAGACTTGAAAAAAAAAAAGCCAGGGAGCACAATACTGAGAAGGAACTAGTAGAAGGGACTTAACAACAATTATCCTTTACTAATAGTAAAAAATGTCAAATAGGTAAAAGATGAAGTACATCTTGTGAAACATAAGAGGAGTTAATGGTAGTAGTAAACATAAAGTTATAGAGGATCTTAGAATATCTAATAGGCCATCTATTTTAACAATCCAAGAAAACAAAATGATTAGTTCAGGTTTTAGCAAGATTAAAGATTTGATTTGGAAGGAGGCTGAGTTCCATAGCATTGATTCTATTGGATATGGATTGGATCATAATGGGGGACTTTAATACACCCTTTTTTCCTAGTGAAAAACAAGGGGAAATATGGATTTCTCAATGAGTATGGAAGAATTAGCAGACTTTATTGCTAATAATAACCTTGTGGATATGGATCTAAGGAGTACTGCTTTTACTTGGACTAACATAAGAATTGGTCCTAACTTCATTCAATTCAAACTTTATAGGTCTTTAATCTCTTTAATTTTGTGTACTAGGCAAGATTTTTGCCTCTCTACTCTACCATAAACTGGTTCAGATCACAATCCTATTGTTTTGAGTTTTACTAACATTTATAAGGACACAACTCCCTTTCATTTTGAAAAGATGTGGATTCAACATACAAGTCTTTATGATAAAATTATAGAGTGGTGGGAATTCAATGAGGGATAATGATGTATTCCTTAACTAAAAAACTTACAAAATCTGAAGATCAATATTAAAGTATGGAATAAATAGATTTTTAGCAACATTTTTGTTAGGAAGAAAAAAATAAAAGTCAAGATTAGTAGGATTCATAATAAATTTGAGAAGAATGGTATGAATGAAGTAGACTATATGGAGGAGAAGGATCTTCTTTATTATTATCACAATCTTAATGTATTTGAGGAGAATTTTTGGTGGCAAAAATCTAGAGCTTTATGGCATAAGGAAGGAGATCACAATACAAAGTTCTTCCATATTACAACTCTCAAGTATAGTAGATTATTAGATTATCTAAAGTGATAAAAGAAGATGGCAGCCTCAGCTCAGAGAAAGAGGTTATCAACAATGAAGTAATTAAGTTTTATAAAATTCTTCTTAATGATAATATGCAATAGAATATTTAGCCACTTTGACACGAGGATCACTTCATCTTAGACTCTATCCCTACTGACTTGATAAGTCTTCCTGAGCTTCTCTCCTTACACAAGTTAATTATTATGGAGTTCAAAGGTATTGATTTCTCTATGGATGGAGATAAGGCTTTGGGATTGAATGGATTTCCAACTTGTTTTTTTCAAATTTATTGGGATATTTGAAAAAATGATATTCTAAGGGTTGTCAATGATTTTTTTGATAAAGGAACTCTTCTCAAGGAGTTAAACAATACTTTCTTGGTGCTGGTCCCCAAGAAAATTGGTGCTCATAACTTTAAAAAATTTAGGCATATAAGTCTTACTAATATGGTGTATAAAATTATCACTAAGACTTTAGCTTATAGAATTCAACATTTTCTCAATAAGATCATTTATATCCAATAAGGAGGCTATGTTAGTGAAAGACATATTCAAGATGGGATTGTGGTTTTTTAGGAAGCGGTCCACTCCATGAAAAAAAAGTGTTAAAGATGGAATGATTCTAAAATTAGACATGAATAAAGCATTTGACAGGGTCTCTTGGATCTTTTTGAATAAATTCCTTTCCCACTTTGGTTTTGATGAAAAGTTTATAAGTCTTGTCCAATAATGTATATCCACTCCAATGTTCTATATTCTCATGAATGGTTCACTAGTGGGTTTCTTCTCTAGTAACCATGGCATTATACAAGGTGATCTTCTTTCACCCTTTCTCTTCATTCTTATGGTTGAAGGTCTTAGTACAATAATTTATAATGATGTTATAGAAGGTAGCTTGAAAGGTTTCAAACCTTCAACTCTGGGTAAAACTCTATCTCATCAACAATTTGTTGATGATACGATTTTTATGATCTAGGCCTTAGTTGTGGAAGCTTTAAATTTGAAGAGATTACTTACTCATCATGAACAAGTTTCAGGCCAAATTATTAATTTTGACAAAATTTTTATGTACTTTACCAACATTCCACTGAGATGCCAACACAAAATTTCCAAGATTTTTGAATTTCAAATAGGAACTCTTCCAACTACTTACATTGGCATGCCACTCTTCTTTGGAAGAATACCTTTAGATGTTTAGAATTCGTTCTTTGAAATATTTCAAAGGAAGCTCTCAAGGTGGAAAGGAGCCTTGCTATCTCAAGCTACCAAGTGCCTTCTTATTCAAATTAATCTTTAGAAACTTCCTCTTTATCTTATGTCTTTGTTCAAAATTCCTTCTAATATTATTGTCAAGATTGAGAAGATTTAGAAGAATTTCTTGTGGTCAGGGGCTGATGAGCACATAAGATATCATCTTATAGCATGGGAAAAAGTTTGTCAACCTGAATCTTTAGGTGGTTTAGGTTTAAATAGCTTAACATTAATGAATTTAGATCTTACTACTAAGATGTGTTGGCATATTTTTAAGAAAACATGCTATGGAATGATATTATTAAGAAAAAATATCTTAATCATTTGGATATTTCTAATTTTCCCTCCACTAATAATCTACCTAGTGGCTCCTCTTTTTGGAATAATATTATTCATTATAGATCTCTCATCTATAATAGAAGCTAATGGATGCTTAGTAATGGGAATCTCATATCCTTTCGGAAGGAAAAATGGTGTTGTGTATCTCCTCTCTCTTCATTTCCTTATGAGCAACCTTTATGCAATCCTCTTTCTTCTATCTTTGGGGATATAATGAAAGGTTACATCAATGCATACAACTCAAGGAAAACTTAGAAGCTTTTAAGACTTCAAGGGAGGAATTGAGAGTTACAAATCCATCTTCAAACACTTAAAAATAATCTACAACATGGTTTCATCCCTTTAGTTGACAAACTAGATGAACTAATGTGGACAAGCACTAATCATGGGGATTATAGTTTTAAAATGGGTTACTTGCTTCTTAATAATCAAGTTGAGCCTTATACTCTTTGTAAAGATGTTTGGAACAAGGGTATTCTTCCCAAAATCAATAGTTTTCTTTGGATTGTGGTTCAAAATAAAGATCTTATAGTGGAAAACTTAATCAAAAGAGGTTAAATGATTCTCAATAGATGCATTTTATGTATGAAGCGTGAATAAATGACTAATCATCTTTTTATTCATTGTCTTTTTGAAGCTACTCTTTGGAACAATGTTATTGCAAGTTTTAATCTCCAGTGGGTCACATCAGACAATATTTATGATTATTAAAAGCAATGGAAATCTCCTTTCAAGAGAAAAAGAGTGAATGCTTTAGAATTTGTCCTTTCCCCATACTATATAGACCATTGGCATGAGAGGAATAACAAAATTTTTAAAGAAAGTTACAACAATACTAAATAGACTAGTATAATTCTATTCTCTAGGATTAGAGAAAATCTTTCCATTTGTAAAATTGAGGACCTATAGCCTTCTAATATTGAAGAGGATATTGATATCAGATGGAAATTTTCTTTAGTTTTATATTCTTCTACTATGGATAAGATTAACTACAAAAAACTATAAAATGGAAAAGTCCTCCTTCAGGTTCAATAAACTTAACTTTGATGGAGCTTAAAAAGGTAATCAAGGAATTGTTGGAGGGGAAGGAGTCTTCAGAGATAGAAAAGGTGGTTTCATTTTTGCCTATGTTGGTAAAATGGGAATTAATTCAAATCATTATGCTGAAGCTCTTTCTGCTCTTTAGGGTCTTTATTATGCAAAATATTTGGGTATTGACAAGCTCCAAATTGAAGGAAATTTTTTAAACATCATTAGGGGTCTCAATAACTCCTTCACTCCTAGTTGGACAATTAGACAGTTTATTTATGAAGGCATTCTGATTTTTAATTCTCTTGTTGAGACTAAAGTTTCACACATCTATAGAGAGGGTAACCAACTTTTTGATCTCTTAGCTAATGTTGGTGTTCAAAGTAACCAACTCCTTACATGGACCAATTCATAAATCATGCCTGAGCATTTCATAATCCAACTTCATAATGAGATAAGAATGTGTTAATTCTACTCATAAGGATACTTATTTGGGTTATGATTTATTTCTCATTAGGACATGGAGCTATATCATTTCAAGGATCACAAGTATCTCTCCCTTCATTTGGAAAGATCATTTCCAACTTCTTTTCATTTCTATCTCTAGCATCCTCAGTTTTTTCAAGAAAAATTCCGTCTTTGTTTTAGTTGCAATTTCTAGCAGAATGGGTGGCAAACATATTAGAACTAAGGGTACCTTCAACAAGGCCTGGGAGAATGATAAAGTGTTATAGGATCATCTACAAGCTAGAGGGTTTGAAAATTTTCTCCACAGGGTTAGAGGGCATGACTCTCACATTTCATAAAACTTTGTCCAAAATTAGATAGATAGAAGAGTCAATATCAGAGGTAAAGATGTTATCATCATTGAAGGTTTAATATCCTTCATCATAGGGCTTAGTACTAAAGGTTATAAGTTACAAGGCAACAAATGAAACAAACAACATGAACTAGACACTTTCATAGTGGGGATGAACAACTGACTCTATACCATGGAGGTTTTCTTATAACCTCTTTGCCTAAGCCTTTTGATGAGCTTGTAAGGATTATTATGTAGCTCTTGACTCTAGATGGATGACACCATGTTATTGAAAGATTCAATTTGGTGTTTTTGAACCACTTTAGGCACTATATTTTGGTGAGTTGTCATTCTTTCTTCTTACTTCTCTTGAATCTTCTATTCAAAAATTTCAAGTTGGGAAGTTAGTCACTCCCTCTCACTAAGCCATTATTTTACTAGTGCATCTCCATTTCTTAAACTCAGCCCTATGAAGAAATCCTTCCTTAACCCCTCCACTTGAGAACCCCTTACCTTCTTCCTCTAAGTATAAAAGGTAAGGGGAATTTCTAAAGTTTTGAACAAGGACCCCAATAAAAGGGTTATTTGTAGTCACTCAAAACATGAGAATAATCTAGATTGTGACAAAGCTAATGCAGTCCAAAGCCTTCTTTCCTTGAGC